>BNCR01000011.1:17172244-17537819 GCA_014656515.1 Oryzias celebensis | reverse complement strand
CAGGCTGAATTCCCGCCCATGCGTTGAAGAGCCTCCAGGCAAGATACCAAACCCCACATTACCTCTGACTCTGGTGTAAGGTTGGTGCCAGTGTTCGGCAGTGGAGCCACCATCAGTGTGTGAATGGGACTGTGACTGTATAGCGCTTCGAACCAACATGACCTTCCTGCAATTTTTGTGCTAAAATGAGCAGTACAAACAATCACTGTAGTAACTTTAACTGAAAATCCAGACATTTTGTTTTTTTATTATAAAGGCCTTCTGTTAAAAACAAATGTTGCATGTTACAGCAAGTTTTGCTTAACAATGTTTTTCTTTTAATTATTTTATTTTATTTTATTTTTTACATTCAAGTTTTACCTCAGAGAGCAAAGTGATTAAGAATGTCATCTGTGTGAACATTGCAGAGGTGGATTTGGTGTCTAAAGTGCTCAGATTTGCTCTAATAGCTCCATGAATGATGAGTAAATCTGCTTTAATTCGGTACTAAAGAAGACCTTAAAAAGCAGCAACCCTATAAGGAGGAGTCTTTGGAAAATGGTTTCTGTTTATTTCTTAATGGTCCATCATTTTCAAACATGGATCTCATAATGCAGATTTGTTTATTGATTCTACTGGCATACAGTATACATGAGAGAAGAAGAATTAATGGGATAAAATGGTGGGTTGTCCAATCAAACTCTTGGAGGAATACATTTCAGATGCTCTGTGGATTTAAATATTAATGTATAGAAAGGATAAATGGAAACCCTGCTCTGATGGGAGCATTTGAGGAAGTTATAGGAATACAGAGCATCGAAGTGTTGGGAATTCTGAATGATTGCACTGTTTTAGAGGAAGTTGGCTAAGTTAAAGAGGTGCAATTGAAACAAGAATAAAACTGCCAATTTGACTCACAGGAGTTCAGTAATTGTAAAATCTAAATTGTTAAAGTAAATGTTCTTTTAACACCTTCTTTTGACTGCTCGTTGCTACTGTATGCTTTGGATAAAACTAGTCACCTGTACCGATTTCCCCCACATTGACAAACTTAACCCAACCATCTAAGTTAGTTTTCTAAAGGTCAAAACTTGGACAGAGCCCCAGAGAAATTAGTTTTGCTTTTGTCCGCCAGATGTTTTTCTTCTTGTTTCAAACTGATCAGTACCTCTGAGGCCACAGGTCCTGGGGAAATCAAATCCTGTGGATTAGTTCTGAAATCCCTTAACTCAGAGAGCACTAACATTAAATAGATCAACCTGATTGTATACTGTAGAGGGAAAATGGAAGGAAACTTTTCACAACTCATTTGGTGACTCGTAGAAGCTTTAGAGACTTTGCTAAGAATCTAAAGTCAAGAAAGCCCTGAGGTTTAGTTTAACACTTTTGCCATTTTAGTGACTTTCTTGAAGTTGCTCGTGTTGTTAGAGGTCTTAGTTTTTGTTTTGTCTGATAGATTAGAACAGTTTTTTGGCCTGCTTTGAACTAAACCAATTGACCCTCATTTGACTTTCAAAATAACATGTAAAATATAACATAGTCTTTCAATGAAAAAAACAGCAACATAAAAATCATCCTTTTTTTAGGGGATCGGAGATCCCTACCAATACAACCTACCAAATGGAACTGATTTGAATTCAGTTTGATTGAAAATTTTGGAGATTTTGTAGCTTTTTTCTTATTATGGAGGACATTCAGTGTGTAAAGAAAATGAAGCTCAAAATTGCATCACTGATATTGTGAAAAGCAAATAAAACGGGCACGGAGAATATCTATAACACGGACGCTTTATGACTTTTCAACTTAAATTGCAGGTCATGTTTTCATGAGCAGATGAGATTAGTGTCGGTAGTTCTTTGCTTTGGGTTTTTTTTTTTTTTACATTTTAACAAAATTCCCTGAAAATGTTTAAAATGAGATCACCCTTGTTGTGCGTCTTTTCTTTATTAAACACAAAAGAAAATTACTCTTACAAATGTGCAATTTTTAAAAAACATGAAAAGTAATTCACAGAAAAAAAAATTAAATTGAATTAAACTCTGATAATTTTCAAAGTAAAGATTATAAATTTATTTTTTATTTTTTACCACACCCTAATATCTTGGTGTTTAGTTTTTCCTCCTGCAGCAGTTTTTTCTGCTCATCTTAAGAAAAAAGGTTTATACAAGCATAGACTTTTTGTTATGTGATTCATAACCCCGAGTAAATCAGTCCAACACAAGAGATCTTCAGCTCATATTTGTTTGCTCTGTTGCTACTGTTGGACAGAACAAATGAAAAAACAAAAATAAAATGACAGGTTTTGTACTTTTTAGTTTAGTTCTTTCTTTTTTTTTTTTTCACATGAAAACTGCAAATGACGATGACATTTAAATGTATTTATTTTTTATTCTTTTGTGGTTTGCTGTAAACAATTCAAATTAAACAACAGACGGGAACAACATCTGAAAACTCGTATTTTCTTCCTTTACTGTACTTTGTACTGGTGGAAGACATAAGGACACTTCTTCTATTCAACTGATTTCTTTTAGTAAAAAAAAAAAAAAAACAACCAAACAAACAAACAAACTTGAACTTAGTTGAATTATTGATTATTGACAGATATGCACGTTTTTTAAGGAGAAAATAAGAAAAAATACATCACAGTAAAGTCAGTCAATGTTCTTTAGAATTCATTTTGTTTTTTACATTCTACCTGAGAGTGCAGGCACATAGGACAATCCTTTCCTCTCCGTAATATGTTTTACCGGTGTTGCCAATAAGTTTGCAAAATGAAAAAAAAATCTTAAGATTTTATTTATTTTGTGAGTCAATCCCAACGACAATTTTGGGAAAAAAGCAGCAAAGTCTGTGGGTGACCTGCTGGTTGCTCACATTGTGGGTGTGGTCAACTTTGTGGCTTAAAATATGCAGTCTGTCTTCAGAACATTTTCTATATATATTATATATTATATATTATACATACAAAACATCAATGAACGATACATTGTTTAAAAAAAAATCAATTTGCTTCTCTTAGATTTTAAACTGGATATTTACACTACATGGCACCTCTGCAAAGCTTCCATGGTTACAAATACACTTGAAAACATCCCTAATGGGGAAATAAAAGTAGTTTTGGGATCTGGTGCTGCAGGTGAAATGCACTCTTAAGCATGCTAGATCCTTTCAAAGGCAGCACAGGGCTATTAAAAACAACACTAACTCCTCCAGCCCGTAAAGCTTGTGCAGCATTGTCCTCTGTTTCTCTGTGTAGACTCCCTTTTAAAGTAGATTTTCTTTTAAACTGCTGTGCTCTGGCTTTAAAATTCTTTTTCCAGAAAACCTTGAATTTGCCAACAGAAACTTTTTATTCTCGGTTCTTTGAAAAGAGAAGAAAAGAAATCATTTGCAAATTTCACACTTGTATCTTCCAGTAAAATAAATATTGCGAGCTTTCTTTTTCTCTCTCCATATATACATAAACATATGTATGACATGAATTATTCGCACATGCATGGTGTAATCGGGTAATCAGTATTGAAGGATACTAAAATAATTTTCTGATGGGTAGACACATTTGTTAAACTGAATAAATTAAAGGATGCAGATAAAAGGCACCTGTTTATCTGAAATGATACCACCAGCAAGCTTCAAGGGAAGCAAAACTTTAAATTAATTTAATATAGTACAAAAATTATAGATATCTATTTTTTTCTTAATTTTAATATAAACCCCAGACTATTTTATTTTTTTTACACTTTAATCAAATTTGTTTTCTAAAACACTGTTTATGAATAAAGCAGAACTTTTTGCTTTACAGCAGCCTGAAAGTGTCTTCCTTTAGCCTTTGAGGGATTCAGCAGAGGCTGGATGAAGACAGAGTTTGCTTAGCGATGTCGAAACATGAACCTCGTTTCCACTGGGGGGTCCGGTACGGTCCAGTCCAGTCCATTGGATACCCCCATCCTGATGGCATCAGCTGACTCAGAAGCAGCCAAAAAAATCCTGATATGCTGAAGAAGATAATCACAGAGGATAATTATCATCCGGAGCAGGTGTTTATTATTTGAGGGATCAAACAGAGAGAGACAGAGTGACGCTCCGTATCAGTGTCATAGTACCCTGCTGTTTTGAATTAAAAAAAACAACTCTTTATGTTGAGCAATACTGCAGTGTTCCTAAATAAATGTTTTACAAAGCATGATCAGGAGTGTTTTTGATGACTATGGAATGGTAACAGACATTCTTCTGCCGCGGGGGTAGAGAGGGTGAGACAGGGACTGGGGGTGCGAATAAGGGCTGTTAAAAACACTTGGAAAAAAAACAATACATGACATGTTAGCAAGAGTTTTTAAAGTTATGAAACCAATGTTGTGCATTTCCCGAACACTGCCAGCTAGGCGTTAACGTAATGAACAACCAATTTTATTGACGTCATTGAGGGGTAGTGCCGGTTAGCGCCGTCTGAATTAGAAAACAATATTTTTCAATAACTCTTCATTCGGAGGGCTAAATGTAGTGGTAAGAAGAAACCGTAATTGTGCGAGAAGAATTCGAATTTAGCTCTAAAGTTACAGTGATTGCAGTTAAAGTCTCACTGATTAGCTGACTTATCAAGCACTTTCTCTCACTTTATGCGCATTATAGTTTGGTGTTCCGTATAACACAAGTTAAAAAATAGACCATTCATTGATGGTGCACCTTATGATCCAGTGCACCCTATAATGTGAAAAATATGTCATTTAGGCTTCCATAGAAACTGCAATCTGATTAAAAAAGAAATCCAAAGAGAGATGATAAACTGAGAACCTTTGTAGGCTATATTTTCACAAGAAAAAAGAAAACTCTTTAGCTTGATACTGAATTACTGTCAATTATGAAATCTAATTTATGTTTGAAAAGACTCATGTGACCGGTTTTATATTTTTTCAAAGTACAAGTAATGCTTTATTGCTTCAGACATCAAGTGTTTTAATAGCAAGACAAAACCACAACTATATCTATATCTATATAGATATAGATATAGATATAGATATCGATAAATATATAGATATATCTATACATATTACATTTTTCCTTTTATTTTTTTTTTTTAATTATCCATGATATAAATGGTTAAAACCCTTTGTTTTTCCTGTTTTCTTACAAGCATGAACGTGGATCTCTTCTGTTTGTGGCTGAGCTTTTCCCTCTTTTGAATACGTCCTTTGCAATAATCCTTTCATGACTGCAAATGATTGCCTTTAATAAATGGGAATGCTTGTGATGTGTCAGGTAAGTTTAGCATACAAAAGCTCTCTTTGCATATTTTTTATCTCGTGTTTGTGAACTTGCAGAAGTACACTTCTCCAACTGCGTGCTGGCAAGTACAGGTGCAAACCGAAGTGAATGCCAGATAGCGGTGTCGTCCCACTGTAGTGTGTGCTGCACAAGCTCTCCGATATGCCATTCATGGAGGAGATAGCTGGAGACTTCAAAGTAGCTGGAAGTGGCTCACATCCACTCACAGTATTTAGGCTTGCAGATTGTGGTTTACCTGGAAAAGCTCCTTAAATCATTTAATCTCGTTAATTCACAATGTAAGTCTGTTTGCTGCGCAGCTCACGTCCACAACAACCAGCTCAACCTCTGCTAAGTTCATCTGAGACAGGTTAAGTTGGAAAGGCTTCCAGGGAAAGGCTTGTGTCTTTCCCAAACTCTGCACCAGACACAGATGAAAGGTTACTTACCAACAGGCATCACTGAGAGTGGTTAAGCTTTTGTCCACTACACTAGAACAGAGTAACTATCAAGTATGTCGATTTAAATGTACATTTTTATATATATATATATGTGTACATATATATGCATGTATCTGCAGAACACCAGAGGCTGCCCACTCTTGCCAGCTAATGCTAAGATGGCTATGAAAGAACTTCATGTTGCCAATAGCAAACATCAGTTCAATAAGGAGAGAACTAGAAAGTGAGATTAAGAGATTTAATTGAAAAATGCACGTTTTTCTTCCAGTAATGGCCGGTCTCTAATAGACGCTGGTCTCCAATAAAAGCCGGGTCTAACAGGTGTTAGTTGTATTAGATGCCGGTGTAGGTACCAGATCTACTCAGCCTGTCAGAACCTCGGGGCCCTTCGACTAATGATGACGTCACCCCACGGAAACACCAATTGGACCAACTATGTAGCATTGAGATATTCTCGGGCTCATAATATTGTTTTAATTTTATGTTTTCTTTAGTAACCTAAAGTTGTTTTTACTCATGACTAACAATAACATTTTTAATTTTAAGGTGTGTCCGACATAATTGTTTGTTGTGTCTGACATTATTATTTCTTACACTAAATGTAAACTGTACTTCAAAACATTAACAGATCTGTTCCTTTAATGTATTCAAAGGAGACCCATTGGCCATATAAACTTATTTTTCCAATGTGAGTAAATGTTTGACTGTATAAAGAACAATTTTTATTTATGGTTTGCAATCTGGTTTAATTGGCCCAAATGTCAGTTTTACTTTTTTTTTTTTTTATCTCAGAAAAAAGAAAAAAAAATGTCATATTGATAACTATAATCAAAAGCAGTTGCCTCCAGTCCTATGCATTAATCAAATTCCACCCTATGGACTGGGCCGGAGACATCTTGCATGGCAGTGAAGATCTTTGACCAGGTGAAGAGACCCCCATAGACCAGACGATGATGATGGGTGAGCTGGACTGTGCTGAACCAAAGAGCCAGGAGGAGAACAGGTGTTAGAGGGCCAGCACAATGACGTTCCGAAACGAACAGCCAGGAGGAGAATGCGGTGGAGGTGGGCCGGCACAGATTGGACCACGTTCAACCACACAGACCCGAACCAGTACGCCTCATCTGTTCTGGATCACATCTCCACCACTGTAGTCAATGTCACCACAAAGATCACCATCTACCATAACCAGAAGCCATTAATGAACCGGGATGTCCCTCTACTGTTGAGAGCCCAAAACACTGCCTCAGGTCGGGGTATGTGCAGGATCACAGCAGAGCTGAAGAAGAAAAATCCAAATGTCAAAACAAAAAGAGAATCCTTCTCTGACTCCCACCCTTGGCAAATGCGGTAAGGACTTCAGATCATCACAGACTACAGAACCACCAACCCCTCCCCCACCTCCTCTGATGTCTCCTTCCTCAACAAGCTCAACAGCTTCAATGCTTGGTTTGATGCTTGGAATGTGGCAACTGCGACTGAAGCAAAAAGTGGCCCGTCACCCACATAATCACAAAGTACTTCAAGCGGCTGGTCTTGGCACACCTCAAATCATGATGAGTCCCTCCTCTACTCCCTCCTCACCCTTGATTGCAAACCTGTCAACAGTTCCAACTCATCATTAAGTTTGAAAATGACACCACAGTAATGGGCCTGATCAAAGACTATGATGAGGCTGCCTACAGGGAACAACCTGCTACTCAGTACAGAGAAAACTAAGGAGCTCATTGTGGACTTCAGGAGGAACGCTGACCAACACACACTCATCCACATCGAAGGCGGTAGTAAAATGCATGGACAGCTTTAAGTTCCTGGGAGTTCACATCTCAGAAGATCTCACCTGGACAACTGGATGCTCCAAGCTACTAAAAAACGCTCACGAATGCCTCTTTTTCCTGAGGACTCTGAGGAAGAACTGCCTGTCCTCAAACATCCGGATGAACCACTGCACCGTTGAGAGCACCTTGACCAACTGTTTTACAGTTTGATATGGGAGCTTATCTGCTGCAGACCAGAAGCCAATGCAGTGAAAACTTCCCAGCACATCACTGGAACATTACTTCCTGCCATAAAGGACATCTGCAGAAGTGATGTCTGAAAAGGGGCAGGTCAAAAAAAGTCAAAGACTCCAGCCACTCAGCACACACCAGGTTCCGGAACAGCTTCTTCCCAACAGCTGTCACACTTCTGAACTCTGCTTCCTGACATCTGAACCACACAACACCCCTGGACAGAATACACAAACAGACATCAATAATGTACTGTATTTTTGTACAAACAATAGCACATGGACTGAATCCCCATATACACTACCTACTCTTTATCTGTTGAATATTAACTGTCAATTTATTCACACTGTAAATACTTGCTAATACGCGTAAATACGCACACACAACACATACACACAGATAAATAAAACTAAATAATAATAATTATATATATATATATATATATATTAATTTTTTTTTCTTACAGGGCTCTAAATTAACACTCACCTGCCATTTGCAGGTTAGGCTTTTATTTGGCGGGTATAAAAACTATTTTACTAGCTTCTTTGGCAGGTAAGACATTCATCATCTCTGACACAGGACTCAAACTTACAACTTTTAGGTGTCTGCCTTCCCTCCCCACTTGGCCATGACAAACATCCATCCCAGAATTTGTTCAAACATTTCATTCTAACTTTGTTGCGAAGATTTAATCCTCACATTCTTTGCAGAAGGGCTGCATGGAATTTCAGCACTTCTGCGCTTTCTTTTAGAGCACGCTATTGCTGCATTCAGGGGCGCTGGTAATTTTTAACATTCGCTCACACTGATCTCAGCCAACACAAACACACACTCACTTTTTGCTCAATGTCTTTGTTACTCTTTGGAATGACTTAGACCTCACAACTACAACACATTGATTTGTAAGAACACACACAAGCTCAAGCTAAAGTGCTCTGGATGGAGGAAAACTGCATTTTTTGTTGCCGTTTTCTTGAGATGTGTAATGACAAAGTTCAATTTTTTTTCTACTTTGTAAGTGGATTGGATAATTTTCTGTTTTGATCAGTGCTTTATATCTGAAGTTTATTATTTCAAATATGGGTACTAGTTTGACCATAAGAACATAAAAAATATTTTGGTAAAGTAGGCTAGATATCCACAGATGTTGATTTCAGTCCTAATTTGACTCAAACATTAAAAACCTGACAGCAAGTGTATTTATTAGTTCATATTGTAATTAGTTGGTAGTTCTTTTTGTTTGTATTAGTTCGCATTGTAAATCTGTGATATCCACAAATTTTGATTTCAGGCTTTATCACACTTTTAATAAACATTAAAAACCTGACAGCATGTGTCTATTGGTTTTCGTAATGCAAATAATGACCTTCAAAAGGCATTTTGAATAAAAAATACATTTTTAATGAGAATGAAATTGAGAGACAACAGTGTGACAGCTGCCTAGGGACCGTGCACAATTTGCAAGCTCCGGGAAAAAAAGGGATCAAACTCATTGTCTCAAAAATAACCAAAAAAATTAAATGGTAACCTAGATGTAAGCTAATCAAGAAGCTCATCATTATTTTCATGCTACAAAGATGATTTTGGAAGAAAGGCATTTTTAATTTTTAAAGAATTTTTCATGTAAACATGGATCATAATCAGAAATGTTCAATATTTCCGAAGATAACAAAGCTACGGTCCACAAACTTTCTTACATTACTAATCATCTATTTTTATTAGGTAATGGGTAATTATGTTTTCTAGTTGATACTAGAACCGCACTATCTCTGCTTGATTGTTTAAACTACTTCAAAAAAGTACTTTAAGTGTGACATGATAAGTTAGGTTAAATAATTAAAAAAGGGGACAAGTTGGATCTGATACATTTGTTCTTTTTGTTTTGTGTAATAAAAGAATTGGATCGAGACTCGGTATCTGCAGATGCTCGAAATCGGATCAGGGTCACGGAATTTGATCTGGACGGCTCTAATTATGTCTCTAAAAACCGAAAAGCATTTCTGCAGACTTCTTTCAAAATATAGATGTCATTTTTCTCAGATGTTTTTGGAGAAAGTTTGAATTTGCCTATTCAAATATGTGTCTTCCTACAATGTAAATACGTATTATTGAGTGTCAATGCATGGCATGTTTTGTTTAAGCAACCCCCCACCAAATTGCTGCACAGTCTTCTCCTCTGAGAGTAGCTCTTAACTGTATCCCAGCTGCCCCTGCTATGAATTATGACAGTGTGTGATTCATTGAGCAGTTCTGATGAGGTTATGAGCGAGCCAAGGACAAAGTTATCTGTCCTCTGCTCTACAGAAACTATGAGTTTATTAGCCTTCAAAGCAATAGACCTCTAAAAAAATCCATAATGCTCTCTTCAAATACTTCAAATAGCAACTGCACACAGTATTTGTATTGCTTAGCAGGATACAAAATGGTTTACAATGATGGGAAAGGTAGAAATAAGCAGAAGAAAATCCTCTGCTTTGACTCATGTTCTCAACGGTATATTGTGTATAATGCACTCTGAAGCTTGTTCAAATGAAAGCCATTATTTTCAAAGTTGCTTCACAGCAATAAGTGGAAAAAGACAAAAGAGGCAGTTTATGATAAAAGTAGAAATTATGACAACAGAAAGTGACTCTGAAAAGTAGTTTTATTTGTAACTACGTGACGTCCAAAACCCAACATCTAATGAGGGAATTTCAGTAAAAACTTTGTTGACTAGCCCTGAAAGTAAGTTAAACATTTAAGACGTGTACAGTAAAATTACATATATCACAGGCAATAGGAAATCTGCAACAATTAGGACAACTTGAGGATGTCCAGGGAAGTCCAACTCTGTTGTGTACTTTGGTATACGGTGCCCTTACTCTACACTAGTCAAGCTTTGTGTACATTGGTACTATATATATATATATATATATATACATAGTGTACATCTCCCCTGTGCTATCTCCTGTACAAAGTGTGTTCAACTTGTCACATGACTGTAAGTAAATCTTTGTCATTCTATAATACTGGTCTTATGTTTTTTAACAAAAGAGTGAACATTGAAAGTTAAAATAAGAGAGAAAAGTGTATAAATGTTCATGTTTACCTGAGAATTTGTGGATAAAGTCTGTAGTGAGTTTCACTACCTTAAAATGTCTAATAATTGTAAAAACATGGCTGCTTTATAGGTTATTTTTAGAATGTAACCACCACAATAAATCTATGTGTATGTGTATGTGTTAAAAAAATGTAAGGACTGGAACTAAATTGTGTTGTTAGGCTTTATATAGCCTTGATTGCAATTTTTCACTGACAGTCACCGCCTGAGCCTTTCAGAGAGACAAAAAGACTGTGAGAGAAGCTCATTTGTTAAAAGCAGGAGGTTAGGGAGGTGATTCATGTTCAGTAATGAGCCATTCCCAGCTATATCGGTATTCTCACCAAGATACATCACCAGCAATCCATATTTTCATAACCACTAGTCCAAGACTGCCAAGTACATCTCCCATCTTCAATGACTCGTGTCTTCAGCAATATTACAATAGTTAAATCTGGATTTTACTGTATCAGGTGGTTATACACAGCAAATATTGTAATAAAAAGCATTAAATTTACCATATTTTACCCACTATAGTGTGCAGTGCATTGTCAATGAATTGTCTATTTTTTTAACTTATGTCATAAGGCGCACTGAACTATAAAGCGCTTTAACTTCTTAAGACCTGACCTAATATGTGAGCTAACCCTCACACTCATAATAATAATAATAATATTAATGGATTAGTTTTATCTGCGTTTTTCCAGACGCTCAAAGCGCTAACAATGTATATCCATTATTCATTCACACCTCATTCATACTTGGTGATGGTAAATTGCTGATGTAGCCACAGCTGCCCTGGGGCAGACTGTCAGAGGTGTGGCTGCCAATACACGCCAAATGGCCCATCTGACCATCACCTGTGCATTCACACACATTCACACACCAGTGGAGCCACACACAGGAGGCAAGGACTGTTCAGTGCTGTCAGACTATTCAAATGCATCACAGTAATTTTAGAACTTGTTTTTTAACATGTTACACGTTAGCCAGGTTGCATTAAGTGTTAGCCACATTAGCGTTTTCACAACAACTGTAATTTCCAACCTTTTTTGCAACACAAAAAAAACTGACGCCGCTACGTGTTACTGTGGTTACTCTAACTCCCAGCATGGTTAGTAAAAACAGTCTGACAGCTTTACATTTGTGTATGTACAATAACACAAAACCTTGATGCAACACGTTAAAAAAACGGATACCACAAACACAAAGTTTACTATGCTAACTCCCAACCTTGTTAGTAACGTGGAAAAAACAAAACAAAACACAGTCCGACACCACTACAGGTGAGCCGCTACTGTGCATCGACAATGATCCTCAACCTTGTTTGCTTAACAAAAAACAATGGACACATTTTGACAGAACACTGTGTAAATCTCAGAATGAAACACACCTAGAATGAATCCACATACATGGTCTCGATGATAGGGTGCACTGTTATGGAGTAATTTTTTTTTTTTATGCCACCATATTGCAGACAAAATTCAGTTTTGAGATAAACTTTTTCTAAGTTGCAAACAAAATTTTAAGTTTTAAGAATAACACTTCAGAATTTGCAAATATATTTTTTTTGGCTTCAAAAACTTTCTTTTGCTTTCAAAAATATTTTTGCGTTTACAAAGTTTTTTTTGTTTTTGAAAAATATTTTGACATTAAAACTTACACTTTCTTTATAATTTAGACAGTTTTGATCTCAAAACTGCACATTTTTCTTGCAATAAGGTGGCAAAAAATCCATCCCTCCATACACTACTGTTTTTTGAAAAAAAGAGGCTTTTAAATGCACCTTGCAGTGTGGAAAATACAGAACTCCAAGAATTATTGTTGAGATTGTTATTTATTTATTTATTTTTTATTTTGGAAGTCAACCAACCTTTCTAGTGTTTTTCAAAAATTAATCGATTAAATGGCCAAAAATGAGCTAAAAATCAAGTGCAAGTCTGACAAAAGCTAAGTTAGCAAAGCTTTGTTTTCTGTTGCACTTAATCCTCACAGTATGTTTTCAAATATATTTTTCATGAACATTTTCTTGTACATGACATCCGTGTTTGGAACAACTTGCTCTACCTTTTGAACGTGTTCTTCTTCTTCCTCATTTTCATTCTCTTCACAGTTACATACACACAAAAACACACATGTGCATTGAGCTCACTTCTTGACACATTTTGCCTCAGGACACAGACTGTCCTCCACTGTCTGTTTATGAACTCATCCGTTTCCTGCAGACAGGCCGGAGATGAGGACATTTATATTGTGTAGCAGTGTGGCCAGATATCCAATATAATTAATCTGCTATCTAATATTCCCCCAGTCTTCCCACAGCCTGCCGTCAACTTCTGCAGCTATTTCATAATAAATCATACAACTGCCAGTTGCTAAGAACCATTACCTGCTTCATTTTTAACTGTGAACTTTATTCAGAACATTTTGACCCTAATACGTCAGATATAGCTGGGTGTAAATTACTCTCCACATTTGTAACAAGATGGTCTGAAATTTGGAGAATCTATTAGATAATTGTTCAGGAGAAAACTGGATCCTTTGCGTGCAAGTTTGAGCAGTAGAGAAGATTTAATGATTGTTTTTGTTTATTTTTGTTCTATGGTCAATGGGACTTCTATAGAAACCTTCATTTTTTACTCTTGTGGAAACAGGGATCAATATTGCATCAGGCAGCAGATGGGTAACTGTCCCTCCCATCCTGCATCTGTTCATCATTTCCTCGTCTGCAGGATTTGTATTAGAAAACAAAGGTGGAGGAGAAATGAAGACAGACAAAGGCAAGGTGAGAAAATGAGAGAGGTCAAGGGAGGGGCAGATTTGAAGGCATGAAACCAGGAATAGAGAGAAAAAAGTTTATTTTCTTGGGCAAATTAAAATCTTTACTCATAGTCATTGTGTGCAGTGGCAATTAGCAATCAGTGCATGTTTTTTATGTGTTTGGAAAGCTCATCTTTTGAGTACTTTACTTTTAACTTTTTTCTTATTTTAAGTGAATGAATTAACAAAAAAGAAACATATTGTCAGATAAGCATAGCTCAGAGTCAGCAAATTAGTGGAATAATTCATAGAATTACATTTCCAAAGTATTACATTCTCTAAATAAAGAAGTGCCACATGACAGTTGAATCACTTTTTTGCTAATTTCCTTTTTTTGAACAAAATGCTGGAAAAATGTAAACATGTTACAGTAATTATTTTTAGAAAGAGAAGAAGGGTATGCTCCCTATATATGTCAATCAAAAAGATGTAGATTAAAATTGTTGACGAGTACAAATGTGTCAGAATCTTCAGAATCTTCTGTTGGAATCTCTACAGCTAGCAGCAACAGCTTTTTCTTGTTTTTTTTTTGCTTTTTCACTTCTGGTTATATAGGCTTCGGTCCTTAGTGTTTGATTATTTTTATAAACACTTTAAAACTGGGGTTTTGTTTTTGCCACTAAGGCATTTAATTTGTTCTTCCCTTTCCTTTCCTTTCTTCTCCATGTGATTAAACTTCTATTTTCTTGTTGTTGTTACGATGTTATTGTGATGCTACATCCTTTTACAATCCCCTAGACTTGAGGCCAATCATTAAGGATCCGTGTTTTCATTTATGTATTTATTTAATTTTACACACCGGTAAATACTTATTGATTTATTTTTAACTTTAAACTGTGATTTGAAAGCAAGAATTTCAGTCCAACATTGCAGGGAAGACTTGTCAGCCGAGTTTCAGGCTGGGACCACAAGCCCAGCATTGCTGGGACACTGCTTTGCTGCAAGCTGCTCTTTCTTCGAGAGTGCAAACCTTCACCTTTCTTACTTCACATCTACCTTCTCCCCATTTCTCCAAAATTTGTTCAGAAACTAAAAAAGAGCCACACACGTCTGTGAAGAATGCTTGTGTGAGTTTACTTTGAAGGCTTCAGTTTAGCCCCATCTGACCAGAAACCATTGATTTTAATTTATTGATTCATTAGATTAATCTTTCACAATTTAAAATGACTTGTTTTCTGAATTAATTCTGAATTCCTAAAAGATGTTACTGTCATGCTCTGCCTCCCAGTGATGTCCCATATTTGGTCTTGCTTCCGGATCTCATGAACCTCATTAGTTCTGATTGCTCTTTGAGTCTGACAGCTGAAAATCTCCTCTCTGAAACAACTCAGCCTACAGCCACTTTTCACTTTTAAAGCAATTAAATTAAACTAAAAATAAAACATTTAGTTCACAATTATGGTTGACTAACCTGAAGCATCGATACATAGTTTTATGTATTCTTAAAATCCATTGTAGAAGTGCCTTTACAATCATGTTTCACTTTATCTCCTTCACCTTGAGGTTCAGACTTTGACAAAATGACTAAGATTAGGGATAATCATCATTAAATTCTACACAATGTGTGTCTATTCTTTCCTTTCAAGAACAGAAAAGCAAAAGCAGACTGTATAGAGTTACATAGTGTCACTGCCTAGCATCAGTATGCAGGCAGTTAGTTACCCGCAGTACCAGTCAGGTCAGTCCAGGGATTTTAAATATTAATTTCTTCAGTGTAAAAAAAAAAGGGACCTCAGTATTTCAAATAACTGTTTTTTTTTTGCTCTTCCATAAAAACTTCTCTGTGACTCTAAACTCACATATTAGTTGAGTTGTGCTACATTTTTAAAGGAATTTGAAACTGATTATACTGTTTGTTAGTCGTAAATAGTTTTGCTTTGTTTTTTCTCCCTTTGAATATAAGGAAAAATCCCCAAGTATTGCAGGACAACTCTTAGTGGTCATGAAGTCCCCCAAGCATTATCTAAAAAAAAATAATTACAACTTTACAAAGGGAATGAAAAATCTTAGAAAACTTGGAAAACTTGCACAGCACTCTGTCATAATGTTGTTTGTTTTTTTCACGTTGGAAACTAACAAGGTGTGGAGTTGGTGTAGTCCCTGTAACGTTTAAACATTAAGGTTGGCTTTATCTGTCCATTTCTACGTGTTGTAAAGGAAATTGGGAGTTACAGGTATTGTAGCCACTAACTTGACAATTTCTAAAGTTACTGTGAACACAGTTACTGTAAAAAAGTCTGACTGACTGATGAATTTATCTCTGACTCTTTTGACTCACTTAATGCATCTGACTTAATTGAAAAATAGATTATTGATTGATAGTGTATCTTATAAGTGCATACTATGATGTGGAAAATAAAGTAATTTTTCTCATACATAACTCTACATGTATCTACCTATATTAAATTAGGAAGCATGCTTTTTCACTGATTTTTTTTTCTTTAAGACCAAAAATGTTTAATTTAAAGGTATAAAAACTCGAGTAGTACACTGAGCTGTGTTGAACAAAAGGTTGATGTACGTTGGGAAAAATATACAAAAACAGAATATGATATGCTTTGACATAGGAGAGATGAAAGGTCACGAAACAAGTGGAATGTTGCTTTGGAATGTGACTTACAAAGGGTTAACCCAGTGGTCATCCTCACACATGGGTGGAGGGAGCAGAATTTCAGCTTTCATCAGCATCAGGCAGCTGTAAGCCAGTAGACTAAAGTAAAGCAAGTAAACTTTGCATGACCTCTGGCCTCAGTGTGACACAAAATGATTCAATCAGTACTAAAAAAAAGGCCATCATTGGAGGAAAAAACAAGTTGAGACAGATGTTCCACTTGCGCAGGACCACAGGATATCATTTACTGTATCAGTTACATCAGTCAGACCTCAACCTGCTGGACTCCTTGTACAGTGAGCCCTCCTATACTAATCACTGCAGTTACGCAAAAAATGGTTTTATAAATGCCAACAATAATGTCTACTAATAAAGGTTCCAGGATGAAAAGTGCCATAAAACACAAGACATGTTTAAATGTTCATGTACTGTAGTTTATTTTCCCTTCAAATATGCAGTATAAAGGTTGTAAAACCTAACGAGGTGTGAAATGTGGATGGTTGCTCCAATGAAGGGCTTATATATATCTTATTTATGTACTGTGGTCACTTGAAAATTAAATATTAAATTAATTATTGGTATTTAAATATTATTATTTTTTTAGGTTTTAATTGTTTTTCACAAGAAGCAGACTATAAGATACACAGTGCAACACAATATCATGTTATTATCAAGCCTTATCACGTGCAGGAAAGTGGAAAACACACTGAACGCCATGTAAAGTGGTACAAAGCATCATTTCAGAGGTAAAGTTCACCTCTTACTGGTCATTTTTGTCCAGATGATGAAGCAAAAGTTAGTTTCAAAGAAACAGGGTCTACAATTAGTTTCTGGGATCGTTTTAATTGTAGGAAATATCCATCATTAACTCTTATGTTTTTATTAATGAAAGAAATTTCTCATTTGTTGCTATAAATTTAATATCTCTAAACATGCATTCACTCTGTTCCAAACACTCAGGTAAGCAAGACAGAGTGACAAATTATTTAAAATTAAAGACAATATTGTCGTTGATGATGGATTCTGACATGTCCATAAGGACAGAGATCTTTTCTACTTTCTTGTTGTTTTGATAAACTATGGAATAATGTATGTTTGCATATGTCCAGAGTTTTTGCTGTTCCAGTAGCCAATTGGTTTGCATTTAGATCATTCAGGTTATTTGATCAGAACTTCTTTCATAGGTGTCCATTATTACTTGTCGATGGACACCCAGCAGCCAATCAGAAGTGAGGATTCACCCAGCGCATACAATAAATATAATTTAACTTGTGCCTTTCATCAAATGCTGATTTCTGTTTTTGCAGAGAGCCCCTTCAGCACAAAGCAATTTCTCTCTAAAGACTATAAACACATCCAGCTTATGATGATACTAAAGCCACTCCAGACCTGGTAAATACATTATAAGAGCACATTGTATGTAAAGCTTGTTTTGCATCTTTCTGGTTTATTTAACTGCTGGTAGAGGAGAATGATAAAATCTGTCTGACCAAGGTGCAAAAATCTCAAAATCTGCACACTGGTTTCAGAGCAGCAGTGCAGCTCTTTTAAAAGCTAAATGTCAATGTATACTTGTTTTAATAAAATAAATAAGACATAAATGTCAATTTTGTTGTGTTTGCAAACACAAAAATGTCAAAAGATTTTGAGTTCCTTCATAAATGTGGTACCAAAAAAAATGTCTAGCATTGACATTATTTTTAGTAATTTTGTAAAGCAGTACAGATAGCAAACACAAGTGTCTAATTGGTTAGATTTATATGTATTTATTTATTTATTGTTTTTTGTTTTTTTTTACAAAAGCAGAACAATTCACTAGTGTGCTTTGAACCCAAGTAATATTTTACCAAGTTCTGCTGTGAACCAGGGGGTGTTCATCTACTTTGCTGCCCAGAGGGAGTTATGTAGCACTTCAAATCTATTTCTAAGGGTTTGCCAATGGCACTGTCAATCACCTTTAAGGGGGGCCTGAATGGGTCTATAATTCATGTTAAACTACTCTTCTGGGACACCCCTTCCTTCATCCACAGAGGGGGTCATTCATTTACTTTTTTCTTATCCCCCTTTCTTTCATCTGTTTCCTTCTTATCCCTTTTCTAGTTTTCAGAAGGTAAATTGTGCCATTCTGAGGCTGCAACCTGCTGTGAGCCTCACTATTTAAGCACATCAAAAGTTGCGTGCTGTAAAAAAGCCGGTCATTATTTTAGCCACCAACATCAAATGTGGTGCATTGGTAAATCACGATGGTTTTTAGATGTAGCCTTGGAAAAATACAGTCTATTCCTAGAGTTAATTTTTTTTTTCTTGTACTTTACGTGCATAGCTTTGGTTTCTAAAGATTTCTTGCTATGTTAAATATTTAAAAAAACTTAAAGCTGATCATTTGTTTTTCCTTCTGTGTTTTCGCTCACATCTTGCCACTTTGAACCAGCGTTTGAACTTGGGCTCTGTGCTTCTTGCCGTGTTGCAGCCCAGTCTGCCTGTCTTTGTGTTGACTGTGTGGGTGATGATTCATTAGCTGTGCTGTGTGAGATGCTAGCGGGGCATTTTTCATGTGCTTTTTTTTTCTCTAAAAGCACAGAAAACTATGCAATTAAACACATGCAGATACTCTCAGGATTAATAAAAGGAAGAGAAAAGGAAAGTGCATCTTTCCCAGGTTGCTGATTATTTTTAGTCTCATACATCCATCATGTTTAAGCTGGAAACGTCTGTCCTAATATTTCCACTAAATGAGACAGAGGGAAGGAAAAAAGACAAGTGATTGGAATATGATTCTGCTGTTTATCATATAAATGAAGGGTTATGTCCAACTGGGCAACAGGATAATTGATGATCATGCTAATATGTCTTCATTTCCTTGTCTTCATTTGCCAACCTCCTAACTTTACATTTACAGAGGTTCACATTTGTCGTGTTCTGATAGCTTTGTTTTATTTCATGTCCTTTTTATTGTATTTAAGATGTATTTCTTGTACACAGATTGTATCTGGATAATCTGGATTAGGTGAAACATACAGTTAAACAACAAATTTACTTTTTTAGAAGTATCTCAAAGACACTTAAAGTTGTTAGATGTTTTGAAAATATGTTGAAATTTATTTGTAAAATGCAGATTTTTTCTGTAGCTCAACTGTTTTTTGTTGTTTTTGAAATGTGTTAATATCTGCTAAATATTTTATAAATTCATCCCTAAAGATGCATGTTTTTTCCTCACAGAAAACAGTCATACATTTTTCATCATGTGTTGCTAATGCATAGCACCTCCCACTTTCAGTGCATTTAAAACGATTGTTTTTAAAGTGAAGGATTGTACCTTCATTGATGTATGACTTCTTCACCTCAGAATTCAGACTCATACTGTTATCAGTCAGAAGCAAAAGTGAGTGGGAGGGAAGTTTTTCAAAGAGAGTTGTCTCTTGTTTCCAAGATCACGTTTTTTTCTATGTATCTTTTCCTTCCTAATAACATTCTTTCATGGAACATGAAAAACTTTACTCTTCTACAGCCAACCACATATTTCTCAAAGCCAGTTACATTGTTTTTCATATTTTCTCTGGAAACTTTTTGACCAACAGCCCTTTGACCTTAGAGGCAAAATGATGGCAAATCACGGAGGAATGTTGTACTGAAAATACGACAAAGACAGAAGGAAAACTGGGTTTTAAGATGCTTTTTTCAACATGTACTGAAAAGAAATAGGTAACGTTTCGATTTTATCCCATGCTGGTGCCAAACCAGAACTTTTGAAACAGTTCCAGTGCCTGAATGGTGATCAGACCGGTGTTTAAAAAAGGAAAAACCTCTCCAGATTTTGAAAAAATCATTTAAGTGTTGAAGCAGTGTGACAGTGAAGGAAAGCGCTTAAACGTGTCTAAGATGCTTTTTTTCCATTATTTCTGACAGTCTGCAATGCAACGCAGCATCTCAGTTTTCGCACATGCTTAAGTAAAAACATATTTCATTGCTCATTGCCATGACGACGGTCTTTTTTGATGCACTGCACACTTATCACTCTTATCAGGTCACTGAATTACAATGTTTAGCTGTGAAGAAAAACATTAGGGAAGAATTTATAAAATAATTGGCAGTTATAAACAAATCTCAAATTTCAACAAAAAACTGTTGAGCCAGAGAAAAATCTGCCTTTTACAAAATTCCAACATATTTTAAAAACATCTAAGAAGATTGAGTGCCTTTAAATTAGTAAGTAGCAAATAGAAAGTAGCATCCTGTGAAAATTTGTTGTTTAACTGTATGTTTAACCTAATCCAGACTATCCAGGTTCAATCTGTGTTATATTGTACTTAAGATTTGTGTTATAAAAATAAATCTTAAGTACAATAAAAAGGGCATGAAATAAAACAAAGCTACCAGAACGCAAGAAATGTTAACCTCTGTAAGTGTGAAGTTAGGAGGTTGGCAAATGAATACAGCGCCCACCCACAATTGCTGGAAAGGAAAATTAATCTTATAGAGTTGCACAGCAAAACTTAATAAAATAAAGTGATTGGCAAATCTTAAAAGAAGCACTGAATTCTGTGTTTTCATACAGTACTGTGAATGTTGATATCAGTATCAGCAGTGTTTCATGCATGCACACATACATTTTAAAAAAATCCCTTGCATTTCTCCACTCAGTAAAAGTCTATTTTATTTCAGTCTTATGCTCCATTCCCATCAAACAGAATTTGGGCTGAAAATTTGCATCTCTGACCTCTGTTTGAAAGCACCGTGAATTCACTGCTGGATGTTCCTACAAGTGTAGAAGCTCACTGCTGCGTGTGGGCGGAGCTACTGTCCAAAGTTTTCAGTTCGGTGAGGTTCATCAGCAGGAGCTCTGTCAGAATGCCAGCTTCAGCAAGACCTCTGTAAAAGGATGAATTTTTGGTTTTTATTTTCCTCTCTGAGTGGTTGACATATTGAAGGGCCCCTGAACAGAGAATCTCATCCTGATTGGGCACAGGTGTGCAATGGCGGCGTGCCCAAAGACTTTAAGAAGTAGCGAAATATGCAACAAAGGACTCTCTGGCACTTTTTAATCTTACTTTTAGCTAACCCAGGAGAGATTGTTTTAGTCACCAGAGCTGTTTATTTGTTATGTTACCAGTTGTGTGTTTTGAAGTGGATGTTTCGTACCTGGTATTTTAGCCTCATTGACTCCTTGGGTATTTACTCTTTTAAATAACTGGCTCCAACGAAGTGACGGACAGGACCTCACTAAATGACAAACTCTTTTTAACTCCCATTTGAACTGGGGTACTGGGTGTCTTGTCTCCACACACCTTAATTCAAGGAAACCTCCCTGCGTTATTTTACACTTTTGTCTATCTGTGACCCAGTTTGATGACGTACTGTCCAGCAATAGTCTGAGGATGAAAAAAGTTATTAAAAATCTTATTCTCTCAACCCATATAAAAACATTTCATAGAGGTTAGAACGATCAGATTCTCCTTTGTGTTGGTTTTGGACTCCACCCGCTGATCACATTATCAAGTTTTCACAGACTAAAGCTGAATTCCTTTGCCAAGTTCAGTAAACTGAACTCACGCAGCCTGGCCACACGCAGCTTGGGAAACCCCGCTTCTGAATTACTACCACGCCGTGTTGTTGCACCACCCAAAACCTCCTGCCGCCAGACTGCCCTGCTGCATCCTCCTGTCAAATCACACATGCGTCTTTAATTTGATTTAACATTAATACTGGTCCCTTAATGCAGAAATCACATTTGGTGTGAATGCAGTTTAAAGATGCACACTTGGTTTTAAAACAATTGTACTCCCATCAAGCTCAATGCAAACATCATCAAACATGTCCATTCACAAATGGACACAGGAAGTGACATCACATGTCAATTGATTTTCCTTGTGCAAATTGTTTTTTTCAAATTGAAGCTTATTTTTGTATTTCAAAAGTTAAAATCCTGTTTTGGACATCAATTTTGGTTTATGTTTAACCTCTTCATGTTGTGTGTTGCAAGTTCACATCTGTCAGGAGCTGGTTGTGTAGGACTCAAAATGCAGGAGATCAGGCTTGGTCACCGAAATGAAAACATTTAATAAATAAACGGAAACATGACAAAACCACGGAGAAACAAAGAGGTTGCAGAGCAGATGACCTGACATGACATGATACAACTGAAAACCAGACACTTAAATACATTAAGGGCAATTGACAGAAACGGAAACAGCTGAGGATGATCAGCATGAACTGATAGTGACAGACAGGGGAACAACTCAAAACATGAAGACCAAAACCAAGAACACGACTGAAAGTCCAAACTAAAGCACATAATTCTTACAGTACCCCTCCCCAAAAGGGTGATGCCCAAACCCCTGAGAGGAGGGAACCCGAAGGAACAAAATAAAAAGATAAAAACATGTTCAGGAAGCAGTTATAGCTGCTGCAGTTTAGCAGAAGTCAGGGGTGACATGACAAACCGCTTCTCAGAAACGAGTACAGAAAGCAACAGTTCTGATGACTCTCTCCAGGGACAGGAAGCATGAAGGGGAGCAACCCCAGTGACCCTCCTCTGAAACAGGAAATATGACCAAGGGGGATGAACGGCAAACATCCACTATCACTATCCACAAAAGATTCATCTTTACTTTTTAGAATACCTGTGTTTATAGATGTTTTAAGGCTATGAAGTCCCAGTGTTATTAAGTGATGCGCTGTAGGTGTCTAGCAGAGGAAGGGGGAGTTTCTGCAGAGCGAAAAGAGGCTGCTTCATTTAGGGGAGGAGCTAGAAAGGATGACGTCTGAAGTTTCGCTACCCGGCTGTACCACGTGTCTGATTCATTGAGTGGTCTATAGGTTGTGCTGCAAATCTTCACAGTGGCACGAATCCCGCAGGATCCATTCATAATGTGGGTGTTAGAAGGAGAGGTACTGTCAGTGAGGGTTTGGAAACAGTTTGGACAGAGGTAGAGATCATTTGAGAGTGGAGATTTAGATATAACAAATAATTTGCCCCTTCTACACAGTGGCCTGATCTCAATGTTGTAAAAGCAGGATCATTGTCCAAAGCTAACCACCCTCACATGAAGGTGAGTGCTGAAACTCCACGCCAAGTCGGTACCAGTGCTGCATAAAAATAGCAGATTTGTGTTCTTTGTTTCTTATGTGTCAATCACGTATTTTCTATCCAGTTTTGCTGTACAGCCGGTGTACTAGCTGTACTAGCCAGTCACTTGACCTTTCCAGTGATTGTGGGCAGGCTCAAATAGGAATGGCTGTGGTTGTAAGGCTGTCAGTCCAAAAGTGCAAAACGGTGAAATTGTTCTTTATTTTGCTGACGTGGGCTTCTTTTCAAAAGGCCACACTAAAAAATCAACTGATATTTTGTGTCTTCAAGAAGCATTGCGCTGGAGTGAACCAATTGGATGAAAGGTTTCAATGCTTCTTGAAGCTTCATCTGCCCATGCTAAACTACCCAAAATGCAGGAGACCAAGCTTGGTGACAGAAACTAAAACATTAAATAAATAAACTTTGTAAAAAGTATTAAGAAAAGGCATTTTGCCAGTGTTGGCTACCATGGTTGTAACAAGCTCTTGCAGAGTTTGTCGTATTTTTTGTTTTGTTTGGGACATTTTACATATATATATATATATGTATATATATATATATATATATATACATATATAAACACATACGTTTCTTGAGTGTCTGTTTTTCACTTTTAAGAAGAACCCTGTCAGATGGGGCGTCAATATTAGATAATGTAGATTTTAGAGTGCAACATGGGCTTTAAGGATGACTGTACTCTTTGTTGCCCATGGAATTAGCTTTAAACATTAAAATGAATGCACATTTTTTCGGTTTCAAACACTCAGACTGTAGTCTTTAGGGAAAAACGGTTCTCTCATGAGAAATGCATGCATAATCTAAGGAAATCATCCCAATCTAAACTCAGCAATATCTTTTTTCTGGTATTGTTATTGGCATGGTGTCAAATCTAACCTTCCATATAAAAGTGCATGCACACAGAGATCTACTTTTCCTTTGCCGTCATTAATATACAGGGCATGTCTCAATAGCTGCCAACCTTTAGGCAGTGATTCCATCTTGTCAAGATACGCAGTGAGGGAATGCAGTAAAACTGCCACAGTGCCAGGCTCTGACAGCTACAGAAACAAAAAAAAAGGTAGTGAGGCTCTGAAAGGAGAAGAAAAGGAGAATAACAGCACCAACAACAAAAAAAGCAAAAAAAAAAATTACTACTTCCCAGGCAGAATGTCAAAGAAGAAAGGGTGCTGAACTCACAGAGGAGCTACTTCACCTTATTTTCTCCTGTTGCTGTTGTTGTAGGGAGTTATTGATGCAATTGACCAGCCTGAGGACAGGGGAAAAATCTATAGTAGAAGAAGTAGAAGAAGATTTTCTTTTTTCTTTCAAATGGAGGCATCAGTGGAGACAGCCAAGTTCCACTCTTGTGTTGTAGGTCATCTTATTGATTGGAAGGTAACAGTAATTTAACGTGACCATGCACTGTTAGGAAGAGACATGGCCCTTAGATTTCCACCTCAATTGTCCAGCAGGTACGCTGGATCTCCAGTTTATGACCATCTGAGAAGAAAGTGAACTAGTTTCAATCCAGCTGACTCTAATCATCTCCCTGTCAGTCTAGGCTTCAAGCCGACATCTTTTAACTTTAAAGGCCCGCTCACTCAACAAGAAGGAAACAATATTTAGCATACTCATCATTAGCAACCCCCATCTGAAGCACGGAGCTGTGCCTGAGGGCAAGCTGTGAAACATTCATGAAGTTTTCCACTCAGTTAAGCCTTGATGGTCAAAGCCATTTTCAACCTGCACTGTTTAAACACACTAATTATGGTGACACATTTAGCAAGTGATCCAGTCTGAATCCACGACACAGACACCAGAAAAAGACATTAGGCAAAATATGTTAAAGCTCTTTGCAAAAGCAGGTGAAAAATGAAGTTACGGATGTTTAAGTTTAAAAACCCATTCCAATCAATTTTCAATCTGTTTTAAATGTGTTCCAGTCATCTTTTGATCTGTTTTCAAAGCTTTCCCAGTGTTCTTTTAATTACGATGACGCCGTTTTTAGCCAAAATCAAGAACATCTTTGTGGTTTTCTGGGACAAAGTTTCTGCAGAGCAGCAGTAATTAATTAGAATTCACCTCTGAGTTGTGGGTGGGACTGTTGGTCTGGAGCAACCCCTCCCCCCATCCATCATCCATCTGTTTACATGCTTTCCTGCTAATTTACAGCCCCTCACATCCCCAACCTTACCTTAGCAATGCATCAAAAATGGCGAGCAATGTTGGAGCTATCAAACCGTACAGTTTTGATCCAGATTCCAGCTCAGACTAGGAAAACAAAGACGCACATGGATCTATTTGTCTACAAGTAGATACGTCAGAGTACAGTGGAGCTTGTGACCATCCCAGTGTATTTTCAACATCACAAATACATCCATTTTCATGTGGCATTTTTTATTTGCTCCTGATTTACAACAATTTGAATACTCAGAAACCAAATTTTAGTCCTACGTTTCTTTATGTATTTCCCCGGTCATCAGAAAAAACGCCACGAGAACATGTTAGGGGCCATACCATGATTTTCTTAAGCCTTTCAAAGTAAACTAGATCCATAAATATGATCACATATTACCTTTGGAACACTAAAAACAAATGATTTATGAAATATGAGTTATGTTTTTCAAAGTCAGAAGCAAAACGACATGAGACACCGCTTTTCGCTCCTCGTTGGTTCTGCCTTGTTTCACATCATCCTAGAGCCGGCCTCAGCATGTCTGCGCATGTCCACACATGCAAATAAACAACATCCTAACTTTTTGCAAACATGGATGTGCATATTGGGCATAAAAAAAGCGTTTTACAGATCACCGCTAGCTTCACAGAGAAAGCATGTGTGTTAGCCTGGGGGCGGTGCTGGCAGTACAGACTCATGCTGAAAGGGGCGGTCCTCAATTCATGACGTCAGCTTATGAGAACTCGCTCACTTTTGTGGGTAGGGGAGGGGCTGCTGCAGAGAGCACAGGTTTTTTTAGAAGATTACACACAAATGCGTAAAAATACTACTTTGAGGTTGTTTGTAGTGAGGAATGAACAGTATGATACAATTAAAAGCTCAATCAGTTGGTTTTTTTTCATAGCATGGCCCCTTTAAGGAAAAAAAAAGTAAACAATTAAAACCCCACAATTGTATCTGAGTGGATCTAAGTTGGTTTTCTCTCAGTTTTTGAGAAGTAGAGCCTATCAAGTTTTATTAATCGCAGCATATTGGATTTTTTTAATTCTGATGTTTACCTTCCACATTGTAAAAAAAACAAAAAAAAAAAAAAGAAAAAGCAAACATTGATGAACCTGTGTCCTTAAGATTAATTTCTTGTTCTATGCCAGTGTTTTTCAACCAGTGTGCCATGAGAGAAGGTCAGCTGTGCTGCGGGAAATTGTTAATTGTCACTGATCTAAAAACATTTACCATCACCAGAATATCAGCTCTGTGTTTATCAATAAAGACCTCGGTTTCACAGTAAGTAGTTTGTTGACACCCTGTGGAGCTCTTCAAAAAAAAAAAAATCACTGGACTTCTCAGCATCTTTCCTGTCTTTTATAAGGACGGCGAGAAAAAAAACGTAGCTCCTCCCACCATTGGTGGGAGCTTTAAGTTTCTAAACACATTTTTGTATCGTGCAGCGACATTGTTGCATGTTAAAACAACGACGGAGGACACGAACACGAACACACCTGATCCAGGCAATCAGCAAGGGTTTGTGGAAAACCAGCAGGACACTGGCCCTCAAAGCCTAGATTTAGACACCCCTGATGTAAAACAGATGGATGCCCCAGTGGTGAATTTCTAACTAACTTCTGCTACTCTGTAGAAACTGTCCTAGAAAACAAGGCAGGTTTTTTTAACTTTTTTTTTTTCTGAAAAACAACAATCGTAATTAAAAGACCACTGGGAATACATTTACCATTAATCAAAAGAGGATTGGAGTGGTACTTTAACAAATGTTTCAATCACCCTTTAAAAATAAAAAAAACAAGATGTGAATAAAAAAATCTGTTTCTATAGAATGATAGAATGAAAAACATGAAGCATTTGAAGTTTTTTTTCAACATAATTGGATTACAGTTAGCAGACAGTCAGATCTAAATGTCTATATTTAGTTTCCTTTAGTACTATGGCAACAAAGAGGGGCAGGACAGACAGACAACCTCATTTTAACAGCAGAAATGAACCATACAAAAAGCAAAACTTTAGTCTGTGATATTAGCTGTTGCTTTTTTTGGGACAAATCCTAACTAACCTTTCCTAATATTTCAAATGTTTTATGATCATTTATTAGACTCATTCTTACCTGCAACAACTAGTATTTACCCTGTCTATAATTTTAATGCAATCTTAATTTGAAGTCTGTTATCTGGTGAGCATGTTGGTATAAATTACCCATGCTGCATGTTCCTGTGCTGACAGAAGTGATCAAAATGTTCTTTGAATTTTGCCAGGCTTTGATCAAATATGGCTGCGACTACAGTAAATTACCAGCTTTAAGATGATGGGGTTTGACCCTGTTTAACCATCATATAAAAAGGCAGCTTAATTCCAATCTCAATCCCTCAGTCAAGAGTAATTTCTGCTCTGATCCCGTCTCTGAATTTAGAAACAGGGTGACTCACCACCTTCCTCCTGCTAGCTCAAATCTGTTCACATCTGTAAATGCAAGCAAGGCTGGAGTTTGACTTTCTCTGCACAAAGCTGTGGAGCCTCAGAGGTCAAGGGTTTCTGGTATAGGCCTGTCATTTCTACTGGGCTCATGCCATGCATTTTAAAGAGAGAAAATTCATGAAAATAAGCTTTCTTTTTTATTTATTGGGTTATATGTAAAAGTAAGAGTTATAATTAATTTTAAAAACACAAGAAAACATTACTATAAAAAAAATTTGATTATTCAGCGGCTTGCAAAAGTATTCACACCCCTTGAACTTCTCTACATTTTTTTACATTATGACCACAAACATAAATATATTTTATTGGAATTGTATGTGAACGACCAACACAAAGTGGCACACAATTGTGGAGTGGGAAAAAATTATACAAGAGTTCAATATTTTTTACAAATAAAAAACTGAAAGGTGCAGTGTGCAGAAGTATACAAGCCCCCTGAATCAATACTTTGTGAAAACCCCTTTTGCTGCAATTCCAGCTGCAAATCTTTTAAGGTTTGTCTCTACGAGCTTTACACATCTAGAGACTGAAATCTTTGCACATTCTTCCTTAAAAACAATTCAAGCTGAGTCAGATTAGATGGAGAGCGTTTGTGAACAGCAGTTTTCAGATCTTGCCACAGATTCTGAGTTTGATTTAGGTCTGGACTTTGACTGGATCATTCCAACACATCAATATGTTTGATTTGAAGTCATTCCATTGTAGCTTTGGCTTTATGTTTAGGGTGGTTGTCCTGTTGGAAGGTGAATCTCCGCCTCAGTCTCAAGTGTTGTTCAGACTTCAACAGGTTTTCCTCCAGTATTGCTCTGTGTTTGGCTCCATGCATCTTTCCATCAACTCTAACAAGATTCTCTGTCCCTGCTGAAGAGAAGGAGCCCCAAAGCATGATGCTGCCACCACCATGTTTGACAGTGGGTTTGGTGTGTTCAGAGTGATGTGCAGTGTTAGATTTCCACCACACATAGCTCATTGCATTCAGGCCAGAAAGTTCCATTTTGGTCTCATGTGATCAGAACATCTTCTTCCACATGTTTGCTGGGTCACTCACATGGCTTTTGGCAAACTGCAAACGAGACTTCTTCTTGTTTTATAAACAACAGCTCCTTTCATTTTATCTGCATCTGCCTCCTCTGACAGTCAGCTGTTCATGTTACAGCCTCAATTAGCTGAGTTGCTCCAACTGACCCTCCTCTCAGCTGACGTGTCACTGATAAGAGAAAAACAAAGAGAAACAGAAACACAGAGAACCTGGAAGGACTAAAAGGCTGTATCACCCCTTCCCATAAAACCAAGTCACTAGCCCCCTGAAATCAAAAGTCGTTCCTGTGACAGAGCATCAGCCCCCACGTTATCTGCTCCTCGTTTGTGCTTGACCCCCAAATTGTACTCCTGAACCAGCAAGGCTCACTGCATGAGCCGCAGGTTGTGGTTGTCCATTTGAGCCAGAAAAACCAATGGGTTGTGATCAGCGTACACTGCTAGTGACCTCGAGGACGATCCCACATACATGTTGAAGTGCTGCAGAGCAAGCAGAAGGGCAAGGGTCTCCTTCTCTATTGTTGAGAGTTCAATTGGTGTCGCTTGAACTTGTCGGTTAAATACGAAACCGTGTGGCCTCATGGTCCCCTTGTACCAACACGACCCCCGCTCCAGATGCACTGACATCCACCTCCAATTTAAAAGGCAAGGAGAAGTCAGGAGCGGCCAACACAGCCACATTGCAGAGGGAGCATCTCTACTGCATCGAATGCTCGTTGACACCCATCTGACCACCTAAACGGAACCGCTGGGCTACACAAAGAGGTGAGACAAGCACAGAGAAGTTGCGACAGAAACATCGGTAGATGTACACTTAAAAATAAACAGAAACCATTGTATTTGTGTTTTCTTTCAGTCATGTATCAACATGTATATACTCTTGTCACTTTTGTCAAACATCAGCATCACAGAAGCTGCACGTTTTTATTCCTGTGTTCATCTCCATCATACAACCCATAAATAACTCCCATACTCACCCATCTACTTACCTTCCGGCAGCGTAGTTTGTCAGAGCGCGCACGCCGCACACCTGACCACCTGACTTTTTCCTCATGCATACGTTCCTCCTGGGTTCAGCAATCACATTTACTGAGTACCTTCTCATATGAAAATGAGCAGGCAAAACAGAGCAGCCCTCACAGCACACCTTAAATATAGAAAACACTGAGATTTCTGCCAAAGGGTTACAGTGCACAGTGAAGTTGCTATGCAGGGACAATGCCAGCCTGAGCCCGGGAAGATCATTCATTGCACTGTGAATCTGGAAAGTATTCACAGCGCCTCACTTCTTCCACATTTTATGTCACAGCCTCATTTCAAAATTGATTGATCAGTTTTCTTCCTGGTACTGATTGAAATTCTCTAATTCTGCACTAACTTTTAAGGAAACAGAACCCATACCACTACTAGCTTCTTTTGACCTTAAATACACACAGGATGATAGGTTATGAACTGAGCTCATAAGGAAGCTACTTTCAGATTTAAAAAAAATGTAATTTTAACATTGTTCTGGATAAAATGGTGTACTCAAGATAATTGTCTTCATCAATGCTATATTCACACCAAATGTGATTTGTGCATCAAAATTGCATCTGCTGACTCTTTTCACTTGCATCTAACTCTCTGCTCTATGCTTGTTCAAAAATGTGTTCATAAAGTTGACGCTCCAGACGTCTGTGGGAGGAGCTACTGTCCAAAGTTTTTAGCCTCATCCCTACGTGGGAGTATTGACGTTATAAGACACAGTGACAAATGGGAGATTAGAGATGGAAAGACGGTCATTGGGATTGTTGGGCTCTGCATCAGGCTTTTAGGGTATAGCAATCATAGCAGCTGGTTTGAGAGATTAAAAAACAATTCCAGTTAGGAGGAAGAAGGGTACAATGAGTAATGATGGAAACTACAGAGGTTGGCAATATGGTTGACATGTTGATGAGGGAATGGGCTCTTTGTTACATAGTTTTGACATTTTCTGTTAGGTTATGACCTTAAGAGACATTGAAAATGTTGATTAGACGGGTTGTGTTGTATCATTGAATGTGTAACTGACATGGCCGATTTTGTCCTTAAATTAATTAGAGTTGCAGAAACTTGTTTGCCTTCCTGCGCTCAGTTATGTAACACGTTCTCTTAACCGTCTGGACCTTGTCTGCTGGAGCTGTTCGAGAACTAATCTGCTCTGGAACTGCAGGCAAGAAGGAAATGCAATATTTCCTCTGTATTACTTTTGGTCTTCATTTCATGTCTTTATTGCTTTGTTGCCAGCTTTCAAGCCTTGAGTATCTCTCTGGGACATGTTTCTTTTTTCTCTTCAATAGATTTTCCAAATAAAATTTCTTAGAAGGTTGAAGACTTTTGCTGCAATCACATCAATGTATTGGTTGCTACTGTTCCATTTCTTCTTTGACCCAATAATTCTATTTTATCAAGTTTTTAGTTTGTTTCTCATTTATTTTTGGTCTGGTCAAACTTTTAAAAACAAAACATTACACGTATTAAAATGTTAAATGTTTTTATTTGCAATGTCTTGAAAGACCCAAGTGTTAGAAAAGAGATTTTTGGGGAAAAAACTTTGAGTAACAAATAGAAACAAAGAAATAAGGTGAGGTAGTTTCTAACGGAAATTAGGTGTGAATAAAATGGATTCTGATTGAAAGGAATAGAGTGAAAATTAAAAAAACTCAAAACTGAATCTAATTAACAAAGCAAAGACTAATCTGAAGGCTTGATCACAATGATTTGCTTTAATTTAAATCTATTGTTCCTTTTGACAGTGTGCCACACTATGCATTTAACAAAGTACACAAAGCTACACAATTTACAAGACTACACAAATGCCTTTAACACAAATTGCAAAGCAAAGAAAAATGACTGAAAATAAGCATTTTATACCTTAGCAGTCTTTTAGAAAACAATGTTTAATGGTCTTCCTCATGGCCAGTTTATTATACTTTAGTTTATCCTTTGACATAATACGTAAAAGATGTGCACATCAAAACTTAATTTTTTTATTGTTTTGACCATTTATAAGAAAATATGTTTTAGAATATTAGCTTTTTGTGCTTTTTGTCTAATTTTAAAGTATTTATTAAAACTTTTTAATACATTTGTTTGACGATTCCACAATCCACAAAACACAACTGCTTCAAAAGGGTTCAAGCAGCTTGATATCTAAAATGAAATCTGTTTCGATGAGTTCTGTCTTCAGAAATACGGAAAAACAACTTTTGCAAGAAGTGTATTTCCCTTTGAAAGTGTCTAATAACCTGTTTATTACATTTTTCTCAGTTTAAAATGTTCTTAGATTAAAATGTTTTTGTATACCACCAATTTGAATCCTGTTTATTTTATTTGGTAACATTTTTTGTAATAGGATAATTTATGTAGTAAGAAATCAAAGAACTTATTACTTGATTATTTTGTGTGAGTAGAGAAACATATGCATAGATCAACTTCTAACTTATTTTAGAAATAGTAAGATTATGTTTAAGATCTAGTCTAATGTCCAGAAAAAACACAAACAGAAAAAAATGTGTCTTGATATTTTTTTCTAAGTTAGTAATTGCAATGATTTGCAGTACTTGAATTGAAATAATTAATGGAAAAAAGTAACAAAGAGTAACATTTGCAATAGCTGATGTTAACAGTCCACTTGCTGTTAAGCTTTCAGCTTTTCTTTTCAAACAACCTGTGGTTATAGACCTGTATTGTAATGTTCAAGTTTTGTCTTTATTTCTGTTACAGATAGAGAAACATGTGGGTTTATGCATCTCTCGGTGCACATTTATGAAATGTAATGCAACAAATGGGTTTCAAAGTCCTGATATAGTTCTCACTTGGGGGTTAATTTCTTTCATTTTGTGGCTTTCACTTGTTCCAGGGACACGAAGACAAGTTTTTCACGGCCCATTGACTTGATCTAATTTGGTGGAAGAGAACGTTCTATGTCTAAATTTGTCACTGTGGCCACCAAGGTTAGCATCACTGGATGGATCAGTGAGCAGAACCCCCCTGTCTCCCATATCAATTTCAAGGCAATATCTAAAAATACACTTAATTAATCTGAGGTGAAGAGTATGGAATTGTTAGGTCATACATGGAGTGACCCAAAGATGAGGCTGCATCAAACATGGATCTCCGCAATGATCGCAGCATGTCAGGCGACACTGTTAGGTGTAACCCTAGTTTGCACCTAATACACCTAACAACCCCAGGTAGCTGTACTCTAACCAACCAATTATGTGTTTTGTGCACACAAACTACATTTCTGGGATGTCTGAGTTAACACTTTGCAAATTAAAACATTTCAGACAGTAAAAATGAAGGAAATGTGTTTTCTTTGGACTTTTTTTTTTCTTCAAAGGCTGCATACTGTCAGAAAAATGTACCTAGTAAAACATTCAGTCTCGATTAATCACGATAAATCACAATCTCAAAGTGTGATTAGGCTGCTTTTTTAATAATAATAAAAAAAATTGCCCTCTCACCCTTCGCGGGTGGTACCTCAGCCCAAGCTGGGATCCTCTACCAGAGGCCTGGGAGATTGAGGGTCCTGTGCAGTATCTTTGCTGTTCCAAGCACAGCAGTTTTCTGGCCTGAGATGTCTGAGGTCTTTCCAGGGATCTGCTGTAGCCACTCCTCCAGTTTGGGGGTTACAGCCCCGAGTGCTTCATTTACCACGGGCACCACTGTCACCTTCATCTTCCAAGCCTTCTCCAGTTCTTCTTTGAGTCCCTGGAGTCTCCAGTTTTTCATGTTCCTTCTTCTTGATGTTACCATCTCTTGGTACTGCCACATCCACCACAACAGCTTTCCTCTGTTCTTTATCCACCACTAGAATACCTGGTTGGTTTACCATTATCATCCTGTCTGTCTGTATCTGGAAGTCTCACAGGATCTTTGTTCTCTCATTCTCTACCATTTCCGGAGGTGTTTCCCATTTTGACTTTGGGGTTTCCAGCCCATATTCTGCACAGATGTTCCTGTATACTTTTCCAGCCACTTGGTTGTGGTGCTCCATGTATGGTTTTCCGTCCAGCATCTTACACCCTGCAGTTATGAGCTGGATTGTTTCAGGCACCTTTTTGCACAGCCTACGCCTTTGGTCTTGTCTGGTATGGTAGATCTGAGCCTCTATCACTCTGGTTTCTCAGGGCTTTTTCCTGAGCTGCCAGGATCAGCACTTCTGTGCTGTCCTGCAGGCCAGCCCTTTCTAGCCATTGGTAGGACTTCTTGATATCAGCCACTTTATATCAAGTTATGGTTCGGTGGTACATCCCATGCAGGGGCTTATCTTACCATGAAGATCTGTCCTCCAGCACCGCATTCTCTTCTGTCCATTATTTGAGACATCCACTGAGCACACTGTCAGTTGGGGCCTTGAGCGTGATGTATTAATGCATGTTTCCAGCCTTGATAGGTTTGCTCTGCTGTTTTGACCCTGACACTGGGCGTACACTTTCATATGTTGAGGTGCGTACAGCCTGTTTATCCTTTGTTTGTCAGTTTCCAGTACTTCCGGATATCTAGCTATATTGATCGGTTAGACGTGTAAGCTGGCATGACGTGTTTCATTGTCACCCATATGTCCTGAGGTAGTAGGGGATCCTATGGTACATCCATGCCAAATTAGGCACTTGTTCCAAACAATGGATGATTATTTCAATAACCGGCTCAACTAGGGACAGAAAGGAGTCCATCCTTTGGAGTACAATCAAGAGCATCACTGTTTTCATACAAGCTTAATACTTCAAGAAACAAGCCGCAATTATGTCAACATCTCCAGATACCAATGGATGCTCCATCCTCTTCTCTGTCAACTGAAAGCTACTGGGGTCTGTCAAACCCTGCAGTTAATCAGGTAACAACAGCAACAATTGGTAATTAGTCTTCTCCAGAGTAAGGAATTAATTATCAGCTTGCAATATGCATTCCCCTTGCTTATAGTTTAGTAAAGAAATTAAGTTTGCCGGATGTTATGTTTAATAGTCATAAACTTTTATTGCCTCTTAACTAAGAAGAGTCAATTACGTAGGTGAGTGAAGATGCTACAGGCCCTGCTGAGGAGGAAGCCTGATTAAGAATGCCGAAGGCCCTGCAGCTTTCAAGGGTTGGTTTGAGAGTAAATACATGGAGGCAGATAATTAAAGATTGGTAGGAAATAACAGACTTTATTCTCTTTCTTTCTTTCTTTCTCAGTATTTTAATCTTGTTTTTTCCGCTTTGATTGTACCCTCCTGATCGCTGCTATTTTTATTTATTTATTTATTTTTTGAAGAGTGCCTCTACAGTTTTTCTCGATTACACCCCTTTTTTGTTTTGTTTTTCAAGATGTGACTGAAAGCTGAAAATTGTTTTTTGTTTGAGGGCTTTTGTGGCTTCTGCAACATTTCTGGTTAAATGGTGCTACATAAACATATCTAATCTCTTCCTTTTTTTATCATTTATAGTCTTGTTACACCGTCTCAGATTTCCTCCTAATTTCAATGGCTGCAAGGCTTACTTGTATAAGGGCAAACCAGTTCAAATATTCTGCATATCAAAGAATTTGGTTTTCTCTAGTAGCGACACAGACTCTCAACGTAAATTTAAAACTGAAGCAAAAACCTTCAATGTCTTGTAGTTAATTGGTAGTTAATAAATAGGTATTATTTAATAGCTATCATTAATAGTTAATTTGTTCAATATTTGCTAGAAAAATAACCCAAGTGCTTCTACCATTCCATCCATCCATCTTCTGAACCCGCTGGATCGTTTTTGGGGTAATGAGGTTGCCAATCCCACCAACAGTTGGGGTACATCCTTTATGGGTCACCGGTCCATCACAGGGCTCTACCATTCCCGTTGTACATAAAAGCACTTTTACTCAGATGTTTCACGATCAAAGGACAAGAGGTCTATCCTCCTGATATAAGTTCATACAGAAGTTGAAAATAGAATTTATATGAGCTCTTTTGTTCTTTCATGTTATATTTTTGCTTTGCTAGCCCAAAATGGGCGTGACCCGTGAACAGTGACGGAGGTAGAACATTTTTTATGATAGGTGGCAAATGAGAACAGCAGATTTGAAGGCCATTATAAATGAAAGGACCAAAAATGTCTATTTCAAACTTTTTTATTATTATTGTTATTATTAAAATAGCAGTTCTTTTAGCGGATGTGCTATTACTGATGCTTAAAAAAGCTTGTTTTGATTGTGTCTTAGTCATTGTCAATAGTGAAAATAATATAATTATTTTAATATTGACTCAAGAAAGTGTGTGTGTGGGGGGTGCTTTTTGCTGAGAGCTGCCCCCTCTGTCCCTCCCTAGTTCTGCCCCTCCCCATGAAAGTCCTTGAAGGTATTAGCTTAAGATGTGTGCTGAAAAAAATAAAATCAAGTTATTTTCCACAACAAGGCAAAAAGAACAAGAAATATGTTACATTTTCTGTAAAAAAAAAAAAAAAAAAAAAAAAAAAATCTACCTAATGCAGCTGTGAGCAAAGATCTGTCAGGATTTATTCTAAGGAAAGAGTACGGGTGGGCCAGTTGTGACATGAACACTGGAGAAACGAATGTTAGCTTATTGTGAAAGCTGACCTTGTCTCTATATTTCTTTTATCACAGGAAAAATGAAGTAGTTGTGCAAAGAGGCGCATTAATAATGAAAGAAAATCATTTTGTAATTTTGCCATTTTTGGGTTTTTGCTTGTCATTGTTAATCCAATTTAATCAGAAAACCCTGAACTTCCTTTTTTAATTCACTTCATCAATGTTTGCTTTTGCTGGATGAATAGAGTGAACATCAATTTGAGAATTCAATCTACCTCAAGTGTTTTGGGTTTCTTTTTTTTCTTGTATTGAAATCATATACAAAATTAAAACTCTATCATTAAAAAATTAGTACCATGTGGTGCACATATACCTGTAGGGCCAATGACAGAAACTCTCTCAATCACACATTAACAAATCACTTCAATATTAAGCATTTGCAGCCTGCCTTCAAGCACATCGTAATTGCTTATGTAACTTGCCAATTTAGGTTGCTGTGATTTGGTGGCTTAGAAAATGGTACAACATAGTCATTAACTCAACGTAAGTCCAATGCAATATAGGGTGACACATTTTTTTCCACATTAAAGGGCCTGTTGTCTTTCTTTTTTAAACTCACCAGAATCTTTTAAATGTAGTAAACAGCAGCCTGAAGGATAATAAACTGCAAGTCAAAAGGAAAAAAAAAAATCAAAAAACCTCAGCTCCTTTGAAGGAATTTAAAATGCATGTGTTGACATTGACTCCAAAATAGGATTTTTTTTATTTGCTTTCAGGGTTTAGTCATGTCTCGGTTTGTTAACCAACTTCTTCCTGTACACATTTCAGAAGACTCTTTGTATTACATTTTCTTCTTCACCATTTTTTTCTGTTTTGTTTTATGTGTTTTTAATCACCTTGGGCTACTGAACAGAGTTTCTAGTTTTAGCAAAACAGGCAAAGACCACAAGATCAATTCCCCCTATTTAGCATAGCACATGCAAATGACTTTCTCTGCACCCAAAGGCTCTGGCATGCTGCTGCCATGCATGTTTGACCATACAATGTACAAAAACACACCTGACTTGTGTAAAGGTGTTACTGGCCAACAGGTCGCTTGCTGCTTAACCAGACTGTTTGGAGGGTGTTGGGTATTGTTTTGCTCTGTGTTTTTTCCTTGTTTTACATGCTTGTGCTATAAATTATTTCTGATTACTTGGAAATGTTAAAATGAATTCATGAGTGAACAATAAAAAAAGACAACATATGTCATAAAATGCAAGGTTAATCAAACTTACATTCAAAGGGCTTGTGTCATGCTATTCTTACGCTTTACAGAGTAAACCACATATGCATAAATAAAAAAAATATATATTATTTATAAATTAGGAGTTATTTCTGTGAACTTTTTTTCCTTTTTAGAAGTAAGAAAGCTCGATCTCAGAGGCTCTGCCTTTCGCTGCTTGTGGGTGCTGCCCATTTCATGACGTCATCTTAGAGCCGGCCTCAGCAGCGTGTCTGCTTTTCACTCACGAAAACATCCGAACTTTTGCAAAGATGGATGTGCATATTGTGCATATAAAATGAAAGTATTTTTGTGAGGAATTAACATTATAATACAATTAAAAGCTAAGAAAAAGTTGATTTTGCATGGTATAGGCCCTTTAATAGTTCAGTAAATGTGTGCATTGTTGTAACAGTTTGATCTTTTTGGAGTTGTTTGTAGCTTTTATTAACTCAATATTAACCAGGAAGGACTTCTTCAGTTTCTGGGATGTTGTTTTCTGAGGAGTTTGCAGAATTTCCTAAAAACCTGCAGCACCTTTCATGTACAGAATTACTGTATTTTCCGCTCTATAAGGTGCACCTAAAAACCCCTAATTAAAAAAAAAGCTCTGATGAAGCAAAGGAGATATCTAAAAGGATCAAATGTCTTCATTAACGATTATTTTACAAAAACATATGGTCATCAAACATGCTAGGATGTTAAAACGCTGTAAGGAGATACTGAACATATGGGTGATGAACTGCAGGATCTTTGTTACCACTTGGTCATCCGGTCTAATGCAATTGTTGTCACAACATGAAAGTAATGTTCGTTTTTAGATGAATCAATCTGCTTTTTATGCGTTGTTAACTTGGTTGGGAATTACACATTATATGAATGTGCTAGTGCTAACTTGGCTAACGTGTTACAAACAAGCTCCTGTGAATCTAAATGACTAAATTACTTATCTCTGGCTCTTTTGTCTGTACTAATGCACCTCATAGTTAGATGCGCATTAAAGTTCAGTGCACCTTATATATAACAAAAGTTTTAAAATAGACCATTCATTGATGATGTGGCTTATAATCCAGTGTACCCTATAGTGTGGAAAATATGGTAGTCTGTGGTTGTTACACAATACCTAAGCCTTTTGATGTCTTTTTTTTTTGGCCATACAGTAAAATGCTTGACAAATTTTCGCCATTAAAATGTGTATTTAGCTCACTTTCCTTAATGTGATTATGTCTTCCTTGTAATTTCCAAGTGATGTCTAGAGATTAGTACAAATATGTTCACTTTTTTCCTCACTGTTAGCCTTTTTTGAACTTGCAGAAGATGCTCTTTGAGCTTTTTCTGTTTCTTTCCAAGGTATTACTTTCAGTACAGCATTGCTGTTCATCTCATTTGTTGTCCCAATTTTCCCTGCAGCCATCAGTCAATCACTGGGGAAATGCTTCAGAAGAGCTCTGAACACGAGGAAGGAAATTAGCTGAAACGGATGTGCCCCAAAAACACAGTGTGGGAGATTGGGAGATGGAAGGAGGCACAACAAAAGAAAGAAATCGGACAAAAAGGATGAGAAAGAGAAAATACAATGCCAGAAAGGATGGAAAGCAAAAGAAGGCAGGTGAGCTACGAGCGGGCTGACCTTACCCCCTTTGCTGTCAGAGTAAAATAAACCCAGCAGCCCTTACCCCTCTAGGTGCGCCAGGCTGCCAGTCCATCAACTGTCCCATTAACATGTCAGTACAAACAAACTAAACAAACAACACAAGGGGTTGGCGAGCAAAAGGACGGATGGATGGACTGACGCCTTGGCTTGCAGGTGGACTGCTATATGGCATTGTAGTAAGAGATGTACTGCTCAGCATTGTGAAACTGTCATCAGTCATTTTTCTCCCTCTCGATTCCTTTTGCTTTTTCTGTCAGCAAACAATGGCACAGCCTTGCACCAGCACTCACGAGCACAAGAGAGGTTCGTGTCTCCATGCATGTGTGGAATGCAATTCAAGATTCATAAATTAGTGCCTTCTGAAGTCTTGTGAAAATCTTGCGTTGTTCTGCCATGCTGGGCCGAAGTAGGTCACATTTTGTGATCTCATAAGAAGCCCTAATTTATGAATCCGGCTGTCTTTCATGTCTCATCTGCAGTTCACAAGATACAGAAAAAGACAGAGGGAGGGCTTGCTGACTCAATCTGCAAGCTGGGATGCAGATTGTCTATTTGTTTATATGTTGGGACTTTTAATCTTATCAAGTGGGTTATAGAGAACAGCTGTCTGTATACAAAACCAGTGGGGTGGCTGATCTAATACATTGAGCTCTTTTTACCTCCCTGCATGCTCCTTGCTCTTTTCCCTTCGTCTTCCTGTGACACTGACAGACCTGCAGTGGCTCCTGGTGGAGCGCAAATGTACTGTGCATATAGACAAAATGCAGAGAAATCAGAGACTTGGTGCTTTAGCACATATGCAAACATTTTTTTTTTTTTAATTAGGTCAGAATTTTTAGAGAAGCTTGATATAACCAGAAACGGTGAGCCATAGTACAACATATGGCCCTTAGATGGATTACTCAGATGAGTTTTTCATGAAAGAAGAAAATCTGAGAAATGTTAAAAAAAAGTTTTGTTCAAAAATGTGTCCGGAAGGATTTTTATCTTCCTTGCAGCCCACATGCATCAAGTACTTTTTCAGTGCTCACTTCCATCTCTTGAGGACAACCGTAGGATATGTTCATGTGATCAGCTCACAAAGAAAGGTGAGAGAAGTCTTTTTCTCACTCGAAGTATTGATCATCTCAGTACACTAGCGTATTTCAAGCAGAATACAAAAGATTTTTCAAGACATCAAGAAAAGCTTTTAGTTTTAGTTGGAAAGATAACACAGCAACTTGAGTTATTTTTACAGAGGCTTTGTCTCTTCATTTTGTCAGCATCCTTTCAACTCTGCTGACCAGGGCAAAAAGGTAGAAGAACTTGAGGAAAAGTAAACATCACACTGTAGATGTTTAGATAAAGAACAAACTTTGTATCTTTTGGAGTATCTCAAATTCATCAAAACCTGTTTTCAGTTCTTTCTGTTTCGGGGAGCATATTAAAAAAATAAATAAATGCACCACTACAGCTAATAAAAACACTTATTCAAATGTAAATCATCAAGCAAATCAAAAACTGATAAGAAACATCCGAGAAAATAATTGTTTACACAAAAAAATGTTTTTATTTAAAAAAAACAACATATTCCATTTTTTTAATCCTGCTATGGATAAAATATTAACGACTTGAGTGCGTCATAATAGCATCATCTGGCAGCATTATCTGTACCTTATAAGTGTGTGTAGCTTACATTGTCCTTTGAATGAATCCCGATACACTTAACCCACTCACATGACAATGGTACGGTCCATTTTTGTTATATTTTATATATATATATATATATATGTATATATATATATATATATATATAATTAATATTACAATAGTTTATATTTAAAACAAGAGTCATCATCAAAAACGGATTCATCAATTTCTTTAATAAAAAGAGACATTTTTTCAGCTTGAAAAACTTAAACACCACCCCAAAGAACTAGATGACGTTGATTCATGTCTTTCCTAGACCCCCTTTCATTCTATTCATGGTCACAGGAGTCCTATCCCATTTGTCACTATGCAACAGGCAGGGTACACCCTGCTGAGGCCACCAGTCCATCACAGGGCCACGCCAAGACAAACAGCCATACACACTGGCTCCCACGAGCAATTTAGATTCACCTATCAACCTTACATTCATGCAGTGGAGCTGAACTGGACTGTTCCTGCTGTAAGGACAGAGACTACAGCGCTACCATATCACTCGATGATAAAAAGATTACAAAAAATGTTATGTTGCAATGTTTGTAATGATTTTTGTTCTCTGTGTTCCTGCAAGCAAAACAAAAGTGCTTTTGGTTATGCATCACAAGATCATGTTTTCTTCAGCCTAATTCTGTTATTTTTCTTGTTTTTAAAGAACTGGTACTTGTTATTTCTTTTTTCCAATGCTGCATGCACTCTCTGTCCCCCTGTGCGATTACCTGCCCTTAATGTGGTTGAGCTTGGATCAATTTTCTCCTCCTCCTGCAGAGTATTTAAGCCCCTTGTTTTCAGCAGTTGTTGTCAGTGTGTTAAAGCTTTCAGATTTAGTTTTCCCTTGTGCTAAAGACCCTGTTTGGCAAAGTCTTGGATTTTTTTGGCTTACCGTTTTGGATTGTTCAGTCTCTTTGGTGTGTCTTCAGTATCACAAACCTGTCCAATTAAGCCCTGATAACCACATTGCAGAAATAACGCATTTTAAATTCAAAATGAATTTATGACTGTCACATGCATCCGGATGGGGGTTGACCCATATAGGTGCCTATAGGATTCCCACAAAAATTAAACTCTATAGTTTTGTTATTTATAACAGCCAGGCTGTGCAAAGAGTGAAAATAGTGTATAGAAAATTGTGCATGAACATTTTCTCTCTATAGGCTCACTGAGCAGTCTATGACCTTAAAATTGTCTGTGACCACTAGTGTGCCAGTACAGGTATAGCCATTTGTTTGCCCACAGACAGCCCGTATCACCTGAAAGAGCAGTTTAAATTTTGCTTAACTTTGTATATATATATATATCTATCTGTCTATATATATATATATATATATATATATATATATATATATAAGTAAGGATTTTTGGCAGAATATAAAACATAAATAAAATATTTTCTGGAAAACTAAGCCTGCTGGAATCCATCATGATCAGCCAACATACTGTGTGACAGATGTGATGAATTGGCTACTGGCAGGTCCTTCTTGTCTGGTTGACACATAAGAACATGCATACAGTTTGACATAAGCCAGTATAACACCAATCAAATCTGAGACAAATGAGAGATATTTCAGTTAAAAAGTTAACAAAACAAACAAGCAAACAAAAAATGTGACAATCCTGATCAGAAGATGAATTGATGCAAGAAGATGTGTATCTATTGTATGTCAGGAAAATTCACAACTTAAGGAATATTATGAAAATTACTTATTTGTCACCATACAGCCAATTAATAAACTGTTACTTATTGTTTTTTTTTTTTGTTTTTATAACTGGATGACTGATTATATTCTTTAGGGACAATTTCTGCAGTTTCCAACACGTGCAGTATATGCAAGAAATATTTGGAATTCATTTGGATTCATTCAAACTCACTGTCTGTCAAACACTAGAGTTGACATCAGTATTAGTTTAATCTTCATCATCAGAAGATTAAACAATTACCAAATTTCCAAAAATTCTGTTTGCATTTTGGAAATCTTTTTTGTGTTACTGAGCGAAGCTTTTCGTCTTTGTGCATCTGCCTTTGTGCAATTGCCCTGGGATGTTGTTTTAATTTTTCTTGAGCAACTACTTCTCTGCAGTCAGCTGGAGATGCATCGGCTGGCTAACTATTGTTACCTATGGAAGTCTAAACTGTCAGCATCAGAGTGGTTAACCAGCCTCATTGAAGGGGTACATGCACACCCACATGTGCAATAGCTGTATTGTGGGAATTGCTTTGGGGTTGCACAGAGGTGTAGTGGTTAGCACTCTTGCCGTATTCGTAGACTCTGGAAAGAATCTTGGCTGGGACCTGTCTGTGTGGAGTTTGCATGTCCTCCTCATGCATGCGTGGGAATTTTCTGTGAACGACTTCCTCCCACAGTCCAAAAACATGGTTCACAGGTTAATCGAAGACTCTAAATTGTCCCTAGGTGTGAACGTGAGTGTGTGTGGTTGTGTGGCCTTGCAACAAACTGGACTTGACCCTGCCGTCACCCAACGGTAGCCGGGGCAGACCTCAGGAGCCACATGCCCGCAAAAAGGATTCTGCAGGTTCAGAAGATAGATTTTAGGGTGCATGTCTGGTTAAAGTCCATGGGATAACAAGACAATGGGCAAAGCAAATTTTTTGGAGCCACTTTTAGGCTGAATCCAAATTCTTTCCTTACCCCTACAGCTTCTCCCTACATCTCCATTTGTCAGGGCATTTTAGGAGAGAGGGGCATCTGAAATTGTTTTTTAAGGGCTAACCCTGGCAGCAAAGCGATACAGAGCCCTCTGTCGCAAGGGTAAATCGCGTTGTTATTTCATATTTTGAAATAGAGATGTGAAAGAAAAAGCCTGGAACAAGATTTGCAACATTTTTGCACCAAAGCCTTCTCTGACTGTACGTGTGCTAGAATCCCGTAGGGACAGTCCAGTGTGAACACCATATGGTGAAAGCGCGCTCAAGAACCGGGGCCACATGCCTCGCGTGAATGAGGAATCAGGGGCATGAGCAATGTCTTTTAGCTTTCGAGTCACTAAGAGGTTGGTTTCAATCAAACTCTGTGACTTCACTGATTGGGTGGATGGACCATTTAAACTAAGATATGCTGGAGTGTTTAAAAAGTGTGTTACAGTCTGTCGTGTCACATACATGGTGGAAGCTGGTCTAATCAAACAGAGAAAACTCATTCTTCTAACTTATTAATGTTTCTATCAATCATTGATAATACATGTAAGAAAAAAATCAACAAAAAGTATCATCAATCATGTTCTGAAGCTGAGACTATAACCTCAAAACTATGTGAAACTTAATAGTCTGGTTTGCTTTAAATAAAAAAAATATCTAGCTACCTGCAGATGTGTGATTTTGGTTCTTACATTATGCAACACCATTAGGGAATTGAAGACAGTTTGAGATTTTCCAGTCACAGGATAAATGGCTAATGGTTTCTTAACCCTGCACGACGGTGGAACTCAAATGACTTGAATGAATCAGCTTGCGAATTCAGCTCTGTAGGTAAACTCTATGGAGGGTAGGGATATACGGTAGACACGATCAGTCCCCAAAAGCAACCCCACCCTGATAGTTTATGTCACCAAGACCAAAAACATACATTAATAAAAAAAAGTTGAAATGTAATTTCAGCTCAGTGAAGATAAAACGCCCTTCTGATATGGTGTAGGGAGGGGTCAAGGCCGTGCCACACATGGCAGAGGGGTTGATGAAGGGCCTACAGCCCTGACAACTTATTTTTGGTGGGTTTATCCGTCAACCGTGTTGATTCCATTAGCCGAAGACTGACAGCGAGTGGCCGTGCTCCAAGCTCTATCAGTCCTTTATCAGAAGCTTGTGGGGGAATGAGAGATGGAAAAATAAGGAGAAACAGAAGGAGAGAGGTAAATAACAGCTGGCCTTTCTTTTTACTGTATTACTCTCTGAAACACCAGTCCCCAAGTAATAATGGCATCAATCTCTGATGTAGCATGACATGGGATTTAAAGTCATGCATAGAGAGTCTGTGATTTGTGGCTGAACTGTACTAAAGTCTTGAGGACAATTTCACTCTTAAATATTATGACAATGGCAGTGAGACTGAATTTGACAAGGATGATGAGGACCATTATGCTAGCATTAAAGAACCGCAGCATTATTCTGTTCCTGTTTAAAGTGGGCCAAAGCCCTAATACCTTCTTTGTGAAATTGACAAAGTGTAAAGCTACCGCGGCAGCCGTCTTGTTATACCCTTTTCCCACGCACAGTCACATAAATCTCCACTTCATTTATTCCTTACACGATTGAAATCCAATTCCCTGGAAACTGGTTCTGAAAAGACACTTCAGGTCCGCAAAGTTATCGGTATTGGCTATATGCATCCCCATTTAGGCCGAGCTGAATTAGATCTTGAGCAAAAGAATGGGGTCATACTTCTATAATTCATGTTTAAACTAAGGCTCGTATGTTCATCTGTAGTCCTTTACCGCCTTGCAGTCTTTGTGAAGGCAGCCAATGTTGGAAATGACTTTAAACCTAAAATAACTTTATAAAAATTTCAATCAGTCTGTAGTTATTAGTAAATTTTACCTTTAAGTTGGAAGTTGGCTGCTGCAATGCATCTATCCGCTGTAATGATGATGATCACTTTACAGGTCGGAGTCTCTTATGAGGTAAAGGAGCGGTTCTGAGTACAGGGTAGTTGCCAAATGGCAGAGAAAAATGAAATATTGCTCATTTGGAAGTTAATGAATTTGAACATGATTAAAAGTCTTTTTTTCTGTCAGATTCACACCCAAACAATCACGGCTGTAAGAACTCACTTAAAGTACAGCTTTGACAGAACAATTTGTATGATGCCCAAGAGCTCATTAGCTTGAGAAAGCTAATTAAAGCTTTTTGAATGGTTCCTTGACCTGCCTAATCTGCTGGGCAGGCAGCCGTTGGAAAAGACAGGACAAAGTAGAAATCTTGATTAAAACTCAATAGGAACTCTGTACGGGAATTGATTATTGAAGCTCATTCGAACTAATAAAAGTCAGGCTTTTTTGAGCCCTAAGTGTAGGTCATATGAAATTGGGAAAACGATGAAAAGCATGCCATTTAGTGACACGACCTTTAAACTAACCTTTGAAGAAAATAAATAAACATTCCACGCACTTGAACAACACATCAAAGAAAAAGTTCTACTTCCTTTTCGAGCTGTTTTCAGCGGGGAAAAAAAAGGTATGATGGTGTTATTTAGTATCATGGACTCAATACTGCAGTTGGCATTTTCAATCAGAAGGAAATTCTAAATGATTTTCAATAAGTGTTGTAATGAACCTATGATTTATTAAAAGATTATCCAATGGAGTCAGGTACAGTAAAACAGCAGTTCATGTATCTGAGCAATCATTTGTCAGCATCAGAGTGTTCCAATGGCTATTTGGCAATATTGGTTCATAGGTAAACGTTAATAAATACAATAAAGTGTGCAAAATATATATTGATTATACAAAATAATTAATCAACCTCTTGGTTTGAAGAGATCACTGCATATATTAAATGACTTAAGATATGTCTTAGATTACAATTATTTTGAAGAAAAAAAAAACTTATTTCTGTCAAGTTATGCTAAGTATATACCCGGCATATGATGTTCCCACTGCGCTGTCACTATCAGAGACTAAGGCACGGCTCCCAAATACAGTTGGAGGAGACGATGCGAAATTTTGCAAATCTGGTAAATTTGGCTCCGGACTTTTTCTTTTACAGCTCTATTCTAATATATGAAAAACTTTGTGTCGTACAATTCCAGCTGGACACAAAACTCACTTATTCATTTCTCCATCATGATCAATTTTCAAGCAGTTGGCACCTGCGTGAATTAAAGGGCAGGTCATCCATTCGTCACTACCAAATCGGGTCCCTGATTGGTCAAAACTTAACCACGGTTTAACTTTCAATGCATGTTCAGTGGCTCTGCGTTCTGTACATAGAGCCCAAAAATGCTCTTAAAACTGTGCATAGAGATGCAGTAACGTGTTTTGAAAGTGGAAGCCTGAATCGCACAGATACATGAGTTTACAGAGAGTTTTCATGGTTGGTGGTTGCTAGAATGTGCATTGCTGAGACCTGTGTGAACGTAGCTCAAACCCCATGCATAGTAAATATCATACTTGGGGCTTTGTATTGACCTCTAATATGATCAGTGTTGAGATCAGTTACTTTCCTAAGATGGTGCATTTCACTGTGTTTGGTTCACTTTAGGGAAGATCCTTCCCCAGTGAGAAATAGTTTATTTCCATACAGCACTAGGTTTCAGTGTTGAGGGAGTTTAGATTTTAGATTGAACAAAGCTGCATAAATACAAAACCTCTTCCTAGGGTGTCTGTACTTAACACTTAAAAAAAATGTTTTTTTTTTTTTTGTTTTTTTTGTAACATTAGTCTATTGCAAATACAATGAGAAGTTACTTTTGCAAAAGTCTTTCAACGTTTTCTCAAATATAGTGGAAGTGTGGACCAAAAGAAATAAGGAATCCAAGAAGGAATCCCACAGGTGATTCTGGTGTGTGACCTCAATGTGATTAAAGAATATGGGTCATCTCAAGGCCAGAAAGAACTTTGAGTCAGAGAGAAGTACTAGCAGGAGAGAAAGAGGTTAAAGATCTGTAGGTTACCAGGCACAGGGGCTGATTTAGGCCTTTCAAGAGTGCTCAGATAGGGTAATGACTGACCAAAAACAAAACTGAGATCTGACACTGGCAGTATATAAATGCGCCAAAGTAATATATTTGTAATACGTTTTACTGAGTTTTCCTGGATTTTCAAATGTCACATTTACTGGAAACCTAATTTCTGTAGGCCCTGTGTATGAAGTGATTTTTGTGCCACCAAATTGCGAGCAAAAGTAATTCTTTGAGATCCAAATTTCCTAAGTTGCAAGAAAAAATAAAGTTTTAAAAGTAAAACTTCATAATATATATATAAAAAACTTTTTTTTGCTTTCAAAAATATTTTTGCTTTTGCAACACAAATGTTTGCAGATTTCACTTTCTTCCTATCTTTAATTTTGGCCTTCTCGAGTTTCAGTTTAGCGTTACAAATGTGCCGCAACCAATGGCAGCCAATTATAGACAAGAGGGTTCATGCTGATTGGTCCAGATTTTATACAATCAAGTGTGTCTGTCTTACATTGACAGACACTGACTTCTTTTTGAACAGGATTTTGCGGTCTTCAGCCATTCTGGTCTGTTTCTCTTTGAATAGAACCCAGAAGGAGCATCGAAGACAATAAAAAATGGTTCTGTATTTATTCATGTTAGTGTAGAGACCTGCGTGTTTATAATGTTCGCAGCAGAAAAACCTTCTTAGCTCTGCCTCTGTGAAGCCGGATGATACATAATGTCATGATTTGTATCCAATTATGTATTTCTTCCTGAATAAAACATTGAAATATCAAGATAAAATAGCATGTTTTCATAGATAATTGTATTTTTTACTTTGGACAAAAGCCAACACGAGTTCTTAAAAATAAGATAACATTTGAAAATTACCATTTAAAGTTAAAAATACAATTTCTTCTGCTGTTACATGAAGTCTACTTTGGTGAGCCATCATTCTGTTAATTATTTGCTATTGCTATTAATAGATTCCAAAACAATGTTCTGCAGCAGTAGATATTAATATGTGCTTTAAATCGTTTTATTAACGGATCTTAAAGAAGAATTAATTGTTTTTACCAATATTTTGCTCCAGAGGATTTTTTGATCGCACAGGCCTGTTTAGTGTAATGTCAGCAAATAAACTTCACAGTTTATTCTACAGTTTCAGGAGGTCCTCGGCCATAAATTCACTAATCTGAAAAAATGAAATGCAATAAATGATAAAATATAGTATGAATTATTTTTAAAAGGATTAAAAATAATTTTGGCCATGAAAGCAAAATCCTTTATGGTGTTTAAGCCTCAGTAACAGACATGTTAGAAAAATATGTCAATTTGACTGCATAGACTCTAGACCAATCAGCAGGCTGTTTGGTGGCATATATCACACACTAAACTGAAACTTATGAACGCAAAATAGGGCGAAAGTGAGATGAGAAACAACATATCTGAAAACTTTTGTGTGGCAAAAAACATTTTGAAAAGCAAAAAAAAAGGTTTTCAAAGCAAATGTTTATAATTTCCATGTGCAAATTATGACGTTTTATTTTTAAAACTTCTTCTATTTTCTTGCAACTTAGGAAATAGGAAATTTTGATCTCAAAACTGTCACTCATATGGTGGCACAAAAAACACTTTATACTTGTGGGGGACAGAAAAATCTGTTTTCTCAAAGTAAGTTTCTGACAGGAATCAACATTTTCTAAGAAGACATTTGCATGAAAAAGCTGCTGCCTTTCAGTACTTGACTTTCAACAGGGAAGAGCAGCTGGCTGGAAGATAAAATGATGTCCCTATGAGGATGTGAATGTGTGGAAAACTGGTTACCTCCATCTTTTTACATTTATACTGGCTGTTATTGTTTTTTAAACTAGATGTTAGATGTGTAGGTTGGTAATTGACCAAGGTTGCCATCAGGCAGTATGTCTGTCCCTCGTTATGTGTCCACATTTTGCTTGAAGTCCCTCTACATTTTCCATCTGCTTGGTTTTATGTGGCTTTTGGGAAGCTGATCTTTTTTAGGCCGCCTTCTGGGTGGCCCTGGGTTGTCCTAAACCTTGACAAATGACAACTTATTTAGCGCTTTTCTATCTTACTTAAAAGCGCAGAGCACTTTACAGTGACAGTTAACCCTTTTAAACTGGAACTTTAGCTCCAGTGTTGACATTCTTTTGTAACAGTGGTGGAGAGTGGTTGACCTATGATCAAAAGATTGCAGGTTTTGTTCCTGCCCAACCTACCCATGTGCTGAAGTGTCCTTGGGCATGACACTGAACCCCACATTCCTCCTGATGGTTATAGGTTGGTGCCAATGTTTGGTAGCTGAGCCGTCTTTAAGTTTGTGAATGGGTTAATGGGACTATGACTGTAAAGAAGGTAGTAAAATGCTGTGTCAGTATACAACATTTACTTTGGTAACCTTTTATCTTTTTATGTAATTACTGAAGTTCCAATGAACACTGACGTGGAGATTAGCAACTATGCGCTGATGTGCAACACCTTTCAGTACTGTGCTTTGCAACCAAAATAAATCAGCTGATTTTTTTGCAGAGATGCAAAGCTGCTTACCTACGTGTTAAAATCATTGACTGTATATATAGAACTGGACAGAGCCGGCTATGACGTCACCCACAGAAAATACCTTACTTCTGGCTCCAGAGAACTGACGCAAATCGAGTTGCCATTTTTCCATGATACGGACGCCATTTGGAGCCAGTCGATAGTGATTGGTTGAAGTCTGTTCATGTCTATATAGAAGTCTGTGGGGTTTTGGCTGCTTGGAGCTAGCAGGTACTTCCCATTTGGAACATGACACGGAAGAAGTCCTTCTGTCCAGTTCTCATACACAGTCAATGGTCATAATCTATTGTATTTTTGTTAATTGCATAAATGGTCATGGCCATAACGGGTTTACGGTATGTCAAAGAGCGTGAATTATTTTGGTGTCATTGGCAAAACCTCAACTGTAAAAGGCTTGAAACAATTTGGTCTTATTCCGTCCTTCAAAGGCATCTCAAACACATCATATGATGACATCCACATGGTCTTTCATTCAAGCTTGCCGACAAGCAAAATGTGGTCCATAAAGTTGAGTTCCGATGAGTTTTTCTGTTTTGCCTCTTCTCTTCATCCGCTGCAGAGATTTTTTGTCACAAGTATGTGGTCAAAAGAGAATATTAATCTAATATCAATGTCTATTTCAGCATGAAAGACAAAAGAAGGTGACTCAAGCTACACATATTACTAAAACAAAGCCATTTCTTTATCATTTCCCTTTGAACCCTTGGTTGAATAAAGGCACATAAAAAGTCTGTAACATCCCCAACAGAACAAAGATCAATCCCACTGAGCAGAACAAAGCACTAATAGAGTTCCAAATTAAATAACACTGATTGATCATCACCCCACTTTATCTGCTGTCTCTGATTGGGTGTTGTGATCCCTTTCCTGTTGCTTTGCTCATTAGCATTTCTGAAATCCAGAATCTAATTTCCCATCACTGACTGCCCTGGCGGGGTTCATCAATTTAAAAATGTAATATCACTAAGAAAAATAACAGAAACATAAATATATGCAGTCAGCTGTTACTGGCATGTACTATTCAAATCACTACTAATATTTTATAATAAAGTTTTTATTTTTTATCAGATCATTCACCTTGGACAAAGATTAACTAGTTTTTAAGCCAAGCACCTGCTTTTATTACTTAGAAATAATACAATCTAAAAATATACAACTAGTAGGTGGTAGAAAAAAATGATGTAAAAATAGTTTTGAAAAACAGAAGAAATAATTTTATTGACAATGTTGTCATATGGACAAAGGGTAGTTCTCTTACTGGTTTTTATTTTACAGAGCCAAACTCCTTAACAGAAATGACAACATGCTTAAATTAATACTTTAGGGGTAATCACTGTATTTACAGGCCAGTGGACACAATTAATTTACTGGCCACACATAAAAATGTGCCTTGCTTAGCTCTCGGCAGCAGTTAATTTTTTGGACCATAAAACTAAACTTTTGCCTGTTTTATTATATTATTTACCGAGATTATTATATTATGTGGACACGTTCGTGCAAGAAAATTAAGTCGACTTCTCCACAATGCAACTCATTTTCTATACACCATAAACTGTATGATTCCAGTGTAGTCTGCCTATTTGCCTATGCATGAAGCAAAGAGACCTGTACATGCACTTGCATTTTGGTTTGGTTTTGTCACTAATAAAAGTAGTTCCAGAAGCTAATTATTAGGTTTTAAAAGTATATTTTGATTTGTTGTGTTTTTATTCATTTTTTTCTTGGGGTAGGCTTTTGCAAAGCATGTAAAAAAAACTGTTGAATGTAGGGGAAAGGGTGATAATAACAAAACATTACATTTTAATTCTCTGAGGGGGTCCTAATTAGAAATTAGTCAAAGTGGGTACATTGGGAATTGAAAGTTTGGGCACCCCAGGTAAAATGTGATATTATTGTGCATAAAGAACCCAAAGAAAGATTTAAAAATCTTCTAAAGGCATCAGTTTACAGATGAGACATTCTATTCAAATGGTAAACAAATACCAAACAAATAAATTCATGCATCTCCCTCTGTTCCTGTTGTGATCAGCTGTACTGCATTACCATCACTGCTGTATATATTCTCGCTTGTCACCCTTCTTCATGCAAAGTCTTGTATTGTACATCCTGTCAATCAGTCTGAGCGTTTTTTCCTTGTTTGCTCCTCCGTGCCTTGACCCTTGCCTGTTCCTCGACTTCCTGTCTTGCTCCATGTTTTTGACTTTTGCCTGATTTTTGACTATGTCGTTTCCCTTGTCTGTTTGTTCTCGCCATTAAATTCTTTTGCATATGGATCCAAACGCCTCAGCGTCTTCGTTACATGAACACACATCAAAATCCACGCTGTCTTAGATTACGAGGCATAAACTGAAGGTTTTGCAATGGCTTTTCCAATCACCTGACCGCAACATCATTGAAAATCTATAGATAGACCTGAATAGAGCAGTGTGTAATAGACATCCCAGAAATCTTAAAGAACTGGAAGATTTTTGTAAAGAAGAATAATGAAGAGACCTCAAACAAGAATTGAAAGACTCTTGGCTGCTACAAAAAGCGTTTACAAGCTGTAATACTTGCCAAGGGGGACAGTACAAGGTACTAACTTTACAGGATGCCCAAACTGTTACACACACACCATTATTTTGTTTTCCGTTATTTTTGAAGGGTGAATGATGGAAATGAAGTCTAATTTTTTTTTTTTTTTACATATTAAAGGAATATCTAATATATAAACTGATGCCGTTAGGAGATTTTTCCATGGGATCTTTATACACAGTAATATAACATTGTTCCTGGGGTGCCCAAACTTTCAATCCCCACTTCATTTCAATTTATATACCACAGTTTGCAGACTAAGACGGGCCTTATAATCTGGAGTGCCTTTATATATGGAATAATTCTGGTTATGCTTACTGATGTCTAAGCGATTTTGAGAGGTATACAGCGCTCTGACAAAAATGTCAGGTTTTTTTATGAGTTCCAAACAAGGTTGGCTGCTATTGTAAATACGCCAACGCGGGTAACTTGTAGCGGCATTGAACTGTTTTGTTTTTTTGTCTCATTAGTTTACATTCTGCTAACAAGGTTTGAATTTAGCGTAGTCACGGTTCTGTTTGTCTTAGCTATTCCAACCAGGCTAACTCTTTGAACGTCGCTAATGCTACAAACGTGGCTAACGTGTAGTGTGTTACAAAGTCTGGAGATACTGAGAACACAGTTAATAAAGTCGGACTGACAGACTTATGTCTGACTCATTTGTTTTGTTTAATGCATCTTACTGTAAAATGCACCTTATACATGACATAAGTTCAAAAACAGACGATTATTTGACGGTGTAACGTTTAATGCACTTAATGTGCTCTTTAGTGTGAAAAATACGGTTTATAAATTCCTGTTTTTCTTTTTGTCTGTCAGTGCTAAAATATATTTTATGGCTTTGATAAAAAGTATATATTTTTTTTTGTAGATGCAAGTAGTTTCTTAAGAAGAAAGAACTGGATAACTCAAAGCATGACAAATATTCTGAATGAGGCCAAATCGTTTATGCGCGAGCAAGATGCTGCACAAGTCTAACCCATGGCATTGAAAGTGCAGAAATGTGTCATCACAGATACATTTCAAGTCTATAACCCTCTATTTGGAAGGATTTTCTGTGATTATTATCGAGTCATGATGCTTTTTGCCAGTATTTTATGTTTTTATGCTCTGAAAGACGGTGTTGTCACAAACAGAATGAGTAAGTCGAGGGCGGCTGTGGCTGGATGTGCACACCAGTGTGCGAGAGAGCATTGCAGAGGGGTAAAAAGATGTGCCAAGTGTGGAATAATGGTCTGGCATGTGTGAAAGTGAACACTGTGATTGGGATTAATGACCTTATGGGAGTCTAAAGTGGGCATAATGAGCTGGAAAAGGCATATTCTAGATAAACCCGCAGGAATGGTAATGGAACAAACTGCTGGAGTCAGGGCCCAGTGTTGAGAGATATTGACTGCAGATTTGAACTTGATGGATTTCATTTAAAAGCAGAGGGATGAAGCTCTTTGATATGGGTTTACAACCAGATTCTCTTGTTTTTTGTAGTACTAAGAAGATACACGGGATCAGCCATAATTAAATATAATAAAACACATTTTCTCCTTGTGTGCATTTTTTTGCATAAGATACAATGAATAATCTTTAAACTAAGCATCCTCTTTTAGGCATGCATGTTATTTTATATCACGAGTCATCTTTCACAATCCTGTTTCAGGGAATGAAGGGGCTGTAGTGACTATCCGACCCTACGGTTTTCCTTAACTTTTACTCTGTAAAATATATGCACCTGGTTTAATCTTGATTTGTAGGCTAGATTTTAGATTTATATAACTTTAAAATGTGATATAGATTTTTCCTTAACTCTTAACTGGAAGTGGAAGCTATAAAAATCAGATGACACATTCAACCTTATTCGACTTTTAAGGTGTGACAGATGAATACCACAAAAAAGTCACTAAAACTGGTATTTTATAAATGTAAGAAAGTAAATACACAACTTTACTAGCAGCATCCTTGTAACATTAGACAGCCGATTTCTGAGTATTCTGCATTATATCATGGTGTGTGGTAACAACTGTCACAATAAATCCACATTTGGAGTAAAGACTACTGTTTTTCTTTCTTAGCTTGGGGGTTTCGATTTAGCGGTCGGTGCTGCCATTTAAAGAAAGTAGTGCATGTAATTTCCACTGGTGACAGAGCGACTTGACATGCGACAAGAATGAGTCCATGAATCCAGTAGTTTTTGAGATTAAAACTTTCTTCAGAATCAAATTATAAACAAAATGGAAAAATTGCAGGTCGCATTGTTGTGGCTGCGGCCGGAACCGATCCATGGCCTGGGGGTCGCGCACCCCTGATCTAAGCTTTTCATTCTTAGATGTGCACATAGTCTCAAGAGGTTAAATATATTTTCTAAAAAGGCAAAAACTAAAATTAGAAGGAAAAAACAGATTCAGATACTATTATTTATTAATTGTCTTGAGAAACAATTATTAGATTATTTTTGTTCTTTACATGGCAGCAAACTGAATAGCACGATCCCTAAAATATGGAGATGATTCAGAAAATAGCTTACTTCCCTAAATGTATGCAAAGGCACATTAATCACTGATGGTTCTTAGTTTTAGAAGCTTGACCTTTGTGTCTAAAAAGTTCACTTTTGCACAGTAACACATTATCGCACAGCTTGGACCTGCCGGATCTTGGATCCTACTGCTGGATCTTGAGACAGATGTCCCTGGTTTCAACTCACAGCAGGGTTTCAGACAGAGCAGAGGCATCTGGAGAAGAAAGCATGGAGGGTAAGTGAAGGGTGTAAAACTGGCCCTCTGGGGGCTTAACCTGTTCCAGCAGGAATGGTGGGAGACAAATGAAAAGGGAAAAGGTGGCTCCGATAGAGAGGGATGCAATGGAGGGTAAGGAGGATGAAATGAAGCAAAGAAAGGAGGCTTTGATGAACATGTGTCGTGCACAGCTGCTGTTTTGGTACCGACCAGCAGTTCTTGAGCTCTTAAGTCTGAACTGTGGACATTGCAGTTGGAAAAGGTCAGGGAAGTCATAGAAGAGAGCAAGGAGAAATACCTGTGTGGGTGAATAAACCTATAATATGTAAGATTTTTTATGGTAAAAAAAGATGTTGAAATAGTGTGAAAAGTGAATTAAAAAACACACTGCAACAAATAGTGTTATTTATGTCCTTCTTACAGCCCTAAATTTCAGGACCATGCACGTAATCAGCTAGTTGTACCGGAGTACTGCAGTATGATATGTTTCCTATTTGACGTCCACTTGCAGTGTACTTTAATAGAAGATGGAGTCAAAAAATGTATTAGGCCAGGTCACTGGTAGTTGTATGAGATGACTCAAGAAATGAGCAGAAATTGGTTAAATTCTTCTCACAAGGATCCTTTTGATCATCAGGCTTGTTGCTTGGCATGTATAAGTCAGTTCAATACTCCCTTGAATCAGTCACATGCTCATCTTGTCTCAAAGAGAGATGTGGGCACCAGAGATGAACCTGCAGGCATACACACACACACACAGCTTCCTGAGCAGTTCTTCTACTCAAATGTGATTTTCCTTGACATCTGGCTCTGTTCTCATCACTCTTCCGTTCATGTCATGTTAGTTAATGACTTCAGTGTTTGTGTATGTGTGTGCACATGGAAGCTCTCATGTGTTTATGCGCCATATGTCTTTCCAATGTTGGTAAATAGCCCCAGCAGATCTCCAGGGCCTGATTCCACAGTGACAGAGAAACGACCACTCTGACCATGAGGGGGAACCAATGGCGCCTCCAGATGGATGTCAGCACTCTTGTTGATGGAAGGACTTCATGACCTACATCCAAACTTGGAACTCAGAGACTCATCCGGAAGTCTACACAACCCACTACCCCCCATTATGATGCCCATTTTACAAACAAAAGCCCCCAAGTAGCCTCAATCCCACCAGCACTGTTCATGGGTTTCCACAAAACATCAGCATCAGATTGTCTCCAACATTTTTACTGTTCTGGACAGACTATAATATATTTAAAAAAGTAGAATCCTGTTGGTGACTTTAGATTAACACACCTCATCTTTTTTCACACCATGGACAGGTTACATGTAACAAAATATCTTTACATTTGAGCCTTCTGGGTCCGGTGGTCTTCAGGATTTGGGTTCTGTACTCAATGTTTGAAGAATAGTGAAAAAACCTACATTGTGTTGTTCTGCAGACATACAGTGCATAAATGTGGTATTATGTGAGAATGCAGATGACATTTGGGGAGGAGGATGATGGAGACAAAAATGTAGTCTCTTCATCAACCCCTTTATAGCTAAACTGATATTCACAAGTATTAGTAGAAGATAGTACTACCGCTCAGTAATGTGTAACCAGGCTATTTTTTATAACAAGTAGGAGCCAAGGTGCTATGGCTGTTCAAGGTTCCAGTAGTGATGTGTCAATACCAAGGTATCCAAGTATTGAGACCTGTGCATCACCAATTAAAACATTAGAAAAAAAATGCACGTGTCATTTCTAGATATTTTTGGTGACTAGGTGAGCTACTCCAGTGTTTTGTGCCGAAACACTCCCCAGCCCACAGCAATTTGAGCTACTCCATCAGTCACATGACAAGGGTAACCCCTTAGTGACATCATAGCACGTAGTGAGTATTTGGTGTTTAGAAAAGTTGTTTTTGTATTTTTAATCTTGCACATTAAAGTTGTTACTTGTCCAGTTTTTGATGGTATTTGTTAAGAAAATTCTCAGTAACTATAAGTGGCATTGACTATTTTATTCAAAAAGATATTGGTTTTGTTTCGAATCATAAAAGTGAGATATGGTCCAAAGCTACTCTCCATGATGTCAAGACAGCGTGTATGTAGTTCATACTTTTTTTTTAAATTATTATTATCAAAATATCTATCCAACCAGTACCAAGCAAGGCTCCAAAGAAAGGGATAGTTGTATCAGATGAGATTTCTAAACTTGTCCATAGTGCTGTTTGTCCTGCAAATTCATGTTTTAAACAAAGCTGACCTGAAAATAAAAGATAATAATTACATTTTTACACATATTCTATTGCCAATTCCTTGATCTATTAATTGTCATTTTATATTAATGTTTTCATTTAAATATAAATTCAAAATATGCAAACATTTTTGAAAATCATTAAAATTAAAACTAAAAGGAAAAAAAAGGACAGGATTAGACGTTTTAATATAATTTTCCAGAGGGATTATATTGTTTATTGACAATAAATGAGGACCTTGACTGTCCGCATCCCATTTTGCAAATCCCTGTGCAAAAGATTATATTCAACCAATATTGTCCTGCAGTGTGTTGACAAGCCTTATAGGATTTACTGCTCATGTATATCTTATAGGCAATAGAAAATCTATGTCAAACACATTGTGTTTGGCTTTGCCCCTGCAGCCAGTTTCATGCACCCTTGGAGAAAGATCCAGATTTCTTTACATCCCCACCTGATCGAGTCTTTGATCCTGGCACACAGATGAGCATTTGGGTGGATGACTGCTGTTCAGTGTGTGTACATGACCCACTTTCACAAAGTGAGAGAGGTAGGGCTGCAAAAGTTCAGTTTTTCTTTCTTTTTCTGCGCCTTTAACTACGTCCACCTACGGATGCAGTGGTGGCTATGGCAACGCTGCAGCGGTAAATGGAATAGGTGACATTTCCTTATTGTTCTCGCTTCTTGGTTATTCTTCCTTCAGTGGCTCTTTGGCTGTTTCGTTGCTCAAGGCTGCATCTGGAATATGCCTCTAGATATTGTCTTTCTAATCACAAAGATCTTTATCTCCTGATTAATTTACTATGGTATACTGGAAAATTCTCTGCAGTAACCTTCTAATTTAGTTTGGTTTTTATTAGACTCATTTCTCTCTACTTTCTCATTGGGAAAGGAATAAAGACAAATCGTAACCTTGTTCAGACTTCTTTTCTTCAGTATGTTCGAGTTTTCACACTTACTGAGCTTCTTTCACATTTACCTCACTTCTATTTTAATTTTTTTTCTGCTGAAACTAATGTTCTCACAACTCTTATGCATTGCGGTGCTTTTTAACTCTGATTGGCATATTGGTGGGAATATAGCAGGTATCCCAAGAACACATTGACACAAATCTGGGATTTAAGCCAGAGATCCCTGACAAATAAATCAAACAAACCAATACATGAGGCTGATTAACCTTTTTAATTGATTGCATCATGAATAGCAGCTTACTTCCCTTTGATTTCAACATTTTCTTGACAATTTTGATTGCATTCAAGGCTTTTGATTCTTCAGTGACATTTATTACAGCTTAAATCTAATAAAGCAAAGACAAACAAAAGTTGTGTGTGATAAAACTTTAGGTTACGCACTCAGAATCGGCTTCTTTCCCATTTGTTTTTATAAAATATGTTTGAAAAAAAATATATATATATTTTATGACATGGTCTCAGGGTTGCCACAAAGTATTAGGGCCACCAAAGAAAATACATTTTAAAATATATGTGGATGAAATGCAAAATGTGTAAGTAAAATAATATAATGAGAAAACTATCAACATTTAACATGTATAAACGGGTAAAGTTACTTTACAGAGTGAATGTTTTACAAGAAGAAAGTTATCATTTCACAAATAAGGAGACATTAAGCCTTTTATGGAGTTAACATTGCTTCATTTTAAAAAAAAGGACATTAAAAAGAATTAGCAGGAAACTTGGCCTTTTCCAAAGAACAGCCTTGATCCAGTGGATTTGGATTGGAGTAGTGGGCGTGCAAATGACTTCATCAGTAGTATAGTTGCAAAGGTCCAAATGCATTATGGCGCATGGATTCCTGTGATAAATGGCTGTGGGGCATTTATGTGGATGGAGGCTTAAACAACCAACTTATTTTTTTTATGGATTTTTCCTTGTAAAATTATGAATTTTTTTCCTCATAATTTGACAACTTAATTCTCCTACATTTTTTACTTTTTTTATATACTTTCATGACTTATTCTCACATAGTATTTTTTTTTTATAGTGGGCCTAATACTTCATCTTACAAGTTTATATTTTTTGTGAAAAAATTTTCCGAAAGAATAAAGTGAAAACAAAAAAGAAATGTAATCTATATTGTTACTTGCAGCAAAAAAACTGTAGAAATGCATTGAAAATATATAAAGCCGTCAAAAGATATTACAATAGTGGTGAAATCTATTCTTAACATATTTTCTACACTACAAGGCACACTTTCCACTCTTAAGTTTTTTTCAACAAGCAACGGTGTACCATATAATATGGAGCGCCTTATATATTGATTGATTCTGATTGTGCTTACTCATGTTGAAGTAATTTTGTGAGATGTACATCGCTTTGTCAAAATCTGTGTTTTTTGCAAAGGTTGCAAAACAAGGTGGGTGTTATTGTAAAGACTCTAACGTGTAGCAATATCCGTCTGTTTTTGTACTTGTTACTAACAAGGTTAGGAGTCAGTATAGACATAGTAATGTTTGATTTAACTGTATCAGTCTGTTTTTTTTTTTTTTTTTTTTTTCCGTGTTGCAAACAAGGTTGAAAGTTACAGGTATTGTAACTACGCTAACGTGGCTAACATGTAGCATGTTACAAAGAAGTTCTAGAGTTCCTGAAAGCAGTTGGTCTGACTGACTGATTGTCCTATATTTGACTCTTTTGTCTCGTATAATGTGGTTATACTTCGGTGTGTCTAATTTCTGACATAAGTTTGAAAACAGACCATTTTTTGACGGTGCGCCTTAAAATCCAGTCCGCCCTGAAGTTCAGAAAATGCAGTCATATGAAAAAAGTATTTTTCAATTCCCTTCTTCAGTCACGTTTTCACAGTTAGAATGCAGACACAGGCCAAAGCAGCGGCACAGGAGATTGGAATACTGACATTAAACAGTATTCCAGATAAGTGATTAGTAATTTATAGAACTAGAGCCCCAAGAAAGGTTGCAATCACCACTCCATCTCTTAACATTTACTCCCCTCTCTATCTGTCAAACACACACATGCACACACCGGACAGCCCGAAGGTCTACATTCCTGCTGCTGTTATTAATCTGCATCACCGATTGACCTAGTTTGATGTAGCTAGTTAATCAAAAGATGACTGTTTTAGAAAAAGGAGGGAAATAACTGTGGATGTTGGGGTTGTAACATTAAAGACATGAACAGTGTGTCCTGGAACAGATGTTGTGGAGGTGCCACCTGATGTGGAAATACTTTTTTTCACTGCTCAAGCCGTCTCTGCCATTGTTATACATATCAGTATGTGGCACAGAAACATGCGAATGTTAGACCATAGTCTGCTTGTTTGGAGTGGGACCAGGAGACCATGCTCAACTGTCTCTATAATACTCACCGGAAGGCTATTAGAGTATTCTGGGCACAATCCTGTTGTTGTTAAAGATACTGTTGTTGTGCTGTTGACTGCTTTAAGCTCACTGCTGATTTCTCATCTGACACTTCTCCTACATTTGCTTGTTGTGTGTGCCTAGCCTCTTTTTGGCACAGTTGCACCACCCCTGCCCAGCAGCTTGAAGATGAGGACTCCTGGTGAAGACAGATGGGCTTTGGGGACCAGCAGCCATATGAATTTTTCATTCACTTCCCTCTGCCAACTCTCACCCCCTTTCCCTCTTTATCTCCCATTCCACTACTCTGCTGCCTCTCTCATTCGCAGGCATTGTCTCTTGCTCATTTTGCACTAACACATCTGATACCTGTGCAAACACATGAGGTAAACACACACACTCTTCCTTGTACAAACACAGCATGTAGACTGAGCACACAGCTCCTAGACAGCAGCACTTGGTATTCTACTTTCCGTTATCTATCTTTTCTTTTGGCCTGCTCTATTCTCTTGTCTTTCTGGCACCCCTGAGGCCAACCATGTGGAGAGGGGGCAGACGCATACAGAGGAATCCCTTCTGCAGGGTATTGTTAGAAAAAACACAAGTGCGCAAAAGGTAATGCTCTCTGGAATTGAGCATTGTTACTACAGAGACTGCACACTGCATCACACAACTTATCGGAGCTAGCACTCACAAACCTGTTCCCTTTGTAATGCTCACTGTTTGCAGCTACAAAATCATTGCATGACACTGATATATTCTGAAGGTAAACGGATAAGTGAATCCTATGGGATGATGTTAACATTTAGAGACAAAGGAGGAAAAAAAAAAAAAAAGATCTCCCTAAATTTGGCCCTGCATCCCCTAAGCATCCATGTGCACACAACAGACAAAACCATCAGTGCTGAAGACCTGACATGTCCTTTTCATGGCTTACAAAACTGCGTTGTCGACTGACAGTGACACAAGGTAGCAAGTCAATCTGGATGGGTTTCCTCAGAACAACTATGGGAACACAGTTGAACCCTGAGGCCACTGACATTTTGGATCTTGAGACATTTACGATCCCGGTAGATGGCGCATTACCATGGCCTGCTGTCTGTGCTTTTATGTATGTGACTTGGCAGGTCATTGGGCTTTGGGTCATGTCAGAAATGTAGAGGTTTTGCGGTTTGTATTTGTGAAACTACTTGTAGTTCTATTGTCCTGCCATTTGCTGTGGCTGTAGAGCCCTACATGAAGAGACTTTCTTTTGTGTGGCTCTTGGAGGAAAAAAAAGGAAAACAGTTGCCTCCACATGCTCTTTACAGTCTTTGAACAGTCAGAAATTTCCCTTGATCAATTATTGATCAAAGCCATTACAAAGCACAGAGAAAAGTTGCAAGTGTGCAGCCCAATTTCCATGTGTATCTGTGTGTGTTTTGTGAGTGTGGCGTTGAAGGGGCATGGCACAACCTACGAACTGTAAAAAAACAAGTTTGGGGATGTTAGATTTAAAAGTGTAATATGGTGTCTTTGATGCTTCACAAATATGAATACATTGTTTGTTTGTAAGAAACAGATTTTTTTCTTTTTTTTAATCTTTTGCATTAGAAAGAATGCAGAATTATGATTTCTTTTTTTTTTTTTTTTTTTTTTTTACTTAAAGTCCCACTCTAATGGAAATTGTGTTTTTTTTTTTTTACACATGTTCTCGTGGGATTCAAGATGGAGGACAAATATGAGACAAATTAAGGTTAACATTAAATTTACAGGTATTTCTTTATTCAAATCGTTGTGAATCAAGAGCAGACAAAAAAAATGCAGTTGGAAAAAGGTTGTAGGTGTAATGAAGAAGCTACTACATCAAGCCCCAAGATCCCTGCTCTGCTCCATTCTCTTGCAACTTGAAGATGACACGATCCATGTACTTTTTTGTTTTCGTCGTCTGAGCTGCAATCTGGCTCAAAACTTTCCGGCTGGATAGCTCCAATATTGTTTACCATTTGTGTTGTACAGGTAATGTTAGGTTGGGGTTGTGAGGGGCCGTAAGCTACTAGGACGGTGTAAACAGATGGATGATTGGGAAAAGCTAACCTTGCATCAACAGTACCACCAACACCTCAGAATTGAACTTCTAATGAACTCCTCCCATTCCGCAAAAATTGTCTCAGAAAACCACACATATTTTTCTTTTAATTTGACTAAAAACTGTATAATTATAAATATAATTAAAATACCACTGGCAACACGTTTAAAATAGATCAAAAGAAGATTGGAGTGGGACTTTGAGGGAAGAGCCACATCAAGAGCTGGATCAGGAGTTTAGCCATTAGGTATTTGGTGTTGATGTGGTGGAACCAATGACAACTGAGCTCTAAAGAGAACTGAACTGAACTCAGCTATGATCATCCCCAATTTTGCAAAAAAAAAAAAATAAATAAATAAATAAATAAAATTAAATGGTAAACCTAACGCTCTTTCTTTGAACCAAAATTCCAATTAATTTACTATTTATACTTTTATTATTTTTGTATATACATATACATAACATGTTGTTATAACTCCCAAAGTGGTCATATTTATGGTTTTGTATATTAAATGTTTCTTTAGAATGACTGTAATTTTTGCTTTTTGTGGTTGTTTAAGCAGATGACACACACAGACACAAAGAAACGTTTCTTTGTGGTTCTTTTTAATTTGATCCTTAAGTTCCTACATCCCCTCACTTTGTAGCTTCCTTCCTTTTTAAAGAACTGTTTTGGGAAATTCAATGGTAATGTTTTACCACTAACTACCATTCTGATGGCTCATTTTTTAAGTAAAAAGAAAGAATGGAGTGAACTTTTATATTTATTACCCCAAACTATAATAATGTATAAATGATATATGTCATACTTCTATGGTACTATACCATATAATAATTGCAGGGCAGTAGCTAGAGGCTGTTTGAAACTCGTGACACGTGTTGCTTCTGCACGCCATCAAGAAATTGATAATTAACACTGATTAGATGAACTGAGTGTTATGAAGATTGTCTGAAGCTCATAATGGCAATATGCAGATCGTGAATAGAAAAAAAAATCATTTTAATGTCCACAGCAGTGGTGACACAGTGGGAATCTTTTTTCATCTGTTTATTTTGTTTTAAATAATGTTTAACACACATTTTGCACTTGTTGTTTACCATTTACTGGTTTAAAATGTTTCAAACATAGTCTTGAAAAGGACCTCAACAGTGGCCCTGAAGTGCAAATGACACCAACACATCACTTAACACAAAAACCTATTTAAGACCACAATGACAATTAAAGAAGCAAAACAGATAATAAAACATTATATATATATATATATTTTCATAAACAAAATTCACAAATTCCAGAAGCCAAAAGACGATAAATAAAAAGTAACAAAATAAAAATGATACGTTTCTTATACCAAAATTAATTTTTAAAAAAAGTTTAAAAATGAAACACAATAAGAAACTGGACATTGTTGATTGGATGATGACGTTTGATTTTTGAGTTTTTTTAAACATTTTTTCAATGTCTGCATACTAATCAAAGTTATATGATGGAGCATATGGAGCATATCCACTATAACTTAAGGACCTTTTTGTTGAAATGATGAACAAACGTCATCATCCAATCAGCGATGTCCCCTAATACAGTACCAACCATTGACTGTATGAGAGATCTGGAAAAAGTAAGTGTGTGATCACCCATAGAAATGAATTGTTTTTATCTTTTTTATTATTGATCTCAGTTGATACGTGTCTTTGACACAAACTGGGATGAAAGCACAAATCAAGCCCAGTGATGTGCTTATTGTCTAATATCCAACATTTGGTCTTTGGCTCTGAAATTGTTCGTGATAGAAAGTAAATTTGAACATTAATGTTGTAGGGAATCTCTCTCACTGTGTACCACCTGTCACAACTATGACTGCTCTGTCAGAGCAACCTCTTTGTGTTCTGCCCTCATATAGAGAACCTGCCTAATACTTAAGGCGTCAATTTTATGCTTAAAATAGACCTTCACTAATTTGTTTCTACACAGTCACATCTCTACAAAAACATGCATTGGTTTTGATATGCAGAGACACATTCATGTGGATGATTTGATAAATGCCGTGTCAATTTCTCTTCTTTTACTTTGCAGCAGTATTTCAAACTCAACAAATATGTTTAGTTATGGTCTAATAGAAAGGAAAGCAGTGGATGTCTGAAACATATTTTGAAAGAGCAAGACTAACACAGAATGTAATGCTTGTTAAAAAAAAAAAACATAGAAACTTACAAGACTTAAAAGGATCTCCATTTTTATTCCCTCTTCTGGAGAAAGTATTATCGTCCAGTTTGGGAATGATGGAAGAATTTAAGATAAACCCAAAAATGGCCAGCCAAGATCTGTGCTTATTTCTGTTTTTGAAGCAAACGCATGACAATGTATCATTTATTGATAGCTAAGAATGCCACTATACTAAATTTAGTAGACACTCTTCCAAAGTAGCCTTTGGGGGTTTTGTTTAAACTAAGACACTTTGTGGTTAAGTGTCCTGAACCGAGGTCACGATTACCTCAAGCCTTTAATTTGAACAAGACCGACTGATTGAGACATGGTTCTGCAAAGTTAACCATAAAGAAATACAAAAGGATCCAAAGTAGCCTTAAATTCTGTCTAACGGTATTTTCTGTTTTGTAGGAAGTAGAATTATTCTACAATTAAAATACTAATGATGTATTTCTTCTATTACTATTTTTCCTTTGTTCAATTATTGAATGGATTGATGGATTTACTATAGATATCTTACACACACACACACCCAATGCAGACCTCCTTTATAAAAAGCTGTACTTTGAAAGTTCTCTAAATTTTAAGTAGTGCCTTAAAGTTCCATAGTCCTATGGATTGAAAGGATGAACCTATTGATAAGTTCATATGACAAAGTCCAAATCGACATTGGTGAACTGGGTCAGCAATAATCTCTAAATACTTCTTAGAGTTCCAAGTGAGAAGAGCCTTGGGATGTACTGTGTTAGACTTCTACTGACTCCTGCACCTTTCATTACAGAGGTTTAGTAATAAATGAAAAGACAACATACAACACAGTCCATTTGCTTGTGCATTTTTGGAGATTCCCTCTAGTTCATCACGGCTTTCATGAGTGATTCTACAGTTGTTCCTCCTGTGCTGGCAGGAACATATCTTGGCACTCTCTTTTAACTTCAATCATCTATGATGCATTTTTGTCCTGCAGATTGCCCCTGCTTTTTAAAAACGCCTGTAGTTTAGGTCGTGCTGCTGACAGTGAAGTCGTCATTGAGTAAATGCCCTGTTGAGGTGGCTGTTTGCCAAATGGAGGCACAGATGTGTTTGTGATCCTTCCATGTCTCAATCTAGGGTGAATAAAAGTAAAAAAAATCCAATCTGTCCTTTCCAAAGTCCAATTCTTTATTTAGGTTGTGCTCTGAATTCCAAAGTGTTAGGCTGTATCCAAATTGCTTCCGTACCCCTATGGCTCTTCTCTATTCTTACATTTAACCCTCCAAGCGGAGAGATATGGAAAAAAAATAATGTCATCAAATTTGGATGTTACTACAGCTTGATGACGGCATCAAAAGTTGCCGGTCATCTACGTCAGCGCGAAGCTGTCAGCGATAGAAAAATACATAACTTCTATTTTATAACTTGAAATAGTCATGCAATAACGAAAAGATTTATTTCAAAAAATGTATTGATTACTTTGAACATTAACTAAAAAGGCCATGTTTTCAAGTTGTCTTGGAACCCAGTTTTGTTTTTTCACCTTTTTTTGGGACCTTTTTGTGATTCTTTACTGATTTATCACCAGTTGATCGAAGTTGCTTCTAAGGGTGTTTTATTCAGAAATTCTTCTGAAGTACAGTGGCTTGCAAAAGTATTCATGGGATAAAGCTTTGAACATCCCACAAACCACTGTTCAGTCCATCATCTGCAAATGGAAAGAGTATCCACAACTGCAAACCTACCTAGACATGGTCGTCCACCTAAACTAACAGGCGGAACAAGGAGACACTGATCCGAGATGCAGCCAGGAGGCCCATGGTGACTCTGGATGAACTGCAGAGATCTACAGCTCGGGGGGGGGGAGTGACCCAGCAAACGTGTGGAAGGTGTTCTGGACAGAGGAGACCAAAATGGAACTTTTTAGCCTAAATGTAAAGCGCTATGTGTGGAGGGAATCTAACACATCACTCTGAACACACCATATCCTTTGTCAAACATGGTGGTGGCAGCATCATGCTTTGGGCTGCTTCTCTTCAGCAGTAACAGAGACTGCATTTTTCAGTTTTTGTTTGTAAAAAAAACTATGTATATCACAGTTTTCTTTCCACTTCACAATTGTGTGCCACTTTGTGTTGGTCTTTCACATAAAATTCCAATAAAACATATTTATGTTTGTGGTCATAATGTCAGAAAGTGTAGAGAAGTTCAAGGGGTATGAATACTTTTGCAAGCCACTGTAATCTTCCATCCTCCAAAATGTCTTCTGTAGCCTTTAGTGAACCATCTGCTCCAAGGGCAGCACATGGAATAGAAGGAGTTAATGAATGCAGTATTATATAATCCAAACCTGCATTGTAAAAAAGACATAAAGAACACCAGCATCCAAGACCATGTTGTTTGACACCCCAGCAAGAGAAAGGGACCCAGACGTAGATATTATTTGAGCCACCAGTGCCCCCAAATGGTCAGTGAAGGCATTTCTTTCAAGAAATCCTTTCCAAACACTACACACTGCTGCCCGTCTTCATTCTCGCTCTGAAAAATCCGGAAGAGATAGGAGTTACTGTATAGGGCGAGACGGACTGAAATACGAATGGGATTGCTTTTTTTAATTAATGGTGTTAATTGTTCTACATGCTGACACACTAAACCAAACTGCAAAGACTTGTATTACAAATTAGTCCTCTGCCCTCGCCTGCCAAAATGCAGTACCTGGCCCTTGTCCTGGCCGGCCATCATAGCCCTTATGAATCAAAGACAGGGTAGAACAAGAGGGAGACAAGGACTTACGAGCCCTTGGCTCTGCCTCCTATTTTTCTTTCCCCCCCTCTCCTTCTCTCTTCTTGCAGATGGTACATTTTCCGCCTCTTGTGCATCTAGCCATCTAGCTGGGTTGGATGATAAATCCTCAGGCAGCTCTTAAGGACCAGCAGAGCAGAAAGTGCCCAGGTTGCACTGTGCTCACAAGGGTTAATATTCAGGGCAGGTCAACAGACTGTGTATGAGGATGCACAGCTTTTCCTTTGCCCTTGCACACACCGGCATGCTCATTTGTTATATTTTTTTCTCACCATCTTTGTCTCAATTTGGTTAATTTAAACAGTTTACAACTAAACAGCTGAACAGCTATTGAACAGCTTTTGAATTTTAGCTTGACAGAAACTTTAACCAGTTGGTTGAATGAAAATTCATATTGGTACAGCAAAAAATGCCAGTCAGAAACATCATGGGAAATCTCATATCTAATTAAGACAATGCTAGTGGAGTATGAAGTGAAAAGGTTTCGTACTTGTAATGAGAAATGTGTACGTTCGTAAAAATGTTTTGTCTGTGTTTGAATTGTCACGCGCCTTTCACCGTCACCCAATCAGTCCATCAGATGCTAGATATCCAAAAAAAAATAAAAAAAAAATTTAATTATGCACAGAGACAAGACGATGAGGCTGTTATGGACAAGGGGCAGTTCCTTATCACAGGAACAAGAAAACTTGCTGCAAAAGCACAATCTATCTCAAACGAGCCCCCACTTTAATTGCACCTCTGTCTAGGGGCTTGTCAAAGCATGTAACATAATTATAGAAAAAAACAAAATTAACACCTCAACAAGCTGGAAATGTATTTACAGAAAAATCAAAACTACACAGAATTAACTGAAATTAAAGGCGCGAGCGGTGTTGGATGGCTCACTCTCGCCGCCCGCCTCTACACCTCACTGCCCTTGCCCGCCCGCCTCTGCGGCAATTGCCCGCCCACCTTTGACCCGTCCCCACTTGCGACCCACCACAACTCACAGCTGACCCCCCCCCCCCCCCCCCCCCCCCTTCTGTAAGGCTGGTCTGAGCTGTATTTGAGAAATATACGTCAAAAGCACTTTTTTCAAAATGGCGGCATTTCTGTTGTTTTTTTTTTTTTTTTTCTCCACAGCAACCATTTGATGTTTTGGTTGCCTGGTAATACCGAACACATCTGTCATTTTCAGAAGAATCGTAAAAAGTAAACTTTTGAATTCCCTAAGCAACCAAGGTTATTTGCATGCCACACCTCCAATCTTAGTATGTTCGTAACTGGTCATATAATATTATGTCCAGCTTTAGTTAGAGCTCAACAGATTACATGTTCACAACATTCTGTCAAAAAATGTCAGAGTAATAGGAATATGGCACTTTTGCGAGAACACCACGTGCACGTCATTCAAAATCTACAACTTCTAATCGCCAAAAATCCCCAGGATGTTTTTGTTTGTAACTGGTACTAAAGGAGTTTTTTATTTGAGAATTCAAGATGAAGGCTTCTTCCTAAGGTCAAAGGTCAATGAAAATTCTGTGGTGGTTGTGGATTTTAGCTGGCAGAATGTTTCTGAAATTTGAAGAAAATCATGATGAATTGGAACCCCAAAGGTCGGAAGAACCAACGTGTTGTTTTCACATGTGGAGAACCGGTAAATTCGCCAAAAATCACACATTTTGCTACAAAATGGTCACTGAGTCTGGGGTCGTGTGGCAATCCCATAATAATGTTGAAAATTGTCCTGACACGTGTGTTTTGGTTTTCTTTGTGTATCTCAAAAATCTTTTGGGCTCAATAAGCTATTTTCAGCCCATTCATGTTTTTTACGGTTTCGCTCGCCATGACGTCATCCTCTTATGGGGGGTGTAGTTCACCATGCTCCTATTTCATAAATATGTGCAGATTTTGGTGACTTTTCGGGCATATGGTGGGGGTCAAATTTTGACTTAAAGGTGCAGAAATGTTTACATCTGCAAAAACAATGCGGTCCTTAAAGTCAGGGACTGCTGCTGCGGGCCATAATAAAAGGACCAATAGCCTGTGTGGGGGAGTGGGGGTGCACGTGCAGTATTTAAAGTCCTCGTCCTGATTAGATGAGGACTTCTGGACAATTGAAACCCCATTCAATAAACATAAAAAAGAAAGAACAGCAGAAAACCTCCCACTGCAGCAGAAAACATGGAAGAAAACAGATAGAAAAAGACTCCAAAAGTTAAAAAAAAATTACAGCCCAGCAGTCAAAATGGCAAAAAATACCCAAAGTATGGTGATTAATGTATTTCATTATGACATTGCAACAAAATAAAATAAGTGTTGATCATTAATAATTTGTGGAAATTCTGATATCTTCCATTATTTTGTCTTGTCTCCTTTGTGTCTCCGTTTTCTTGGCGTGGATTTCATGCATTTGATTGTCTGGTCCAAATGTCTTATTACAAGTACAAAATGTATTAATAGCAAGATAATACTTTTGCAACAAAACTTTAGAGATAAGACTCAAAAACACAGAAGGAACCAGCAAGTGACCATTCTGTCCCACGAAATCCAAACTGTTGTGAAGCTAACAGGCATTGAGCAGAGTCGGACAGAATCAAGAGATAATCTGCCACAAAAAAGAAATAAATAAAGCCGTTTTTGTGGTGACTTCAAGAAGCAAGGAAGCTGCACTGTCAGAAGATGCAATTAGACGGGAAATTGCTGGAAGCAACATAAATCTTCCTTGACTTCACAACCATGAACAGAATCTGAGGAAAGGTGAGTTTGATGAGTTTGGAGAGGTCACTTAGATGCTGAGGGGTCATACCGTCATTTCAGGCTTGCTTAATGTCTGGCCATTTGATACTCTGATGGTGGGATGCAATAAATGGGAGAGTAACACAAGCAAAATGTAGATATTTATAGTGTGAAGAGTCTACATACCATGATGGAGCTGAAATTTTTAAATGCTGTCAAACTATTTACATTAAGGAGATGAAAGGGGTATCTGTTGATATAACTCTTTATTTTCTAAATCTTTATACCAACACAGCTCGTACTAGCGATGCAAGAATTTTATTTTCCCCAGGATTTGATTCAAACGACGAATTTAGGGTCATGGTTTTGGGTCACAGTCGGGTTTTGTTTAATTGATTTTTGTGTTGCCAAAGCAACAACGAAATATATATATATATATATATATATATATATATATATATATATAGCTAATAAAATAGTAACAATGTGGATAAACATTTAGTTTGCCTATATTTAGCTCAGTGTAAAATAATAAAACAACAAATAATGAATTTGTTTTAGACTTCCGGGACGTCAACCTGGAGCCGGCCTCGATAGTGTGTCTGCGTTTCCGCCATGAAAACATCCACATTTTTGCAAAGCTGAATGTGCACATTGTGTATCTGCCGTCACTAACCTGGGCTTTTATTTCAAAAATGTGGCACAGAGTTTTCCCTATGTCAGATTAGAGCCGTGAAAGAAAACGCCTGGTGCGAGATTCAGGAGATTTGCACCACAGTAGAAATAGAGAAGCAGATGATGCCCCTCCTTCCTTGTTTAGTGTTAATACTGAGCTAAGTGCACATTGCACATTCAAGAATAAGCATTTTGGTGTCACATGCCCCATGTGTACGTAGCTTTATGCATATGTTCCAAACTTTCACTGTATAAATACTGATATGCAGTAGGGATGCAACAATTCATTGCCCCACAATTTGATAAACTGGATTTAATGTACAGTTTGGTTTTAAACTGAGAACTGTGGCATTCCTTAGTCCTACTGGAAAGGAAACAGGATGAAAGAAGGAATCAATTTTGGTCAGTTATCTTGACTAAACCTACTACAAATACTTAATAGTTTGCAAAGGAGATGTATTTCTAATAACATTTTAAAGAAATAGACCCTGAAAATTCCTGAATATGTAAAAATGTGGCTTCAAAATGAATACACAGAGTTTTAGACAAGTCTAAAAGCAAAGCCCCCCGGGTTCTGCTTCGACTCACTCTGCCTGAACTAAACCATTTCATTTGTTGAGCCAGTGGACCAAGTCAAGTGGTCTTTGTTAAAGCCGCCTTGATGGATTCACCTCTGTCCCCCTCTGCTGTGACGCATCGCCTGTCCTGGTCTTGAAGGCTGTAAACTTGTTTAGCAATGGTGCAGAGGGTTCATGCGCTGTATGGGGCGGGTTGTTGTTTTTCTGGTAAATGTTTATAACACCGGCACTTCAGGTCCAGTGTTGACATTCTTTCAACTATAGTAACTCGTCAGGCGTTGACGCAATTAATGTCATTTCAGCTGATTCTGAAGTGAAGAAAAGCGGCTTTAGAACGTTGTACGAGACTGTATGTTAGTAATGTGTTGGATATTAAATCAAACCCAATATGAAAAGCCACTTTTCTGTGACAGAATCAGCTGATTCACGTCGATCACAATTGGTTGAAAAGTTGCAGAATGTCAAACAATTTATGTTATTTGAGAGTCACCAGTTAGTAAAAATTTCAACTCTGTTGTTGAGGTCTCTGGCATTTGAATCACTTGCGTTTATATCCACTTGTATTAAGTTTGTATTTCCGATTTCTCAGATGTTTCGATCAATAATTACACAGAAAACATATATATTTTAGATATTTTAGATATGATTCTAATAAACAGTACATCAAAAAGAAGTCTTTTATTGAGCACAAAAAAATCTAAAAAAATTATATATTTTTTTATGTTTTTGAATACACTTTCCAAATATTTTACAAGCAAACATAAGCCACACCAGAACAACTCAAATATTTGTACAATAAAAAAAAACATTTCTATTTGTAATCTCTGCAGTTGTAATGAATTTTCTGCAACAAAAGTAAAGATGAGACAATAAATCGTTCCGCTTGTCCGTCCCTCAGCAACAGGACTTTGCAGGGATTGTATACATGACCAGCCGACATCCTCATGAGTCACTCTCCACTTAGCAAGGGCTGCCTTCCCTGGCGTGGACTAGCAGATGCAGGTTCATGTTAGTTGAGGTACAATCCATCTGCTTCCTAATGGGAACCACGGGGATCAGTGCTATTGGATGATTCATCAGATCAGCGGTGCAAAGCGCTCTTCATCTGACTTCCTAACTCCAGCTTGTGTGTGTCGCTGAAGCAGGCGAGGCAAACGTGAAGATAAACACCTGGCTCAGTGGGTTATGGGAAACAAAAGGCTGTTTGTCTGGTTACAGTTTTGACAAAATCAAAACTGATTTTAACTGCTTAGTACCCAGATGATATTACAAATGATTCATTTGGGGGAGTAAATCACATCACTGGAGGGGTATGATGGTCTTTTATGAGCAAAAAGTCTCACAAATATATTCTTTATGAGAACTGTGTGTAGAAGAATTATTGATATTTGTCATGCAAACCCCTCTGGGAGGCAGAAGGAAAAAGCTGGTAAAGCTGCCCTTCTTTATAGTTGTGTTTTTTCATGAAGGATGGTAAACCACTCAAGTTTAGTTTATCCTAAACTGCATTATATATAGGTCTATAAACACTGAACTAGACTTGAAAACACAAAAGCACACAGTTTATAAAGCTTTAGTAAGAAACACATTTTTGAAATTGATTGATTTTTTTTTGTTTTAAATTACATCACTTTACAAATATTTATACTTTACAAAAAAGCACATTCTTAAATGTTTTGTTTAAGAAAAAAAAAACAGACAGTTGGAGAAATGGCTTTTTTCCCCACTAACACAAGGACAAGTACAAAAGTTCCAACTTGGAAAGAAATCTTGAAATCCTATTTTTATGGAATAAACATAAAATGGTGGTATTAAGTGGTTATTAGGAGGTTATTCCTTCAAAACTTCTCATACTTTAGTGGTCACTTTAAATTAACAGACAATAATACATTAAAGCAATCCAATCATCTTTTGATCATTACTAAAAAATTTCCCAGTGGTCCTTTAATTATGATTTTAGCTCTAATTAAAAAAAAAAAAAAAAAAAAAAAAAAAAAGCTTTCTAAGGACATAGTTTCTACAACGTGGCAGTAGTTTGGTAGAGAGAGATCTCTCTCCCGCTAGCTTACAGTCCCTCACATCCCCGACCTAACATTAGCGGTGAAACAAAAATGACGAGCAATATCGAAGCTATCCAGCCGTACAGTTTTGAGCCAGACTCCAGCTCAGACAAGGAAAACAAAGACATACATGGATCTAGTTGTTTACAAGCACTCCTGATTCCCAATGATTTAAGTAAAAAATATATTTATAAGCACAATTTAAATCCTAATTTTCCTTGTATTTGTCCTCCATTATCAGAAAAATGTCACGAGAACATGTTAAAAACACAACAACACGATTTTCATTTAAGTTGGTCTTTAAGGTAATAGACAATAAAGTGACTTCAGCAACAGCTACCATCGAAAGGAAGAATGATTTTTTTTTGTTTGTTTGGCACTTGTTTTTGATCATTTAATACCTTCTCTTGGTCTGGAATTTATTTACACTCTGAAAATAATAAACAGTAAACTGTCTGGAACAAATAAATGCCGTGAACACCAGCTGCTACAATGAGGGCAGTGTTTTTTGGATGAAAGATGGAAGGGAAAGTGAGGAGAAAAGCTGGCTAGTCCCGCTAGTCATCTGAATATTGTGTACTAATCTTTTTACTAAAATAAGTTTCTTTGTAATTTCTTTTTTAATCCCTATTGTCATTTGCTGTTCCTTTTTTGCTTTAAATTCAAGATAATTATGCTGTTTACATCTTTGGTTTGTAGAAATAAAAAACAAAACAAAAAACAAAGCAAACAAGGCAGTGTGAAAGCATCCTCAGACCAAACCTTTGCCTTTTCCAAACCACGATACAGTCATTTTGATTCATAAAATGTTTCTTTGTGTTAGTTAAAGCAAAAAAGTATGGAAACCAAATTTGGGATACTTTAACAAATGTGCTTGATAAGAAACTTTCACTCATTTTGAAAAACTCTACGCCTTCTGTCTTTCAACTTCCATAAGCTGATGTTAAGGCCGAAGTCTCAGAGTTCCCAATACATTCAGTACCTCTTTTCTTCTTTAATTTTTTTTAGTACTGTAAATTTTCAGAAATCCAATCAAAAATTAGCTGGTCGCACCATCATGGTTGTCATGGTAGCCATTGTATTTGGACCTTTCCAATAGTACCACTTAATACCATTATAGCGCACAACATTAGAGGAAGCAGGATAATATATGCCATTCAGGTTGGATGGACCACAAGCCTCAAACCACCATCCTGGAGAGAGATCAGGAGAAAAAAATCCATTGATTTTTAAGCTCAGGAAATGTATAACCCAAATGCACCTCTGTAAGTCAGCAATAACTTTACACAGGCACACAGGGGATGGAAATGCACTGCAGGGTATTTACAAGGGAGAGCACAGAAATGTTTAACGAGATTATAAAGGAAGACAGCTTTAGATGGCGGCAGATGAGCTGCACCATTTGATAGACACAGCTTACCTCCGGACGCGAGCTGAGCGCACTTGCAGGTGCAGCTGTCATTGTCTCTGTCCTTGGTGCTGAACTGGCTTCCAGTGTGGGTGAGGCTGCTGGTTCGTCCGGCGGTGCCGCTGAAGCCATCGGCATGGAGGCTGGATGTTTGAGGATAACCACAGATTTTCATTAAAGGAAAGACGTCATTTACTCATCATTTAAAAATCTGTTTAGAGCTGAACCCAGCTTTTTTTTTGCTATTTCTCAAATTATGCTGGTAGGTCTCTGACGAAAGCTTCTCACAGTCATGGTTTTATGGGGTGCTTTTGTCACAAGATACTGACATAATGAGGTTTGTAGAGGCAGAAGTGCTGCTTTTCAGCGCTCAGTTTAGATTTTTCACGGATTGGTTTGCCTGCAGGCGTCTTTCACTTTTAAAAATCGACAAAAAACGAGAAAAACAGACTTTTCTGTTTCTAATCATGAATAGTTTAGATACCTTTTATTCTGACCAAGCAACAAAATCAATCAAAATCAAAAAAGGAAAAAGTAAATCAATGAAAACTTTGCATTTGTAACTCTAATTCTAAGTATAGCAGCTTTTAACATTGCTGATGAATTTAAAAAAAATAATTCTAAAAGCCTCCTATTATTTTACTTCCATGCTGTGCATTGTCTGTGAAACACACTCCAAAAAGTCCCCCTCCAAATGTGAGCACTTTTTTTCACAAACTGCAATTGCACACGCTTGCTTCTTTGTCCATCCATGTTTGCATTGCTTTGAAGACGGGGAAGGTCAGTCCTGCTGCACGGCCCTTTCCTCTGCATGGCCATTCTGCCTTGTTAGTCCTGCAGAGTTATCTGCTGCCTCCCTGTTCCTCTGTAGCCTGGGGCATGTGTCTGTGATGACTAAATGAAGAATTCTCCTTGTGGATTTGTGAGTTCACAGGCCAGGACAACACATCACGGAGAGATGCAAGAGGAGAGTTTGAGTTGACAGCGCTTGGGACGAGCAAATAATGATGGAATAGAAGAAAGTGGGATGTTTTGTCATGAAACTAAAGCGATACTTTTCGAGATAAATTGAATTAAGATACAAAATTATTGAATTAGACATGATGGTAACCACAGGCTATGGGATATCCTGTTGGACAGGTTGGACTATTGAGGGAGGCAGCTTTTCTAACTGCCTAAACATTTGCATTTGCCATCACATCTAGACATGCTGCTTCAGCTCATCCACCAACACCATAGACCACATTCTGACTCCTTTCAAGGTGACTGTCTGTTACACTGTTATTGTATGAATTCCTAATGAAGATAGTGTTACATTTAAGGAATGTCTGCTGCTTTCTTTACTCTATGGAAAGCTATTCTTGGCTAGCTCAAATGAGAAGGTGGTTTGCCACACTAATGATTAATGCATGAATTTTGTTAACTGAGTTTTGGGTGAGGACCTCCTTGCTGCTCCAGGGAGCTCACTGGATCCAGTTGAGGATGAGAATTTCTTCAGTTGACCATCTGTGGAGCGCCATATTTCTGGCTTGGGAATAATATAACTCCGCGGGCCGAGCCGGCATCTTCCCCTGTGCTCGGGGAGCTCGTACATGTTGAACGCGTTAAAGAGAAGGTGATCTCAGATGCAGCAGGCCGCAGAGGTGATTACGTTCAGTCAGGTGCTTCACGTCACACTGAGTAGCCAAGAGGCAAGACTGCGGAACATTCAGTTTTACCCCGCTATGATGTGGAAGAAACTCAGGGAAATTGAATTTGCTGCACAATTACAGCTCTTGGAAGCAAACACCCACATGTGATCATAATTTGTCAGTCCCGGGATCATAAGCTTTCTAAACTTTTTTTCTGCATAAGGGCAAATTCCTGTGAGTTTTTGTGAAATCTAGCCCAGTCTATTTTGATTTGCATTTTATTTGTGTCTGCTTTTCAAGGAAGCACAGCTTCAACTTGCCAGGAGTTAATCTTGTTAATGATTGCAGAGTTACCATGGAGGTTAAGGTTGAGAGATGGGATCCTGAAAGTGGCAGGTTTTTCAAGAGGGACCTGGCTACAGACAGCAAAATGGCGCCTGACATCATTGGCTGGAGCCGGACAGTATAATTTGTGTAAGGGTTAAGTACCAAACAAAACGATAAAACGTTGTGATGCAATCTTTCTACAAGATTTTAAGAAATGTTTTGAATCAAAAGTGGGACACATTGTCACCTTTTTAAAGTTACTTTTATTTTAAAGGTTTGAAAGGGAAGTTTAACATGTTAGCACTCGTTTGACAGAGATCCGCTCTTTCTGGAGTAAGGAGCTTTTATGTTTTTAATTAATGAATTACAAGTCTTACAATCTTGAAACAACAAACATGAAAGAATAGCCTTTTCAAAATGGACACTTGAAAGGTTTTCAGATTTTTAACATCTATTATTAAAGGCTAACAATGTGAATAAATAGTAACTGTTCCAGTTGCCAGTACAAAATCAAGTTTTAGAAAGCAAGATAAGATTAAAGGGCCTATACTAAACAACATCCATGTATATGATAATATGTTACCTTTGGCACACAAAAGAAAAAGATTTTTTTTCAATGAGTTATTTTTATTAGTTTTTTTCCAACCCGGAAGTAACACAACTTGATTTCCGAGGCTCTGCCTTCCACTCCTTGTGAGTGCCATCCATTTCATGCCGTCAGTCTCGAGGCGGCCTTGGCAGCATGTCTGCGTATTATCCACGAAAACAAACAACATTCGAACTTCTGCAAAGCTGCGAAATGAAAGCATTTTGCTAATCACTGCTAGCTTAGAAAGAGTGTGTGTGTTAGCATGGGGGGGGGGGGGGGGGGGGGGGGGGGGGGGGGGGGGGGGGGGGGGGGGGGTGATGGTAGCGCAGGGTCTTCCTGGAAGGGGCTGTTCTCACTTGTCTGTGTCACCTTCTTTTTTGAATTTTTGGATTGAGTGAGGGTGGTGCTTAGAGCTCAGGTTTTTAGAGAAATACTCTGAAATGTGTGAATAGATTAAAATACCACTTTGGAGTTTCTTTTCGTGAGAAATGAATATTATGATACACTTGAAATAAAATTTAAAAAAAAAGATTTTGCATGGCAGAGGCCCTTTAAAATGGGGCAAAAAAATAGTTTTATTGCTTTTAAAACTGACATGAATGTAAATGTTCAGAATTGTAAAAAACATATTAAAGCCTAAGAGTGGGAAAATAATTTAACTTTCAATTAAACTATATTTTTTAATTTTTTTTTTTTCGAGCAATATGGAGGTAACTTCCTTCCAGTTGATGATGATGTCTGTAGCCAGGTCCTTTTGCGTCTTCCCAGGCTTTTTCTGTTTCTTTCAAGGGTGTCTGAATCCAGGCTTGAGGACCGGTGTCCTACATATTTTCTAACCGACCTGCCATTGAAGCTCCTTGTTGGTAAAACGCGCCTGATCCAGGTAATCAGCAGCAGATAAGGCAGTGCTTCTGGAAAACCAGCTGGAGGCCGGCCCTCGAGGCCTGGAGTTAGACACCTTTTCTTTAGGAGATGTGATTGTCCATTTTGGGGGCAGCTGCTGAGACGGGATGCAGACTAGAAGGAGTAAACTTGATTTCTACATCTAAACCTTTCAGGGTCTCAAAAAAAGTATTTTAACGTGTGTGAAAAAATCAAGAACATATAAAAATTGGCTGGCATTTAAACTGCAGAGAAAAACTTGTGGGGTAGCTGCCGCACTTTGATTGTTCCACCCGAGAAGGCTCTTGATGGGCGCTCAAAGAATAATTACAGCCTGCTGATGTCATATATGTGGAACTAATTGTTCACTAAGTGTTTTACTTTAACATGCTGTCGGATCTCTGTGTGGCGTCCCATCCGTTAGTGCTTTTGCTGCAACCACTTAATAATTGAATAAAAAAAAAAAATTCTTCTGCTTGAATAAAAGAGATCTGAAGTTGCATTATGTTCCTACCTGTAGTTGTTTTCTTCTCCGTCTATGTAGAAGCGGTCGTAGTGTGAGTAGGCTTCGTTCCCCTCCCTGTCTTTGAGCTGGACATGCAGGCTGTATTCCTGGGAGCTGGTCAGCTTGTGGATGATGTCATTCCCCAGCCAGTGCTCCCCTGACGGCTCTCCAAAGCCCTGAATCAAACACAAAGATATGGCAACATTAGAGACAAAAAAACACTCAAAGTAGAAGGGAACAATTTTTACTGACAGTCGGCCAAAAATTTGGGGTTTAAAATGGAAAACGCAATTTTTCTTCGAAAGTACATTTATCACGTTGATGAGTTGAGACAGTCCACCGAGACTGTGAGTGAAACACTCCACTCCCAAAGCTTCAGGCCAGTCAACAGCAAAGCTAATGTACCTTGGGTGCCTTTCTCCAGCTCCACTTCAGCCTTCAAAAGCTAAAGTTACTCCTGGCTTTGTGAAGTAGCTCACTTTTCAGTTTGAGCAAAAGAAAAAGGCAATACAATAATTTCATTAACAGTGATGGAGATTACATTTTTAGTTGATATATATATATATGTGTGTAGATATATATATATGTGTGTGTGGCTGTGTGTGTGTGTGTTCCAAATTATTGAGATTATTTCAACTTTGTGTGTGAACTTTAGAAGAGCTTCATGCTGTAAATCTGTGTGACATTATTACTAGAAAATACAGCAGCTTCAGCTCCAGTTTTTACATTCTTCGACTACCGTAACTCTTCAACCGTTTATGCAAATAACTTAAGTTCAGCAGATTCTGAAGCAGAGAAAAGCAGCCTTGCGCTGATATACAACACTTTACAGTGGTGATCTGTTTGTGCAATCAATGTAAGTCAGCAAATAATGTTGCAGAGAAAAGCTTTATGCTTTACCTTACTGGCACTTTACATTAGTTTACTCTTATTTACGCTTGTTTAATCATGTGTGATAGATGCTGTGCTGACTCCTTACACTTTTATTTTGGCGGTATCCAATAGTGAATTCTTTAACCAGATATTCCCCTGGTTTTTAAATCAATGTAGAAAGAACTTGCCATTCAATGGTTTACTGAACATACTCAGATTTTTTTCTTCCTTCCTTTTTTTTCATCTTCTCTCCCTTTCTTCTTCCTTTTCTACGTCATGCTCTTTTGTCCAGTCTTCTAAGTTCACATATGACTGAAATGATAGGTGTATATACAGTAGTTGTATCTGTCCAAGCATTTTGTGAACACTTGCAAAATACAAACTTTAAGAAGTAAAAATGGCACAACTAGTTGTTTGCTTTCAGTTTTAAAAAATGTATTATGTGTGTCTTTTTAAACAGGGAAAGTATGACGGGTTATTATGATCAAACAGGAAGACCTGTTTGCAACATTAGATCAATCCTGACCAAAGATTGATGGAGGTCCGAGCAGAGTGGGCCACTGAGGCCCTTTGTACATACGTTATCTGCCATCTACAGGGCCCCAGTGCTCCCATGCCCTGGCTCAGGCCAAATGTTTATCATCCACTTGTATAAACATTGTGCTTGAAAGTGGTTTTTGAGCTTTTTTTGGGGTCCGAATCGTTTTGTTTTGCAGTCACAACTCTCTCCCTGTATTTGATTTTCAAACCTAGTCTTGGCGATAGATTTGTTGGCGTGGGAGTGAGACAAATCACTCCTGCGGTCAGCCGAAAAACCCAAAGCTGCATCAGTCACTTGCTCTGAAGGCTTTGCAGGCACTTCTCTTGTGTTTTTCTGTTGAGCAAAAGGAATGTTGTTTCTCTTTTTAAAAAGAAAAAACAAAACCGTATTATGGAGATCCGACGACAGTCATTAAAACTCAAAACAAAGCAGAAGCCCACCAAGTCAGAAAACACTTGTGACTCAGCGGTGGAGCAGCTTTACAGTCTGGGTCTTTTTTGGGGGGTAAAACTTTAACGTCTAGGAAAGCGTGTGGACAGATACAAATGACAGTGTTATGTGAGTCCAGAGTGCCTAACCTGCGCATATGAATCTGTTTATGAGGTTGTGGAAGTTAGAGAGAAGTAGTTACAGCAGGTGCAAAAACATGGGGGGTGGTAGCGAAACACGGGGGCAGCCAAGCACAACATCCACAGGTCACCCGGGATCACAGGCTAGCCGCTCTCCCACGCCTCCTAATGCCAAACCGTTCAGGAATAATTATTAAAACCTCCTGTGCACAGTCCTTTGGTGCTGGAGTGCGCAAGCTGCTGACAGCAATGCATCCTAAACCCTTCTGCTTGCAAGTCCTACCATTTTGTAATCTTTCCATCCACGATGGAAATCAACAGAGCCATTTCTACGATGCTGCAGGACCGTCCACCCTCCGCCTTGAGTCTTCATGTCGCAGAACACCTAAAAAAAAAAAAGAATTGTTAATTCAGAATTCGCTATAAGCAACCACAGCTGATTTGCTCCGTGGAGAAGGTAAGGAGAATTTGCTTTGAGACAGATGGTAAATGCCGGTCTCTGCCAGCTGTTGTGAGAGCCGCCTGCCTCTTCAGCTGAGAGCCCCACTGCTGTCTGGCTGCTGTTTGAGCCGGCATGTAGAGCACAGGGAGCTTTTGCACAAGAGAAAACACTCTGCCTAAAGTGAACTTTTTTATCTTTCAAACAACATCACTTGCATCACAAAATGACAGAAAACATTTTTTTTTGTTTAGAATAAGAAACATACACAGTCTTTTTTCCACGTTGTAAGGCACACTGGATAAAAAGGCGCACCCTCAATGAATAATCTATTATCAAACTTCGCTGTAGGCGAAACAAAAGTGTCAGAAATACGTCCCTTGGCCAGAGCTTGTTTGTCACATGCATCTTATGAGCCACATCAGTAATGTTAGCCATGCTAGCATTCTCACAAAACTGGTAGCTTCCAACCTTGTTTGCAACATGTACAAAAAGAGACTAATACCACTAAAACAAACATTACAGAGACTACACTAACTCCCAACCTTGCTCGTCATACAAACAAAAAACACAATGCGACACTGCTTCACATTTGCTGCATTAGCATAGTCACAAAATCACCCCAAATTGTTTTAAACTCATTAAAAACCATAATTTAATACCTAGGGCTGGGTGTTACCAATAATTTCCAGAAAAAATCTGATTAGAGCCTGGATGGATTCAATTCCTGATTTTTTCAATTCTTTTAATTCACTCAATTCGATTTGATTCAATTTTGAATTCACATGGTTTACACATTGAGACATTTTTTTATATAGAAATGCATGAGTAATGTATGTATGTTTTGAAGATATTCATATTAATCTGATACAGTCCACATACTGTAAAAGGTAGTAGTAAAATAATAAAACAATGAGATCGTGAACACAGTATATGGTGTAGAAGCTCAAACAAAAACGTGCAGATCATGAAGACTGTAAAGGCACTAAGCTGGCTTATGTTACAAAAATAAATGCGGACTTTGGCTTTACGGCTGGCATAAAAGATCGATCTCTACTTTTATGTATCATTTATTGATCTATTGACCTTGGGTGAGTTCAGATCGAGCCCTACTAATGCTGTTAAATCAAACATTGATGCGAGTATGCTAACTTTTAACCTTGTCAGTAACAGGTAAAAAAAATAAACCTGTCTGACATAGCTACGTGTCTACCCCGGAAGCGTATTTACAATGGCACAGAACCTTGTTTACAACTAACAAAACAAATAAAAACAGACTGATACCACTAAACAAGCGATACAGAAACCACACAAACTCTCAGCCTTGTTAGTAACGCGCAAAAAACCACAGTCCAACACCGCTACATGTTAGCTGCATTAGCGTTTTCACAATAACACCCAACCTTGTCTGCAACTAGTAAAAAAAAAAAACACACACATACCAATACCACTAAAATATTAATGACAACACTAACTCCCTACTCTGTTTGTAACACATGGAAATAAAGTCACAGTCCCACACCACTAAATGTTAGCCACATTAATAAAATTACAATAACATCCAATCTTATTTGCAACTTGTAAAAAAACAGACTGACGTTTTGACAGAGCCTTTCAAAATGTCTTTGACATCGGTAAACACAACCAGTTTTAGTCGTTTTTTGAATAAAAAATAAGCATTTTATAGTGCAGACAATATGGTGTATGTATGTATCTGTGGGGTGCAATGGAAACATCAGCAGAAGGGGGGCAGGGTGTCACATTTCAGAGTGTCGTACAATGATATGACCCAGGTGGGAAGAAAAAACTAACATCTCTGCAAGCTCTCTTATCCCTGGAGGAAAGTGGGGGTGGGGGTTACGGTTCGGGTTTCAACAGATTGCTTGTCCTTGTTACTTGGCAGCACATTTTGCCATTAGTTTAGCAGAAGAAGAGCTAAAAATGTATCTAGTGACCAATTTTGAAATCTAAACTTCTGGGAATTTATTTTTTACAATATTCTGGGTGTCTAATGACACTTATTTTGGCATCTGTAAACGCAGGTAGTGCTGACTTGATAGAGTGAAGTACTCAAACGATGCGAGAAGTGCATAATTCCTTGTAATTAGATCATTTATTTGCTTAATATGCATATTAAAGAAAACATGCTTGGATAATATTTTCCTTGGCAGTCTTTGTATTCTGAAAAGTTAATGAAGATGAAACAGTTTGCTGGCATAAATGTGAGGAGCTGCTGTGCTGGGCACAAACTAGTACATTTGCAAAAAGCTCAAGTGTTTAGACATGAAAAGATTTTTCTTTTTGCATACCCCCTCCAAACACTGCTACCACTGGCCCCCCTGAACAAACAAACATGTGAATGCAGTATTCTGGTCATGTGGGAACTTCTCTGCATTTCTAAACAAGGTTTGTAAAAAAGAATTTTAAATCTAAGTCAATTCCCAAATGCTGTTGTTACTCCAATCATGTGATTCCCACAATTCCTTGCTTTTTCCAGGAGCAAGTTTAATCATCTCAGTTTATTAAAGGTTTAATTTCCCACTCCATATGAGTAGAAATATTTATTTAGAGAAAACGAAGTTCATTTTTACTTTGAGAAAGTTGTACTTTTATGAAATTATAAAAAGGGATTCTTCACTTGCTTTATTTTCAGCAGAGAGGAAACAAGCAAACAAATAAACAAGATGACGTCCAGTAAAACTAATAGATAATAAAAGGGATAAATAATGTTTTTGTCTCCAGTAAGTCTGAGAAACCACTCACTGTTTAGAAAAGAGGCTTTTTTTTAACAGCCAGTTTTCCTGCCACACAGGAACTGCATGGCATAGACTGAAAGCAGCCTCGATGTGGTGAGTAACTTGTTTCTACTGAAACCAACAACGGCCCCAGTTGGCCTGGAAACACATGGCACATGTGCCTAACACCTGGCCGCCCTGCCCACAGGAAACAAAAAAGAAAAAGGAACTGAAGGGAAACAGAGGCAGGAGGGGAGGCAGCCAACAGTAAACTAGGTTGAAAGCAATGCAAAACAAAAAGCTGTTTCACCCCTACCAACTCCACCTCCACCACCATACTGTTAAAGCTGCAAGAGGGAAGATCCAAGAAGGCTTGATGTGATTCACTGAAATGATATCCTGCTGCCGGGTGGTGTGGCTGAGTAAGCAGAAAGCAGATATTTCAGGGAAGTCCATTCTAGGTTTTTCTGACTCTGCATTCAAGCCGCACGCACTCATTCACTGTGAAGTCTGCAGGTTTGATGCTCCTGCTTCCTATTAATTTTGCTCGCTGTAAAGCAGCATGGCATCTGCATCTACGGACGTGCCAAAATCTTTCATTGTTTTAAAGACCAACTTCGATGAAAATCCTGTTTTTGGTGTCTTTAACGTGTTCTTGGGGCATTTTTCTCAGGATGGAGAACAAATACAAAGAAAATTTGATTGAAATTGCATTTTTGAGCATTTCATTTACTTAAACCGCTGTGAATCAGAAGCAGATGAGAAAATTGCTGTTTGAATCTGCTTGTAGTTGTGATGTAGGTGCTACGATTGGCAGGTCACAGGCCCTCTGCTCTGCTCCATTCTGATGCATCTACTTACAGACAAATAGATCCATGTACGTCATTGTTTTCCTCGTCTGAGCTGGAATCTGGCTCAAAACTGTACGGCTGGATAGCTCCAATATTGCTCACCATTTTTATTGTCCCGCCCACAACCCTTGCTACGTACACACCGGGCATGTGATGCGCGTTCTTGAACGTGTTTTTTAGCATATGGTGTTCACACTGCTGATACTATTCTGACATGTACCTGCAGTTAGAAGAGGCTTGGTGTGAAATGTCTTTCACAGCTTTTTTTCCAACATATGAAAGACTTGGTGTCATCGAGTATAATTCCTGCTGGGCAAAAGCCGCAAGTAATCATTTCTCCTTTATAATCACTTTACAAATAGTTGGCGCTTTCTTAAATTGCAAAGGACTCACACACCACTATCAAATCGGAGTTCCAAATTGGTATTTCATTGGTTCTATGGTTTTGTAGAGCCAAAACACGGATTTAAAAACTTGCGTATTGATGTGTGAACGTGAACATTTTCAACACAGAAGCCTGAAGCACGCAGTTAAGCCTCTTTACAGAGAGTTTTCATTGAAACTGATCACTTGAACGCGTGTTGGTAAGTGTGGTGTGAACGTAGCATCACAGGTAAATTTCTAATGAACTACTGCTGCTCTGCAGAAACTATGTCCAAGAAAACAACAGTTTTTTATTGTTTATATTTTTGCATAATCATCAAAAGCTACTGAGAACATTCTGAAAATAGTTTTAAAGATGATTGGAGTGAGACTTTAAGGAAATCAGATTAGTTTTTCCTTGTGGTTTTTAGGAAGTTTTAACTCAATGAACTAAAGTTTGTGAGTGTTTTTTTAAAGGCTATAAACTGAAAAATAATGAAAGAATTGTGCTTAGGGAGAGAAAAGGACAAAAGGTTTCAGAAAAAAAGTTTCACGTCAGTGCCAGTTAGGTGATATTTGCAGGAAAAGGCCAGTGGTCTTTAACTTCTACCTCCCCCGCAGACCAACGTTGTGGGTTTAGCTCCAAAATGCTGCCAATGTCATTTTTAGAAGGTTTGATAAACACGGCACATTCAGATGTAAACCACATCTCTGGTTCTGCGACACAAATTGGGTCAACACACAGCTGGGATTCAACAACATCATCATCACTCATTGTTATGAGGCTGCAATTTGAACTCTTCATTAGGCAGAAGTGTCAGTTCGTGCGGAGGCCTTGAAAGGCCTCTCAAACCTGATGGAGCCAGATTGATGTGAAGCTGCTAAATTTAGATTTTCTTTTTGGAGATGGGAAGATAATCTAAGGCTTTAACAGGTTAAAGATTTTCTACCTCAACGTCCCGGGTGGAGTTGTGCAGGCGTATGCTGTGAACTCCACTCTCTTTCACCCCAGATCGCAGGATTTCTGCGCAGTTCCTGAAATGATGCGGCTCCTTCTTGGGGATGCTGGAAACCTCTGCAGAAACATGAAAGCATATGTTGACAGACTGAAATCCGTAGCTTTTGATCCACATCCAAATGCCAAGCTGCATGTGAGCTGTCTTCCTTAAGCCTTTGATGTTTGCAGCCTGAATATTAAATATGGAAGCAGTGTGTCTGCCATCTGAATTACAAGCCGATGCAGATCACCTTTTGCCAGCAGAAAACATCCCCATTCATCCCTTTGCCTTGTGCGTATTCAGAGTTTCGAATAACATGTTGACATGTTGAATGTTGACAGTGCAATTTGCCAATCCAATTGCCATAAACTCACTGGGCCTTACCGTTGCAGTGATTGACTTTTGTCAGCAGCTTCTGCACGGTGTCGGAGAGCATGGCTTGCTGGCTCTGTAGTAAAGTGCTGTTGAGCGTGGAACTTCCAAGTTCACCCTGAAGCTGACCAACTAGTTGACTTTGCCTCTCCAGCAGATCTTGAAGCTGCTCCTTTTCACTCTGCAAACTCTGCAGCTCCCTTCCGTATCGAGCTTCGAGCGCCAACAGCCTTTGTTCTAGAAAACTGTTAAAAAAAAAGAGGCCAAAATCACACATTTCTTCACAAACCAGACAGATCAAATTTCATTGTCTGATGAATATTACGTTGCAGCTATACTAAAAAAAAGAAGAGGAGCAGGTGCAGAATCCTGTGCTCAGCAGTTTTTCTTTGGGCATGGCAAACATTTACACTTTTACAAGAGGATGACTAATCCACATCAGTGCCAGTCTCACTGGGCTAACACAATATAAACACCTGTACCACAGCAGCACTCACAGATGGCCCAGCACGCTACGACGCTCAATCATAGAAGGCAATAACCTGACACTTTGTGTATGTGTGTGCGTCTCCATGAGTGGCACTCCCCCACCACCTCGAAATGAAGATCATAAATCCCTGCAGCTTGATCTTTATGACTTTAACTAACGACTCTGCAGCAGTTATTTAATAAAGCAATCCAGCCACCGAGATTGAACAAGCTACTTCTAAGCTGTGCGTACACTCTGTCCACGATGGCTCCTCAATCTCCCACTTTAGGGAGCTGATCGGTTTGAATGTTGGAAGGAGAAGAGGATCACTCCAAATCCTTTTTTTTATACGTTACTTCTAATCCACATCACCGTGCTGGGAAAATACTCCATAAAACTGGCAGAACAAGCAGACAAATTATTCCCCATTGTGTGTATTTTACTTTGAGGATCAGTCAAAGTGTAGACTATGCCATAAAACCAGCAAAACGATGTTTAAACAGTTAGGAGAGTTGGCAGACAAATATGCCTTTTTGGATCTCGTTGCATCCTGAGTTATTGACGTGTTATGGCAATGATAATGTGCTATTTATTATTACTGTTATTGTAATATGTGCTTTTTGCTCCACCCCTCTGCAGCGTGCTGCTCTTCCTGTGGGTACTATTTTACATGCAATGCCTGTGAAAACAAACATGCCTTTGCCTTTTTTTTTAGCTTGGCTGGGGTTCAGAAACTTGCCCTTAAAGCTCAGCAGCTGTAACCTTCTACAGACAGTTTCCACTTCAATCTATGGCCGCAAATCTGCTGCTACGTGTTGGATTTCACAAAGCTTGTTGCAGAGTCCGCCTTTGTTGAGATGCATTAATTTGTTTACATGTCGTAACAGTGTCACCACCTCGGAGGACAAAGCCTAAAGGTCAGAGCAGGGTCACACGGACGAAATGCGGAACAGGTGTTAATGCCGGGGAACTGTGATCTCCCTTGGTCACACTTGGTACAGATGGATGAAAGGATAAACAACCAGATTCAAAGAGTGAAAACACACTCCGCCTCTCACACTGGTTGCAGTCCTCCTATAGCTCCACCCCCTGGCCCTTTTTCTGACCCCTGCATTCAGACACAGAAGAATGGGAAACCCCTCCTAACGTTAACTGACGGAAGCATGAACACATGCTTACACAATATGCACGAGCTTGCCATTTAATACCCTTCTGGTATGTGTGCTTGCTTTTTAGTTAATGTTAATATCCTGCCTTTCATTGTGATTTTCATTGCAGAGAAAAATCCAGCTGTTAAAAATGTGATAAACCTTTAGAGTGTTAACTAAGGGCATGTTCTCCTTCCATTAGCAGGCGTGAAAGATCATCTGAACTCTACTGTGGACAAGTCAACCCAGGTACACCTTAAAATGAGCCTTGGTTCACCTGCAAGTAAGCTTGTTAACTACACTCAAGCATAATTACAAGAAAAAGAACTGACATTAACCAGATTTAATCTGAGGATGAAAAAAACTGGCTGATTCAAATGAGAAATGATTGGAGAATGCCATGCCAAGTAGGTGTAATGTAATCTGAAGGCGTTAAATACCCACACAGGTGAAAATGCTGATTGGATGTTTTTAATATGTTTCTGTGGCATTTTCCTAATGACATACAAAAAGATTAAAGATTAAGATTAAAATCATATTTCTTTTTTCAAATCGTTGCAAAAGAGAAGCAGCAGCAAAAAATGCTGTTTTAAAATATAATATAATTTTAGCAAATTCTCCGCACTATAGGTCACATAAGCCGCACCCTCAACGAATGTTCTATTTGCAAACTTGTGTCATAAATAAAGCACACCAAACTATGAAACACATTAAGTGAGACAAAAGAGTCAAATGTCATCAGTCAGTCAGACTTTATTAACTCAGTTCACAGTAACTCTAGAACAAGAAAAAAAAAGCAGAGTCCAGTACCGCTACATGTTAGCTGTGTGTTCACAAAACCCTCCACCTTGTTTGCAACTCAAAATATAATTATATATTATTTATATTTAATGAAAATAAGAATTTTTTTTCAGAGCTAATCCATATACAAGGCACTCCAGATTTCAAGCCATAGGCTGAATCCACATTCTTAACCAACTCCTTCAGCTTTTCCCTACGTCTACATTTTGCCCTCCAAAAACTGACAAATATATGTAAAACTTAAGTTGTAGCTTATTGTGAAACAAGTGAAGAAATGCATTTCTTCCACCCCCACGTGTGTTGGAACGCGGATCATACTACTGGTGGAGAGATAACTAACTCTAAACTAGACCCGACCATGCACACTTCTATTAAAAAAAAAGTATTTCGAACACCACTACAGCTTCAAATGCCTCGTATGGGATGAATTCACACTCTTGAAAGCTGGTGTCTGGGTGAAAACTGTACCTCAGAAGAGCTCCAGTTTTACTCGCTATTTTTGTTGCACCGCAAGCATTTGGTTGGGGGCTGGAAGCAGGAAACCATGTCAACAGATGGGTGACAGCCCACCACCCAGAGACAAATTTCTAATAAACTACTCTGTAGAAACTACAGAGAGGATTTAGGGTTAAAACGGCATAATCATAATGAAAAGACCACTTGGAATGTTTCTACAACAGATCAAAAGTTGATAGGAGTGGAATATTAACAATATATTGCACGTTAGAAGCATCTAAACTGATGAGCAAATGTTAGTTTTTTTTCCTAATTTTTCTTAGTAATTAATTTTGGTAACCAGATGGTTGGGTCTATTTTTGTTCAATAAAGTAGCTCAAACACAGGAATCTGTCACATTCTAGGCATTCTCTGATCACTAAAATTGTATTTACGAGGGAGTCTCAGTGTGAAAAAGCTTGTAGATGACAAAATCATTGTCCTGCAAATAATGATCATACCTGTTTTTGTCACTGAGGCGTGAAATCTCTTGCGTCTGGAGGAGAATATGTTTCTCAAGGCGGTTTGTGAAGAGCGAATACTCGAGCAGCTGGATCTCCAGGCGGCTCGTCTGGTTTAACACCTACGATTAATTAAAAAAATTAGGAGTTAAGTTATCCGAGTATGACCAAATACCAGGGTAAATGAGTGTTGTTTGTGTTCCCTAGAAAAGGATCCTTGGGCATAAACAGAGTCACACAACGCAACTCAAATCCAATAATTTGCCTTCTTTGATCTCCTGATCAAACTTTGAGGGAGAATGATCTCATAAGCACCTGCAACATGTTTTGAAGTTACAGATGAAACGAAAACTCCAACAAGGCAGTTCAGATGTTTGTACAGCTTATATCTACTTTGATAAGCCAAAAGAAAAGCATGGGGACCAAAACAGCCCTATCTGTGATAACAACCCAATGGAATGATTGAAGACACATCTGTGTTGTGCTACTGATATTTATGTTTTAATTGGCTTGTTGTCAGGCTCCATGCTCATTGTGTCAATCGTAGCCTGGAGAACCAAACAGCAGCTGTTTCAAAGCAGCTGCCGCCACCTTTGGGCAAGGCTTCTCAGCGGGTCACATCAGATTTACATTTAATTAGCTTATTATCTGGTGTTTCAAATGTGACAGTTTCTTTTTTTTTGTATGCGTGTGACCTCCACTGCAAATTATTTGGGTTGAATGCAGACAAGTTATCACAGGAGAGCAGCTCAGTGGCCTTTTTGACGAGTGTCTGCCCTAAACTTGAAGGTTGTGAGTTCAAATGCACAACAGTCATACCAAATACTCTAAACATGGAATCCAATGACATCCAGCATTAAGGGGTTGGATTGGGGGAGCGGTAAACCACTGAATGGTTTCCATGTATGACTATCTTCCAACTGCAAAGAACAAATTTCACACACCTTGGTGAGCGACAGCCATTGGGACTGTAGCTTTAAGTTAACCTGGGTTTTCCCAGATGGACTCACCTGGGTCTCCACATCGGTCAGTTTTCGAGTCTGCTCTGCTGATTGGCTCAGGAGGTTGGTTCCCATTTCCAGCATCGCAGCTGTTTGAGTGTGAACCGCAGATCTCTTTATTTCTTCCATCCCGGAGCGCACGTTCTCTTGGATGAAGTTCTCCAGCTGGAGGGACATTTAGCAGACCGAGAATTTTTTTCCAGCCGGATATTTTCTGACAGTTTGACACTTCATAAGAAGGGGCTCCTGTCAAGTAGATACAAACTAGGAGCCTCCCTTGAGACACAAACTTAGACCCTTTCCCACCTTCATCTTCATTTCTGTACCTCTGATCATCCCCCCTAACATTACCAGTGGTACACGTCTGAGTTAGAATTAATAAAAAAAACAAAGTGTGTACTTTGACATCACAATTTTCATATTTTTCATCCAAAGTAAAATTTCTTCAACAGTATGTGTCACAAAACCAGAGAAAAATATGATCAGTTAAAAAACAATGAGTCACAAGAAGACCAAAAATAGCATTGCTTTCATGTTTTTTTTTTTTTTTTAAGAACACCTTCTTCTTATATAATTGGGTTTTTGTGAAAAGTACCAGGAAATTTCGATCCCTCTTTTGTTGCTGTGAATAATCAGATTTTGTTTGTAATGAAGGAAAGAAAGCATTAATATTTATACCTCTTATGTAGAGAAGACATCAGACTTTAGTCATTAAACCGCAAAACTGGAAAATGAAGTCTCACAGGAGATAGCACTCAATATTATCTGGTTAATGAGTTGCCATCCCAGGAATTTCAACAGAGTTTAAATAAATAAAAAAAACAAATGCTTGAACCTGGCTTTCAGGAGTTTTTTTCCCCCTTTTTGTGTTATAAATGAACATTTCCAGAACAAATACAAATGTTAAAAGTCATCTAGCTTTTTTTTCCTTTATTTTTTTAGTACAGTATAGATGTATGCTGATTCACCTGCATAAAATATTTATTCTGTTCTGTATCAGTCGTGGACTGCAAAGACCAAATTGTTTTTTTTTTTTTTGTTCTAACTGTGCCACAAGCGAAAATTTGACCCCTGCCACATATTAAAACATTTTTCAAAAATGTGTACGCACCTTGTACCTGGTTAAAATTAATTTTCAACATAATAATAGACCCCCCTCCAAAACAAACACGACATCACAAATAAAGTGAATGAGGCCAAATACATATATTTTTTTTTTCTTTACAAAATCCAATAACAAAACCAAAACTGAAGTGTCGTGGACATCCCGAGAAATTGTTTTCAATGATGTGAGATATGAGAGGGCCACAGGTATTACAATTTGGCGACCATTTTGTAGCAAATGGTGAAATTTGGCGATTTTCTCTTTTCAACAAAATGGGGGAATAATAAAAAAAAAACGTATGTTCACGCGATCTTCACCAAATTTCCCACATACAGTATGCTGCCAGCTTGAGTCTACAACCACAACTATAGTTTCATTGACCTTTGACCTCACTAACTTGAAATTAAAAAAATAAAATAAAACACCTTTACCACCAGCTACAAATTGAAACTCCTCTGAGGAATTTCACTCTGTTGCCTCCTAACTTCTCCTGCATCATTGGGAAACTACTAGGGGAAAAAAATGATGGTTTTAAAGTTTGTAGATTTTTCAATAAAGTGGCGAGCTTTCAAAAGTAGCGTTCCTATGTGTTTTCACATTTTTTATGGGAATATTACGGAAAATTAAATACAACTCTTTGGCTCAAGCTGAATGAGATGCTATGACATTCAAAATAAACATTTTAGGAATGTGGGCGTGGCTAACAAAACCCTTTTTTTGTATTTATTTCACATACAGATCTGACTAGGGAGGGCAGACGAGGGGGGGGTCTGAAGCAGCCACTCAGGTAGTGAGGGCAGGTAAAAAGGGGAGGGTGGGGGGGGGTTGCGCCTGCGGGCCACACAACACAGCTCGAGGCTTTAATTATATCTGCAACATTATTTTGTTTTTGGTGCCGTTTCTCTATTAGTCTTTGGACCTTTTCTGACTTTTACATTCAAGCAGCTTTTCTGTTTGTCATCTCCTCTAACATTTTGAAGCATAAAAAACGGAGACAGCAAGTGATAAAATAATTAAATCTTTGCCAAACAAAGGCTTAAAAGTGATTACTAAGTGGTTTGGAGTCATCTCTACCTAAAGAACCAACGACTTATGCAACATAATCGACTTTATGCCCTAAGACTGCTATCAGGATAGTCTTTGTGCTGGAGCTCAATCCAAAGGTTTTTGATATGCTTCATCTCTTACTGCCAAATGACTAATTGCAGCTTTGTCAAATGCTACACTGCATGGCCAGATAAAATCATCTTTTGGATGAAATAGAAATCTGTTCCCAGAAGGAGGATCAGTGCCAAGAAAATCATTTAGGGTTGAATAATGGTTATCTATTCAACAAATAGATGTCTTTGAACTGTGACACACTTACAGAAACAAATATTTCTATTAGGTCTTATGTTGTAAAAATTGGTGTGATTGAGTTTAGCAGGTTGAACAATGGTCATTTGATTAAATAGGTTTTCATTTTTAATTTATTTTTTTAAGTCCAGTGTTTGATATATTAGGGGGAAAACATACTTAATCAATAAATGAATAAAAAAATGGGAAAAAACAAAAGATTCCCCCCAAAAATATTTCCTCTAACTAAAAGATAGTAAAACCTTGTGTATGATCATTTCTGTGCCAATTTACAATTCTTAGACTTGAAAAGTTCATGTTTAGTTTTGTGGTAAAACAAGTTGTTTGATCTGTTATTTAGAAGGGCAAAAAATATCTCTAACACTGCAAAAACTGAATCTTTAAAAAAAAAAAAACTTTTCTGTCTTGAAAGAAAAAAAAACATTTTTTTCAGTGGCTATACAGACATGTCTCAGTGACTAGAATTTCTTTTCTTTAAAACAAGAATTGGTAAAACCATTTTTCTTACCCCATTGACAGATTATTTTTGCTTATTTAGATCAAATCTGCCAATGGGGTAACATTTTTTGAATTATTTATAAGTAGATGTTAAACTATATAGGTTTAACACCACACAAACTTTACTTAATAACAGCACAAAAGTCCTTTTTAATACACCCTGTTGACATGCAGTTTGAGGTACATTTCAAAGGTTACAGCCTTCACAACAGAATAAAATGTTAACCTAAGAGAAACATGGTTTATTACCCGAGGCAACGCTGTTCTAGTTTGTTAACAGCAAAAAAAAAAAAAAAAAAAAAAAAAAAAAATATTAACTACGTGCAAAAACAAAGACGGATGTATTCTCAATGTCCAAAGCAAAGTTATTTCTTTCAGAGTGCTGGTATCATAACTTTACTACATCCGGAACTTTCAACTACACTAGTTTACATGCTGTCTTTGACCATTGTAGACAATTTTCTAAGAAAATGACTAGAATTTTTGAGAGAATGTCTGGATTTCACCATTAAAAAAGTTGATAAACTGCTAGTTAATGTTAAGGATAACAAAAGTGCCATAATCTGACTCCAAATATTTTTGTCAGTTTCCTATATTTAAAATTTGATTTTTTTCTTAGGGAAATACATAGGATTTAATTTATAGTTTTGGAACCCAGTTTGTTGATGTTTTTATGTTTTAATATGTTAAATAGGGAGCTGCACAGTGGCTAGCACATGTGGGTTTTCTGGTTTCCTCTCTTAGTCCAACAACGTGCTTCATAGGTTAAATAGTAATTCTAAAATTGTTCTTGTGTGTGTGTCGCCCCTGCAAAAGACTGGCAACATGACACAGGACTGGATTCAGCAGATTCTGTGGCTGCAAATACAAAATCTGAAGAAAGTAAAAAAAAACAAAAAACTCGTTTCAAGAAAAATTGTCGTATTTTCTGTCCAGCAAGGAAAAAAAATTCTTAAAGTTTTTCTATAGAAAATATCCTAAGTTAGAGAGAGACTGGAATTTTTTCTTAAAATAAGAATTCTTGGTAAGACCATTTTTCTTACTCTGTTGGCAGATTTCTTTGCTTATTTGAAGACCGTCTGCCATTAGGGTAGCCATGTTTGACTTAATTCTTAGGGGTCTGTATTTGCAGTGTGAAGACGGATCAGTTTTAAATGAATGCTTCTGCTGTGCAACTTCTGGCACTATTTTAAGTAGTCATATGATATCTACCAAATAGCCTATAGGTCATTGTTTTTGGAAATCTTCTTTGTGTGCATCTTTTTGGTCATTTATGCTTTTTACTTAAGGTTTCTTGTAAAAATGGTATTACTTCTTTCATGTGTGAGATGATCCCATGTGAAGTTGTATTACAGCTGAAAAAAAAATGTATCAGGCAGGAACCACACAGCCTCCAGCAGCATCAATAGGATGGGTTTTAAAGATCCACTCTGATGAAAATTGTGTTTTTTAACATGTTCTTGAAGCATTTTTCTAATGATGGAGGTCATGTATATAGAAAGGTGATCTTAGAATTGCAATTCTGAGTGTTTCTATTTTCAAATCGTTTTTTCATATTTGTAACGTAGACAATTCACGGGCTGTCAGGCACAGGGAGGGAAAAGGGGGCGGGGTTGGTCCATTACAACGGTACCATCGACAGCTCAGAGGGGAATTTTTAATGTACTGCTGCTCTACAGAAATTATGTCTTAGAAAGTGACACAGGTTTTTTGAGTAGGGCTAAAAACAGCCTAACCATTTTTTTAATTGCCCAAGAGCAAAAACCAAAGTTTATTATTATCAGTTAAACCAGTATTATCTTTGTAAAAAATGGCCCTTCAAAAGAACCAACTTCCTCTAAAACACATTCTCGAATCCCACTTTTCAACTCTTCGGGGTAGGAAAAAGGCCAAAGGAACAAGGCAGGGGGTTAGTTTGGTATTAAGTCCAAAACAAAACGAACACTGGTGTTTTCTTGGAAACACCAAGGAAAAATATGTGCAGCATTAATCTAGTCCCTAGAGCCTCCTCTGTGGGACATGCTGGATTAGTATGAATGTTCCTAATTCTGAGTGTGGGGGTGTGTTTCCTTTCTAGGGGTTTGGGTGGAAGGCTCAGATAGAGTCGCAGCGTCCCAAGGGAGCTTTGAGTGAGGCCGTGCAAAATTTCACAGATACACCAACACATGGATGCCTGAAGCTCTTCCGCATCCACCACGCCAGCGTCTTCCCAATCATGAGCCGAGAAGTTTAATGAGCTCGGAAAGGTGCTCGAAAGGCTTTGCTGTCTGAGTGTCAAAAGGTCACCATGGTTGTGCTAATAACTGATGGTGTCTTTAGGGTCACGGCGTGTTTATGCAGGAATCCCACCTACAGCGCGATCATTTATGCATCACTCTGGCCTGCTAGGGGTTGTGTGTTGAAAAGTTGGAGCTTTGTGTTCATTCCAGACGCAATGTGAAAGAAGTTGGCAAAAGAGCAAGAAAGTTGTCAGCAGAGCTTTTTCTCTGGATACGAGGGGGAATTAAACCGCATCTCCTTCTGAGCTGGTTACACAACCACGCCGCATTGGAAGGCACAATGCCCTTTAATCAACGTCACTGTGAACTGGTCAGGGACGGCTTTATGGCATCAGGGAACAAAGAAAAAGATGCTGCAGAGAACAATGGAAAAACGAATCGTTTAAATATCCAAGATTAATGTACAACATAACACATTTTTGGCTTTAAAAACCTGTGCTTCAGTAAAGTGTGTATTTCAGCGCTGCACTCCTCTTTCACACAGTTTGTTCTCACATTGCTTCCTTTGAAAGCCAAAGCCTCAGTGTATTAGCCTTGTTACACACAATAGAATATAAAGATGTTGTTTTTATCTTTTGTCGGGTAAGGCGTTGCGAGCAGGAAATACAAGGTTTTTGAGATTTTTGGGCTGATACACACTAACTCAGTGATGCAAAACGGTGCACAGGAATATCTGTAAAAGAAACTCAAAGCACGGAGAGCGGGTTTTAAGCAGGAAATGACAGGAGCACAAAAGGAGTTTTGACAGTTGTTATGCCGTATTCTCAAATGCGGAAACACAACCAGCATGTTTGCTCCCAGTCAATCTCAACACTTGACACAAATATTTATAATCATCCAGGGGATTAGAGTAAACCATAAATGTTTTGAGAAAGCAGCAAAAAAGAAAAATGGAAGTGGATGTGTAGGGGTTGGATGTCAGCGTAGACAACTGCTGCTGATTCTGTGCCCAGATGACCTTAGCGGCTGAAACTGTGAAGCTACTTAATCACATCGTGTCATGTAGGCAGTCATAATCCGGGCTAAATGGAACTGGAAAGGCCAAATATCCAGTGAGGAGACATGCCCAAATGTGTCTCCCCTAAATAATGAGTTTAAGATATCAAAAGGGAAAAAAAAAATCATTTTCATGTAAGCTGAGTTTGGTACAGGCAGATTTAGGCAGAGTTTTACTTATAAATTGACCACAACACGGTTTGCATAATTGTTGCCTTTTGGGGGAGAAAACTCATTTAGAGGCTCTAACGGAGTGAAAATATTTGGCTCAACTTGATATTAGAAAATTTTGCAAACTCCCCTCTTGCATGCAACTGAGACTTCTGGCATCCCAGTGGTCTTACATTCTGACAGACAATCATGCTCACGCATCGTCATGGAGCCAGATACAGGAAGCATTCAGGAAATCCCGGCTATGCACTCGGCTTTTCAATAATGATGGCTTGTCAACAGGAGATGCAGTCTTTGAAGATGTTGTCTGGTTTACAGCTTCATTGGATGGGGACGTTTGGACAGAAGAAACAAAGACGTACCTTCTGCAACCATTGGGTGTTGTTCTCCATTGCGCTCTCCAGACTCTCCAGCTTCCTCTCCTGCCATGAAGGCCTTTCCCTTTGGTCCTGCCGTTGCTTGGATTGGCTGGCGTCGTTCTCCACTTCAGGTGGGGAGTCTCTCTGCGGTGCATCAGTGAACTGGTAGTCCTTTAAAGGACGGCAGTTGTCCACCTCTGGGAGAATGAAGGTATAGCTGCACGGTCCGTGCTGCACATGGTGCTGCTGCTTCTGAGCGCCAATCGCCGTGGGCAACAGGTATGCCAGGTAGGCTAAGGTCATAGCAATCAAACGGCCCATTTCACAGAAGTAAAAGAGAGGAGATTGGAAGACAGGAAGACAGAGATTGCGCCACTCGGTCAAGTGAGCAACAAGAACAGGACGCTTCTATTTTTATCTTGTGTTTCTGTTCTTTGAAATTTCCCTTCAGACCGTGACTTTCTGACTTCGGTCTTCCCAGTCCAACTTTCCCGCTACGTTTCTGATCCCTTCTCCACTTTTGCCCAGTCGTCCTTTCTGCTGTTGCATCAAAATATTCTCCAGCCCAATTTGCGCCCCAGCTGTTTTCTGTAAGTAAACACACATAAAGGGAAAAAAAGCGGGGGAATTGCTTCCTATTGTGGCTCCAACACTAAGCCAGTGCATGGATCTCAGCCCTAGAAAGCCAGAAGCAGACATCCAAACATTCAACTCTCTTCTGAAAAGTTCTCGTCCTTGCTGCCGTCTGTTTTTGCTGCTGGAGTCCACATGTTGCTCTGGACTAGAGGAGAGTGGCCTGCTGCAAAAAAAAGAGCGGTAAAGCTCTTAAAGTCCATAGAAAGAGAGAAAGAGAGGCTGCACACACACACCACCCACACACACACCCCCTTTGCACATAATCAGTCAACCACCCTTCATTCTTTCACTTTCTCCCGCCCTTCAACCGTACTCCTGTTTGCAGGGGTTAAAAGAGGAAACTACAAAAATACACTCCATTCACTGCAATGGCAAGAACTTTCTCTCAAAACGGTACCTCCCTCCCACTCCCCGTCTTAACTTTTTCTCCTTCAGTCTGTGTCCCTAAAATCTAAATTAGCTTTTTTTGGCACAGTTCCTGTTATGCACTGCATTGCCAAAGCAGCCGCTACGTGGTTTACAATAAAAGCACACAGATATTTTGTGATCTGTAGTCTGATAAACAACCTGATATTTTAGCAGTTTAGCAACAATTTGCCGCTTTACCTTCAGTTTGTGACTGAAGGTAAAACTATTATCCGTATTTCTTTTTGCAGGATTTGACTGTTGACTAATCCTTGGGTTTGTTATTCTGTCCGGAGCAGAAAGGGAGCATTTCCTGGAGTGATGCAGCACTTAATGGGCTTGTTTTTCGATTTTGCTGTTAAAAAACAAAAGCTTTTCGGCTTTCATCTTTCACGCTTTTTGGCTTCAGTCCATTCAGCAAACTTAATAAGAATAGACTTTTGTCTTATTACTGCATTTCAGAAGGTACAATTCAAAATTCATTGACAAAGTACAGCCATTCAATTTCTCAATAATGTTTTTTAAAACTGTTTTTTTACCAAACAGTAATGTGCATAAAGAGAAAAAGTGTATCAGAGTAAAATGGGTTTTAGTTTCTTTTATGTGTTTTTGTTTTTTAGACAAAATCCAGACTTTTTGAAAAATGTTTTCTTCATGAAGATATTTCATATATCTTACGTTTTGACTGCAAAAATCAAATACTTGACGCTGTTCTGGCAAAATTAATGACAGATTTTATGCTTGAGCAGCCTCAAGTTGGTGTGATTGATCTTTGCATTTAAAGATATATAAGTTAACTATCTTTTCTGTTCTGTAGGGCACATTAAATTATAAGGTTCACCATCAATGGTTTATTTTTAAAATGATCTCATACATAAAGCGCAATTAAGATAAGGGTCAGAAAATTATCAGCATTCACTGTAAATCTAGTACTTGTTTGTAACACGCTACACGATTGCCACATTAGAAGCATCAGTCCCAGTAGAGTATTTACAAGATTGTGAAGCTCCACACCGCCCTCAGCAATGCACGTTCAAGCAGCCACTTTCAATGAACAGTCAATGTTAGCGAAAAGGGCGTTTCAGGCTTCTGAGTTTAAAGCTCTCACGTTCATGCAAAGCTACACACGTTTTTATGACAGTTTTCAGGCTCTGAAAGGTGACGCAAGTCAAACTAGGTCAGTCGTTAATACAAAAAAAAAAAAAACACATCACTTTATATTAGCCGCGTATGCTAACTTTGTTAGCAACTTGCAAAAAAAAAAAATCTACTTACATTTTGACAGAGTGCTGTTTACCTCTCAAAATTGCTTTGCCATCAGCAAACACAACCAAAATGAATTCATGTAAAAAGCACTCCCGTTTCTGTCATTTTTGAAAAAGAAAACAGCTTATAAGTGTGCCTCATAGTGCGGAAAATACAGTAACTGTTTTGTATGGTTATGCTTGAAAATATTGTACAAGTTACTAGTGGAATATTGTAAAAAAAAAGTCACCAAAAACTATTTTCTTTTATGACCTAATGTGACTTAAAACGTTTTTGCCCAGTTACATTTAGTCCTGGCAGACAGATCCTTTGGCTTGATGTAGCATGAAATTAGATATTTTGAAAAAATAAATAAATGTAAGCACTTAAACTCTGTTGCTACATATGATCTACACTATTATTTATATGTGTACATGATCAGTTACTGTTTGTACTCAGATTTGAGGAGTTTGGGAGAAAGAAGGAGAGAAGCTGCAGTAAGTCATAAAAAAATGCCATAAGTCGGAAAAAATGGCACATAACTTTGCAATTGTTTCACAGCATTTACATTCCAAAGGTCAAATAATCGTCCACAAACCCCGTTGAGAATATCCTGCATTGTGTGATTTTATTTGAAAGTCCCTGCTCTTGTTACGGAGCCTGACTTTGTGTATATCAAACACTTCTTCCCAGAAATCAGGGAGGGTTTGGTCTGACCTGCCTTCTTTCTCTTTAGTCTTCACAGTCAAACTGTTGCCTGCTTTCTCCATCTTCTTTTCCCAAGTTTTCATCCTAATAATGTGATTCACTATGATTTAGATGGTGTGAGTTAATAGATAGCAGGAGGATCTGGTTGGAACGAGCCAGGAGACAAAAAAGTGTGAAATAAAACAAACTCGTATCTGGTTTAAAATAAAAGCTTTTGATCCTGTTACCAAATCCTGATTTATCAAAGAAAATTGGCAGATTTGCTGTCATTTGTTCTTGATTTAATAGTAGTGACGAGACTGTAATGACCATCCGAATACTTTAACAATCTGTTCTCGAAAACTTTGTTTGTGCCGATTTTAGCCAAATTTAAAAAAAATAAATGATTGTTTTCTATGACATAGTTCTTGCCGATCGGCAGGAGTTCATTAGAAATTCACTTCTGCAGAGAGCATGTCCACCCCACTTCCCATCAATTAACCGTTTACGAGTTCTCCCGGTAGCTTATAGCTCCTCAAACCCCCAGCCTAGCACAGCCATTGGTACATAAAGTAGCGACCAATTTTGGAGCTTTCCAGCAGTACAGTTTTGAGCCAGATGCCACCTCAGACAACATAAACACAGACGTATATAGATCTAGTTAAAAACCCACTTTTTATCTGATTGAGTTTTTAAAACTTTGGCTTTGACTCCAGCTTTTGAAAATAAAATACTGCACAGCTTCATCTCACCATACAACCTGTTTAGCCCCTTAAACAGTCCATCAGCCCTTTTATTTTCACTGATACTCGTGCCAGCCTCTTCGTCTCCTTCAATTTCCGTCTACAAAGTTGTTCATGTTGCTGCTATTTTCTGATGAATCATAAATGGCCTCCCAGCCTTGTCTCCCGCTGTGCTATGAAAGATTCAATCCACACTGCAGAGATCATTCACTTAATCTTAGAGTGAATGATCAGAATATCAGCAGGGTGCCGAGCACGCTTTCATTACATCCGGTTTCTCGGCCGCGCTCTCCCGTGACAGCACGATGAAGCGAGACTGATTCTTCTGAGCAAAACAAAAGTCTCAGAGGATGACAGGAGGGGAAGTTGCCCCATCACACATCCGACATGAAGGCCGTTGTTTGCGTCCTTTGATCAATATTCCCAAAGACGCACAAAGCAATAGCAGTCTAGTGCTTTTGTCTTTCTCTTTTTCTAACCTCGAACTTTAATTTAAACGGATATTTCGTTTAGTGAGCTCTCTGTGTACCCTCATTTCCTAAACATGATAGACATTCCTTTTGCTAAATGAAGCCTTAAAGCCCAGTGTGTGGCCACATCTTTCAGCATATCAGCGACTCGAATCTCTGCCCACACTATATCCACTTTGGTTATGCATGTGGTGGATACACAGCAACCACCCCTCAAACAAAAACTGATTAGTGTTCACAAGGAAATGAGCATTCACTCCATTGAGGTTTTCACACGTAGAGCTGTCAGCGTGTGATGTCCCTCCTGTAGAAAATCAAAAAAACAAAAACCGCCAGACTTTTCACTTCAGCTTCAAACTATCGGCATGTTTTCGTTTCAGTCTCTGGAGTGTCTCTCACATCGTTGAGGCTCAAACTGACTCATACGTAGATTAGATTAAATGAACTACTGTTTCGCAGGATGAAGAATCCCCTGCAGTTTCTCGCCTTGCCATAGATAACAACCAGATGTCAAAATTCTGATCAGTGCTGTCCCGCAACAGCAAAAATCATGAAATATGTTTTCTCAAAATAGTTGAGGGGAAAAAAAGAAAAAAAAAAAAAGAGAAGTTTTCCCACCGACATGATTTATGCACAAACACGAGCTTGTTGCTGTTTTTATGTGTAAAACATTCTAAGTGTTAAACACTGGGTATAAGGTAACAAGCAGAGTAAAATGATCTCACGCAAACACATCCATGTCGTATTTTCCAGAGGGAAAACTCTGAAAGCTGTTCCCCTTGTGGCCTCTCCCTGGAGAACTGAGCACAATCACATTTTTATTGCTCTTAGTTTCTCATTTGAAGACAGACCAAAGACCAAAAAGGGACTAGATGCTTTTGGCAGAGGGTCTTACCGAAATAAATCAAGCCGCAGTACGATCTATATGGTTATTTACGGTGGAGACTTAAACTATCAAACTTATCCAGGGCTGCTTTGTGTCCAAATATACTCCATGTATGGTAAGACTATTTTAAGAGTAAACATTTGATAAAAAAAAAAAACTGTCCAGTTTTGCTTAGGGAACAGGATATGAGATGAAATCAGAAGTGTTCATAGGTGTTTGCAGAGAGGAGTTTGACTATTCCTAAGAGTTTCTTTCTTGAAACAAATAGCTCATAAAGTGCTTCCTTTAAAGACTCATTCCGATCATAGTTTGAGCAATTTTCAAAGCGTTTCCAGTCGGGTTTTATTATGCCGTTTATAGCAAAAATCAAATACCTGTATAGTTTTCTGGGACATTTTCTGCAGAGCAGCAGCATTTCTTTTGAATTTCGCCTCTGATTTGTGGACAGCGCAACCCCTCCCCCCCTTCCTCTCCCCGAGGCTGAGAGCTCTCTGTTTACATGCTCTACACAGCCACAGATCCAATCTTTTACAAACTGCATTTTTTTTGTCTGCTCCTGAATCACAACAATTATTATTATTTCTTGGAAGAAGGAATAATGTCCTTTCTAAATGTCCTCCATCAAAAAACTAGCTAAAAACACAATTGTCATTGCAGTGGGGCTTTCACACTGAAAATTGCTAACTTGGATGCTCAGAACCAGCCCAGGTTCTTCAAAAATGTTTGCTTCTCGAATAAAATCAGCTTAAACCATAAGGAGATGATTATTTCACTTTATCTTCCAAATAATGTAATTATGTGATGGAAAAGAAACAAACACTAAGTGGTGGTGAATGATATACAATCACAAATTGCATGTTTTCTTTTCTAGTTTCTTTCTAAAGCTCATCAAGATATAATTACCCCAGAAAAAGGTTTCTTTTGATGAATATATTTCTCCAATAAAAACTTTCTTGATGTATTTTCACACCAGCCATCGGCTCCATTTGAACCATTTTCTTGGATAATTTGATTTTCCAGGAAACATCTCGTTTATAATGCCTAACATAGTGTTTATTGAAATGTAAGTTTAAAACATGAACACATTTTCTGCCATATAAAAACGAAGTTTGGGGCAGGACGAAATTGCCAGAGGGAGTCGTAATTCATGGCTTTCTGCAGTAAAGCAGCCTCCCAGGAGGGAAAGGTTGTTTAGTTTTCATGTCTCCTGTCAGGGCGAGGTATTTCCCGTGGCTCCCTGAAGGCCCTGAATCAATCCGCTAGGCTCGATTTGAAGGTGACATTCGGCCTCCCCTCCTCTCTGGTCTGGGTCCCAACAACTGGGTTTCTTCCACATTTCCTCTGCTCGTCACCCAGCTATGTCCCTTCTGGGGACACTGAAATGAAAAAAATAGTTGAATTGGATCAAAAAGTTTTGAAAATTTAATAGGGAGGGTTTTTTTTTCTTAAAGATTACAAATTTAACTGAGATGAAAGCCATTCATGGTGTTGTTATTCTAGCAAAGTGGTGGGGAGTACCAGTCTGGTGGTACAGCCTTGCGCAGTGGGACCCATCACTCGACGCAGCAATCTAAACCTTCCTCCTGGGCAAGGAAAGACCAGCCCAAAGAAAGAGCAGAACTGGCCTAAATTCCTTTCCTTTCAAAACCTGTACAACTATCTCCCACAAGTCTGTTGGAAAAAAATGCTGTAGAACACTTTACAGACCCATTCCGATAACAATGTGGTTTTTGGCATTTTTTACATCTTTTTGAGGGATTTTTCTGATGATGGAGGACAGATATGACGAATATTAAGATGAAAATTCGATCTTTGAATATGTGTTGTTTCGTATGTTTTTTAATGCTCCTGTGAGTCAGGAGCAGACAAATGATTTAACGTACAACTATACGACAAGTCGTAAGGTCCCTGATCTGCTCCGCTCTATTTTGATACAATCAACTGTATACAATTAGATACATGTAAGTCCTTGGTTTCCTCGTCAGAGCTGGCATCTGGCTCAAAACTGTTTGGCCGGAAAGCTCTGATATTCTTTGCCGTTTTTGTTGCTACGATAATGTTATGTTCGTGTTGTGAGGGGCTGTAAGCTAGCTGGAGAGAGAATAAACATATGGATGAAGGGAATGGGGAAGGCTTACTCCTGCCAACGGTCCCGCCAACAACCAAGAGGCGAATTTCTAAGGATTTACTGCTACTCTGCATACATTCTGTCCTCAAGTTTTTGCTAAAAACTGCATAATTCTAATCAAGACCACTGGGAACACTTTCACAATGGGAAAAAAGATGATTGGAGTGGGGCTTACTCTGAGGAAAATGTTGTTTTTGTTGTTTTCAACATGTGTTTGTGGCATTTTTATAATTGACATGGAGGAAATGAAATCGTTGTGAATCAGAAGCAGAGGAAAAAAAGTCAAGGCAAAAAAGTTTATTTTTGACGTAGAAAATACTCTGGTTGGGCCTCAAGCTTCCTTTTTCTGAGCTCTTAGCAACGAGAAAGGTAAGGGGGGAGAGATTGCTCTGCACCAGCGGGACCACCCTCAACTCGGAGGCAAGTTTTTACTAAACCCCTTCCGCTCTGCAGAAACTATGTTGTAGAAAACTTTTTTTTTTTTTTTTTTTTTACATTTTAGCTTAAAACTCTGTAATCATTATAAAAAGACCACAGGAAACGCTTTGATCAAAAGATGATGGAAGTGGGACTTGAACTATACCTACCATCAATGCTGTTGCAACAATGCAACAGTGATCTGAAGAGAAAACACAGCTTTTCTCGGCTCATTTCAACTTAATGTGAAGTTGAATGACCTGATTCGAAAGGAGCCAAAAAGCATTTCTGTCAATGTTTTTCTAAAACACAAAATGTAGCTAAATCAGATCCTTGATGAGTTCACCCAGTGGGTCAAACGCGTTTGTGCCAAGAACGCTGGAGGGTGACATCATCACCAAATGCTATATCCAGACAAAGCAAAGCTTCACATTCATAGTGGGAGACACCGTTGAACTTGAAATGCCATAGAGTGTGATTCACCACCGGACCCTCTTTGATGGGAAGCACAATGATAAGTGATCTTTTCCATGGAGACTAAACAAATAGAGAGGTTGGTGTTCCTCTTTCTTCCACTCTGCTGACCCGCCTACCAAAGCAGCTCAGCTGCTTCCAAAGAGGAAATTCCTGCACTGGCAAGAAACAGCAATTATTAACCATAAAACAGAAATGCGCTGCAATTAAAAATAAAAATATAAGGTATTTTTTATTGATTGAGGCAGATGTAGACAGAGAAACAATGGAGCTGACAAATGAGAACTTGTGAAATATGTCGAGCCTTCACGCGAGTGTTTAAAGCAGACAGGTTAGGATTTGTGCAAATGCGGCACTTGGCGTGTGACGAGCCAAACCCACGCCGTTAAAGAAAGCATGCACTCATTGTGTGTCATTACTCTGGGATGTCTGTTCCCTGTTTGATCCAAGCATTTATAAGAAAACATGCAATTTCACGATTTAAACTGCCAGCTCAATTCATCTGTGAGACATACATCCTGTTAAGTGAGAGCTGCCTGATACACAAGCTGCCTCTTGTAAAACACAAAGAACTTCTTTGGTGGTGGGGTGTAACTGATTACAGAAAATAGGCAGACAAACACTTTTTTTTTTTTTTTTTTTTTGCTTGTACCATTGATGATTTCCTCCCTAATGATGACTGCCACAGAAATCAAACCAAATTGATTGTGATATTTGGCGAGGGCGTGTTGATAGCAACAGGTGACATAATGCTCTTAGATTAAATGAGCATGTCACAACAGAGGATGAACTGTACGCTATCAGAAAATTCTTCCCTCAAGACAAGCTTTCAGTGGCTTCTCATGGGATTTAGCTATAAATGCGAGTAATGTGCCTCATATGTGATTTTAAACTGCAGTGGGTGAGCGGAGTGGTGTGTGCGCACGATTAGGAGGCACCTCTGCTGTTTTGCAGAGGGATTAGGTAATAGAAAGTGCTTTATGGGTGAAACTCATTGGAAACAGCTGCTTTGCTCCAGCTGTTCTTGTCCTGCCTTTTGTTGTGTGTTGAGTGTCAGAGAGTCGGCCACAGTGCCCAGAACTCCAATTCCTGCTACCTTCCAAGCTAATGAAAAATATATGGGCATGGGTTTGCAGGCTTGCTTCAATTGGTTTTCATTTTCTGGCTCTTATTGAAAGTGACCTCTTTTGCACGCATACAGTCGCCGTGGAGTAATATGCAATGTCACAGTTTCATGAAATGATAGCTATTAAGATCAATGTGCATTAGAGTGATGCACAGACACATTATTCTAACAAATCTTGCCTTTGCTTAGTCTCCCATGGAACACAAGTAGAGTGACCTCTGACTTTGTACACAATCAGTAGTCCATTTCCTCTTCCTAACAGCAGCACCTCTGTGCAGTTCTTTAGATTTTTTTCCCCAGCAGCTTTTGCACTACATGTGTATCTTTAAGCTCATGCCACACACATTACTTTCTATGAAAAGACACACACCAGCCATGATTCATGCACTGAGTTCGGCCCCTCAATCTGTGAGTAGCGTGTGTTGCTTCATAAACAATATTCTTTAAATAAAAACCCCTGACCTTTATTTGTTAAAACATTACATTTTGACCCCCACATTACTGTCGTGTGTCCCGTAGGATTTAATAAACTTAACAACTAATCCATTTCTTAATGTCTTTAGAAGCTAAATTATAATAAGCAGAGACCTAAATTTAACGCTACATTGCGTCAAGAGGTTTTTAATAAATTTTGGAGCTAAATATTACTTGTATTTCCTCCAATTTACTAAGTTCTGAGAATCTGTAATTACATTTGTATCAGAGGATTTAAAAAAAGAAATTTTAGCATTTTAAATATGCCACACACATCACTAGCCCTTAAAAATCTGGTTTGAGAGAATTACAGCAATTATGACAATTTAAAGAAAAAAATGCTTTCAAGTCTTTTTTTAGCAGTAAGTTATGGATTGCAACTCGCACCAGAAAAAGGACCATCGTCATTGCCCAGTGAGACACTTCCAACTCGTGCTTTTTTATCATAGTTGCACAGAGGATCCCTTTTCCCAAAGTATAGCATAATTATATCAAAATACCACAACTTCTGATGTGGATTCACACTGGCAACCAAAGTTTTACTTGAGTTTAGAAGTGTTTTGGACTTTGTTTTTTCTTTTCTTTTACAATCAGCTTGCCAAGAACATTTTAGTGGATGTAAACCAAGTTGATTCTGTGCTGGTTGAAAAGCCCAGTGTGAGACCAGGCTGCAGCTTGTTCCCTGTTCTTGTCTTGAAAAGCTTAGAAACAACAAAAACTAAGACACATGAAACCCATGACACAGAAAATAAATCATATATCACACCTCATTATTTTTGTGTCTGTATGAGATAGGGTGGGAGGTAAAGCATTGCATGGTTCCGCCTCACTGAGATGGTGGACTTACTGCTGTGCCTCTTCTAACAGCATTTTGTAGAAGAGAAAATGATGAGCGTCAACACAGAATATTTTAAAAAGAAAACTGCACCACATCTCCGTAGAAAACATCTGGGGGGAAAAAAAATCTTGGAGACGCATACTGCACATACTAATAAACACTTATCAAAGACGAGATTTTTTTTTTCATAGACGGGCACATAAGCAGATAATCTCCCAATCTGACACGGGCACCCAAGACCTTCTTGACTGGTTCTTCCTAAATTCCCTTGAACATTATGTCCTTGTGAATTACGGTTTTAATGCTTCATCTCTTCCCATTAGGCCATCCATCACACCAATGCTCACTTAGTCATGGAGCGGTTTCATCAAAGTGGGATAAGGGAGGGAGAAGAATAGATGCACACGAAAAAAGATACAGAGATCAAGCAAGGAGATGGAAAGAAAAGGGTGAAGAGCATAAAAAAAGTCTGGCAATAAGTGGTTGTACACCAAAAAATGGAAGAACAGGAAAATGCTCAGAGAGGACGATAAAATGTGAGGATGAAAAGGGCGACTAACAGCAGCAGAGAGTAGAGAGACATAGCAATCATTTGGACAGATTAATGGTGATGAGGGAGGGCTTTAGATCGCTCCAGCACTGATAACCACTTACAACTAGCCTGACAAAATGCTGCGTGTGTGTTTCTGTGCCTGCTTGTCCTTTTTATTTGTTTTTTTTTTTTTTTTTTTCATCTGCTCATTGCCTGGCATCCCTCTGAAAAGATGATTGAAAAATTGGTGTTGACCCAGGGTGGAAACAAACATTATTAAACCACAACACTGGACTGATTAGACTTGCATCATGCAAAACAACAACTTTTTTTTGCTTGGCCTTTAGATTCAAAGGTCACTGGCTTCTAATAAGTCTGTTTGCAAGGTGGAACAAGGACAAAAAAGACAGTTTTTTTTCTAATTAAAGGGTAAGACATCACAGAGCACAATGAGACATGAAAGGCACTTCCATTTATACAACCTGTACAAGAAAAATTGTTTTGAAACTTTCTATTAAACATAAAATGTACCTTTGTGTAACATTTCAGAAATGATTAAATATTGATTTTGAGTTCATTATTTTTTGCATGGCTTCATTTAGTTACTCTGCTTTTTTTCTTTGACTACTTTTCTGTAAATGCAATGATGCCTGAGGACTTTGGATGGACGTTATGTCACTTAATACAAATGTTTCGTGTGCAAAAACTTCTTCTGTCACTTCCTCAGGCTGTAACTCTCCCTACTTTTATGTGTATCATCTTTTTTGTGCATATACTCCCTGAAATATACTGGCCATTCTTTGGGAACACCTGTCCAACTTGTGATTAACAGAAATTTCTAATCAGCCAATCAGATGGCAACAAGTCAATGTAGACAAGCAGATACGGTCAAGCCGATCTGCTGGATTTCTGCTGTGACATTTGGATGGTAGTGTCAGAATTTAGCACAAATCCCTCCTGCCTTGTATCAATGGTTCAGGTCAGGGTGCTGGTGGTGGTGTAATGGTGTGGGGGGTATTTTCATGGCATACTTTGGACCCCCTGCCTACACTTTTCCTTTAACATGCTGTTAAACACAAGGTGCTGAACAAAAAAGGCATATGTAAACATTAGTTAAAATAAAAACAAAAAATCTAAGATACCTACATTAAATAAAAGCAACAAAAATAAAAACAAATGTAAAAAATAGAAAATAAAGGAAAACGATGTGGCTAAAATTTGATAAATTAAAAGATTGACAGGATAAAAACATAAATATGATAAATTATATAAGTCATAAAATGCTTCATAGCCCAACATATAAATAAATACATTAACTTACTGAGTTATGTACTAAAGTATATAAATTGAAAAAGATGTGTCTTTAATGTACATTTAAAAATCTACACAGATGCAGAAACTCTGTCTTAATTAGAAACTCTCCCTTTGTACCAATGGAGCATCTTTACAATACCACAGCCTGCCTGATTTTGACAATTGACATACAACTACCTGAGTATTGTTGCTGATCACTTCCATCCCTTTATGGCCACAGTGTACCATCTTCTGATGCTACTTCCAGCAGAATAAGCCGCCATGTCATAAAGCTGGAGTCATCTCACACTAGAACATGACAATTAGTTCACTGAACTCAAATGCCCTCTACAGTCACCAGATCTCAACCCAATAGATCATCTTTGGGATGCGGTGCACCGGAGATCGGCATCACAGATCTGCAGCAACTGTGTGTTGATGTCATTTTAATATGAAGCAAGATCTTTTAGAAATGTTTCCAGTCCCCTGTTGACTGTAAGTATTGTCTATATGCAAACATTACACATAAAAATGTTGGAGAAGTATTAAATATTGACCAATATGAACCGTTTATTTGTTATGAATCAATCCTGAAGAAAAAAAACTGGGCACAAAGCAGTAAAGTCTGTGGGTGACCTGCTGAGGGCTCTGTTGCTTACAGTTTGTTCTTTTTCCAATATTTTTAAAATGATTTTTGATATATATTTTTATGAAAGCATGTTGCAGTCAATAAAAAAATGAAGACAGTTTTATTTTCATTATTTTTGGTTAAAATGCACATCCAGATTGCCATCTAATCTATTTTCTCTTTTCTTTATCTAGTCAACTATGTAAGGACGATTAAGGCTTTACATCATACATCTTTTTTAATGTTGGGGAAAAGTGAAGCTCTTGCAGTGAATATAAATGTTTTATCTCTTTCTTGCAAACAGTCCTAACAACAAGCATTGACTTCTTTTGGTCAATGAAAAGCTTTTGAAATGCAAAAAGAAAAAAACATTTTCATGGCAGCTTAGAGTTTAACATTGTAAAAATAGCCTTTACCCCACACTGCCTCACAAGACTTTGTTGTAGGTCTTTTTATTTTTAATTGGTTCAAAGACTTTCATGCAAGATCATTTTTAATTAACACAAGTTTTATGCAACGCTTTACAGCTTGTTTTTTTGTCTTTTTTGGGTGGGGGGATAAGTTTACATAGTCAAAAAGTCAAACAATTGTAATAAAAAAAAGTCGAATTACTCCCTTAAAGTAAGACACTCCGTTGCATTGATGTAATGCAAAAACGTTTGCTGTACGTGACTATCCTCAAGACTCTCTTAGATTCAGCCCATCTAAATTAGGATTTGATCAAACCCGGCGAGGTTCCTACCAGGCCTTAAGACAAAGGTTCCCGGCGCCACTAAGGAAAAGTTAAATAGAGCGCATGTCTTTGTTTTTGGGAGTGATTGATGACAGACAGTGCACCTACTTTTACTAAGACTGGGAGACAGTGCTGGGCGAGTTACGCCTCCAAATGTGAATGGATTGTGGACATCTGAGCTAAAGTCTCTGCTTCAACTGTTGTTTGAGCTGTCATTACAGACAGCATCATTGCTGAACAACTGCCTGGCAATGAGGCCAATGCCAACAACGATAAGAGGGAAGCTGACATGTGTGATTATGCAACTGTTTAAATCAAACACCAAAGATATTTTGTGGGAGATTGAAAAAATAATGTGACTGAATTGTTAAATTGTCAAATAAAGCTAATCTAAACTCAAGTGCGTTGGGTATGGGTTAAGTCCAGAAATAGACCACTTAATTAAGACTGTGTCAAATAATATGGTGCATAAAAAAAAGTAGTAAGTGTGCAACAATTAATCAATGAATGAATGGATTTAACTAACCAGATGGATCTGTCTTTGGGTAGTTGTTAGTCGAATCAACCTATACCATTAAAATATGTTTTAAAATTAATCGATTATATCAACATTGGAAAATGCCATTTCGATTAAGGCATGGTAGTTTTATTTTACTATAACGTATAAACAACCAAGTGCATCACAGTGAACAACAGACATGTGATGACAGCACAAAATGATCAATCCATCATTACAGTCCAATGTGTGGAAACACTTTGAATTTATAAAAATATGTGACCATACAGTGTAGTAGAATGTTTTAATAATGTACTGGTTCAGTACCAGATATTTATCACTGGGTCACACTGGTTACATTTTTAGCTAAAGCTGTCATGGATCGTTTTCAGGACAGTAAATCAGATTGTTCAAAATGAGCCAATATCAACAATGAATCATACTGGCAACCACAAATTATGATATGACTGGAATTATTGTTAAAATGAGTTGTTACTAGCTTAATAATTAGTAGTTGTTATGTTATTACTCAAAAATAGTAACTTTTCTGTTTCCATTTGAGGCTTAAGTCAATGAGATTTTCTCTCTAAAGCTGACAAATCCTTAATAACTTGAAAACGTATTTGACTCAGATGAGCTAATATTTGTATGTATTTCTGTGGCCTACGTTGTTCAGTTATATAATGGTGCTTTTTAAGGGCCACAGACCGGTTCAACCCTTCAACACTGGCAGTGGCGGTTTGTGATATGGGCGGTTGCCCATGTCAGCATTTTCCAGGAGGTGGCACAGGCAAGGCAAAAAAAAATCCATATTTTATTTCTTTAAAATGAAAAGTGTAGTTCTCGTTATCTGAAGGTGATATTACATGTCAAATAGCGCTCTCTACTGCACGACACTGAAACTGGCACTCTCACCGCATTGTGGAATGTAACAAGTAAAAAAATATAAGAGGGGGTGAAATTCACCGGTGACTGGGTGAATCACAAAAGGTAACTGGGAGTATTTTTCAGTCTAACACTCATCTCAAGCTCAAATTACTATCAAACTAGAAAATTACATTACCTGCAATAATGTGAATGCTCTTTGCTGAGTGTGGTCACAGAAAATACTGAAACTGTTTGCTGAAAATGCCAAAGCTCATTGCATAATGCTAAAGTTGCTAAAGGACTTGATGTTTCTTGGAACAAGTGTGAAAGAATAATTGAAATTGGATGGGAAAACTTGTCAATACAAGCACATTTTATCCAAAAAAGCTAGCACATTGCTAAAAAAAATAACAGTGTGAACTAAGAATTGGTTCACCATTACCATCCTGTCAGTCTGAAAGTCTCGCAGGATCTTTGCTTTGTCATTCTCTACCATTTTCTGTGCTGTTTACCGGATTGACTTGGGGGTTACCATTCCATATTCTATCACATGTTCCTGTGTCCTGTTCCTGTACTATCCCAGCCATTATGGCGCTGCATCTTACACAATAAATAGTTAATAATAAATAAAAAACAAGTTAAATAAACAGTATTATTTAACAAAAAATAATAAGTTGTTTATTTAAACAAGTAGTTGGTATTCAAACATGTAGTTGTAGAGTTTGATAAGCAAATTCTCCTTTAACAGCGTTAGCACATCGCCTGTCCATCCTGAAGGAGGATCCATCCCTCATGTGGGCATCCCTGAGGTTTCTTTTTGTTTTTTTCCCCAAGATAAGTTTTATTTTTAATCAGTTTTTCCTCACCAAAGAGGAAGGTCAAAGGGCAGGGATCCCAGCTTAGCTTAGTATGTGTTATTTAGTTTAGCAACCAGCTTTTGTTTATGTTTTTATGACTGACTTTATGTCGTTGCATTAATCCCGGTGTGATGCCTGTTGAGACGGCTATGGTTGTGATGTTGAGATATATAAATAAAATTGAACTGAATTACAGTTTATTCTGAAAGACTTAAGAATAGCATTATATAGGACCTTTAAAACTGTCATACATGTAATCTATTTTACAGAATACATACATACATATGTATTTTATAAAATATAGTGAATGTGTCAGAAAGAGGTGCATGTGTACATCATTATTTGTAATTGTAAATTGTAAAAGATGTATTTTATTTTTTTATTGTTAGGCTTTGCTTCTTAACGCATGGTCGATACCTTTCCACTAGAGCTTTTTATGCCCATTACCCCCCCTCACATCAGCATTTGTCATTTTGGCGTGATGCATTCATGGGGTTTGGTAGGTCAGGTGTAACAGTAAACAGCATCAAACAAAGGTGTGAAAACCATCAGCATGTGTCACAGTTTTGAGCTTGAAGTCCATGTGACCATTATTCTGTGAAAACGCACTCAAAGCATTCTCAGTTGTCTTTCATTTATGATTATGCCATCCTTAGGCAAATTCCAAAAACCTGTTTCATTTTCTAGGACATAGTATCTGCACAGTGGCAGGAGTTCAATAGAAATTCACCTGTGAGTTGTGGATGGGGCTGTTGGTGTGAAATTGGCCCAAAATTCTGCAAGCACATGCTCAAAACAGCAAAAACACAGTTTTCATCGAAGTGGGTCTTTAAAGGACAGTGTCCCATGTACAGGTCAATGCTTGGGAGTGTCCTATGTCATCGTAACAGAAGACAAGATTTCTCCACAGTAATGTCAAAAATGAACAGGAAGGGGAGTGGAGTGTGGGAGTGATGGTGGTGATGGGATTGTCACAGCTGAGCTGTCTCACAAAGACCTGTGAGGAAAGAGATAAAAAGCAAAGAGATGCATAAAGCCATGTGCTCATGCTGGCTCAGTAATGTGTGTTTCTCCCTGTTCCAAAACTCTTCTGAAAGTTAAACACTTTTATTACTCTACAGTATGATGTGATTGAAGTAAGAGATGGAATGTGGTCATATGTTGCCTCGGATGACCCATTGCTCAATTTGTAGAGAGGTTTCATTTCCATAAATCCTCAGAAAAAGTCAGTATTACATCCTAAATACTGCTTGATATTAAGCCGTTCATGAAGCATCTGGAGTCACTCAAGAGGCTGAGTACAGATTAAGTGTGTGTGTGTTTGGGAACTGTTGCCAAGTTTGGATGTTTGTTCTTTGTCAGATAATGCAAGCATGGGACCTGTTGTAACTCAACTGAAGTCTGAAGGTGAGTCGCGTGTGTTATTGTTTCTTTGCATTAAAAAGTTCAATAGACTTCATTTTAAGTTTAAGTTAACATGGTTTCCAACTGTGCTCGATTTGTTTTATATTGATGCGTTTCCAACCAATCCCATCCGATGTTAAAGTTAACAGAACTAGAATAGAGATAAGTCCTTTTTCTGAGGACAATAAGTCATTAGAGACTCTAACTAGCACAGTTTCATTCAGTGGCTATTGTCCTGTAGGTGGCGGTATAGCTGTTTAACTACAACTCTTTCCAGGATTTTTGAAATAAAGCGGAGATTTGATATTGGTCTATAGTTGGCCAGAATGCCAGGATCTACACTTGGTTTTTCATGAAGTTTTACAGCTGCTTATTTAAAAGACTGTGGCACATAACCTATTTATATTTTATATTTCTATTTTATAATAGTTCAAATAAATCAATTTGAACTATTATAAAATAGTCTTACAAAAAATCTTACAAGCTTTGGTTTCAAAGGGGCAACAGTATCAAGTGTTCTCCTGAGGGCCTGCATGGCATCATTAACAAACTGATCGTTTTTAAAGGAAATTGATCTAATGTTTGTAACCCACACTTAATTACATCAAAATTGTGTTTGTTGTTATTTAGGGTATAAGTAGCTATTACTTTTAGGTTGCTGTTTCACGCCTTTCATAAGCTAAAGCTAGGAGCTGCTCGACTACCTCTGTATGGGGTTTGCACCAGCGCTAAAGGGAACTCAGAGGAGAGTTGTAAACTGCTGTTCTGTGTCCGGGTCCCGTCTATCGGTGGTAGTGGCAAATTTTACGGTTGCACGACTAATGCTGGCAGAAATGTTCTTAGAAAGAAGAGCAGCACTGTCCAAAGTGCAATGAATGCTATCTCTCTGCATTTTTCTCAAAATACTCTCCAATTGTTTACAAAGCCAACGTCGTTTTCTGGGCAGCATCTAGCTACACAGCAGTTAAAAGAGGAAAAGCGGGGATGCTGGCGAGTTTAGCCTGCATTACAAGTAACAACCTGGCTAACCTGGCCTTAGCATCAGGCTTAGCATCCACTGTGCAGAGCCCTGCTTCTAACTGTTCTAGCCTGGGCTTCTAAAATAAGACAAGACTTAACACAACTACCTCTATCCTCAGTAAAGGAAGCATTTTTGCTGAATATTGACAAATGGAGCAGGACAGAAGGGTGAAGGTAGATGAGGGAGAGGCCATGCTAATTGCTAAAATAAGGCTAGCTGTGTTTAGCTAAAGGGAAGTAACCACGTCAAAGGCTGTTTAGACAGCAAATGGTCAACATATAGTTTACTCAATAGAATTCCAAAGATACTTGGATTATTTGAATACTAAACCAGATAACATTAAGTTATATGTTAGTAAATCGGGCAATAGAATAACAGGAGCAACAAAGGCAATGACCAAGCACTAGTTAATGCTCACCTGGAAATGACGTCACAGGAAGAGGCCCAGCCCAGTTCCAACTCCAGGCCTCGAGGACCGAAGTGTCTGCATGATTTCCAGATATTCAAGCCCTACTCATGACTGATTACTTGGTTCAGGTGTGTCCAGCCAATTAGAAAGTGCTAGAGCATGGTATGTTGGAAAACATGCAGGAATGCAACCTTCGAAGTATGGAGTTGCTTATCTTTCACTTAGAATTACTTTGTAGAATTAAAAGGCCAAACAGTCAAGCTACAACTCAGTATCGCATTAACTCATTACCGTCACACAACTAAATGAGTGCAGTTTGCTTTCTGTGCTGCATGTCTGCTCTGTCAGGAAATAAATGTTGTATTTAACAATAAAAATATTCAACTTCAAATGACGGTTCCTTCCAGGTTAGATATCATTTTTATTCCAAAATTATGTTGGTTAATTTTAAACAATGCAACCAAATATATAAATATTGTTTTACCGCCTACAGTCTTTTAACTGTTTAGTAAAACTTATTTCCCCAATTTTCCCTAGAAAGTCTGGATTTGTGCAGCTAGTTTGCTTACTTTTTTATTCATAAAACCACAGCTGTTGACTCCTTGCTTACAAAACTTTGTTTGGTTTCCATGATGTAAATTCTATATGATAATGGTGAGTGGGCTCTTACAAAATAAGTCATTTAACACGTAAAGTACCCCCGATCAGACTTACTGATCGGGTCAAAAAACCTAATATTTACTGGAAGTAGTCTATATTTTAGATAGATCTTTTACCACCATGTATTGCATATATAGTGAAAGATTTATATCATAGGTTCATCTGGTCCCATCGAAGTTGTATTATTCTGGAGGAAAAGTAATGGTTTTCTTGTAAGCAGTCCAGACGGTGAATGTTTTGTCTGTATTTTCTTGTGAGAAGCTGGTGAAGCAGATTTACTAAGCAGTTCCTGGTTCTTGAACAGTTTCTGGGCACAGAGTATATAGTTCCTTGTGTTGACTTATCTTAGGTGCTGACAGGGGCTTTCATGTCCAGCAAGGGCTGGTTTCATCCAACTTGGTCACATGTGTTGGCAGTCACCTGCAGGGAGCAGCTAGTCATGATAGCCTTAAAGACCCACTCCAATGAAATGTGTGTTTTGGTTGTTTTTAACATTCTCTTATGGAATTTTTCTGACGGAGGACATATATTAGGAAAATTCAACAGAAAATTGCATTTCTGAGTATATTTTGCATTCAAATCGATGTGAATCAGGAGCAGAAATAAAGAATGCTGTTGGAAAAGCTTGTAGCTGTGATGCTGAAGCTACAATCGGCAAGCACAAGCTTCCCTCTCAGCTCCACTCAAATGCAAATGACTAAATCCATGTACGCCTTTGTTTTTCTTGTCTGAACTGGCATTTGGTTCCAAACTGTGCGGCTGGAACGCGCCAATATTGCTCACCATTTTTGTTGTTATGATAACGTAAGTTGTGGTTGTGAGGGGCTGTAAGCTAACAGGAGAGTATGTAAAAAGATGGACAATGGGCAGGCGTATTCCATGCCAACAGTCCCGCCCACGACTTAAAGGTAAATAATGAACTGCTGTTGCTCTGTAGAAGCTGTGTTCTAGAAAAGGACACAGTTTATTTATTTTGCTTAAAACGGCATAATCATTACAAAAAGACCACTGGCAAAACTTTCAAAATAGATTAAATAAATGATCGTAATGTGAACCTTAAGTTTGCGGATCTAGTTATGCAGCAAGATCTTACAGTAGTCATGGTAATTATGGCACAGTAGTTATGGTGTGTGACTATATTGTTGGAGCTTGAAGTTTGAATCCTGGTGAGGAAACATGTAAATGAGACTTTCTTTTTCATTTAACACATGCTTATTATGTTCCAGGATACAAAGTAATATTACAAAAAAAAAACATGTTATGCACCCATAAAGTGTATTTAAAGAGTAGCATTCCTTTAAAGTAGTTCTTAAGCAGGTATAAAACAAATGTTTATATAGTATTGAATGTAAGATAAAGTAAGTAAGAGATAAAAAAAAAAATAACCAAAGTAATGAGCGACAAGGAATCCCATTACAACTGGAAATAACAAATGTTAGAAAACTCTCATAGAGATTATTTCTAAACTACACAAACTATTAAAAAAAAACAACAAAAAAATCAAACAAATAAAAATGAACCCCACTTTTTTGTGCTCAGTTCAATCTAAAAAAAATTCAAGTTTGGTCCAGTGCAACATGAACTTGTAGCCGTATGGACTCAGACAATAACACAAAAGATTTACAAACAGACCAGACAAACAGACAAAAAAATAATTAAATAAATAAAATAAAATTGAATAAAAAATACAATTGAAAATTTTAAATTCCCTTTTCTGCTGGGAAAGAAAATCTTTGTACTGGTGTCAAGAACTAAGTGGTAAACAATTTAATGCAAAATAAAACAAGCAGGTACAAAAAGCAACTAAATTTTAAAAAGGGATTTTTTAAATCCCCAGAAATAAAAGTAAAAAGTATGTTGTATGAGTCTGTCAATCGCTAAATCAAGGAAATCTAAGTGAGGACATATGCTTTGTGACTAGCACTTCTGGTCAGGGTTATTCTAAATCTCGTTATCCAGGTTGCTTTTGTCCTTTTATTTCTGCTTGTATGTGTGGGCTGATATCAGTCACTTCAGAGGCATTGTCTATCGACCTGGACAGTCTTGGCTTCTTTGCTCAGTCGGTGTGAAAAAGCAAACATAACTACTTGGATACGACTGTCTTTGCTGACTGTAAACATAATATTTGCCTTTTTCTATGCTTAATCCAGAAAAGATGGCTAAAAAAGATTTCATTGCTGTTCTCCAAAGAATTTAATTGCAATTAAATGTAACTCCAAAATAGTTGCACTTTGGCTTAAATATACTTCTGCTCGTCTTTCTTTTTAAATAATGGACTAAGGCTATAAGTAAAAAGATATTTCTATGATAATGACTTGCTCTTGTTTCTTTTCCAAGGTTACCTTTAAAGCAACTGCAGCACGTTAGACCTTTAAACTGACATGCATTTCTAGAGAACTGAATCTGTGTTGGGTCAGTCTCGCCTGGAGCAGCCGTCTGGGCTCTACTGTCATAAAGTATTTTCTACTAACTGAAATCCTAAACATCCAAGAAGACAAATAAAAAGCATAAATCAATGTTTTGGGCTAAATGTAGCAAGCTAACATTAGCATGCTAATCCACACAAGACACAATAAAGACATCTAAGCTGAGATCTAATATTAAACGAAAATGCTAGTGATAATAAATGTCAAAGCTTATGACCTTTTAATAAATTAATAGTTATATTTTATTGTCAACAGTTTTCTGTCTTTTAACATTTTTTATTCTTTCATACTTAAGATTAACATACGTAAGATTTTTAACTGTTTACTCGAGCTATCACAAACTTTCATGTTACTAAAATTATCCTGCAGCAACTTCCCAACTATATAGTTTTATTTTTAATAGGCTGCTCAAGTTTGATAAAAGCACAAATGAATGCATAATTGAGGTGGTACATTAATTGGCATTTGGTTCCAAGATCCACCAAAACTAGTTAGGGGAGTTTACTTTCACCATGGCTGCACTATTTCAGGTTTCATTTTCTCTCCTCTGTCTAAAGTGAAAAATCTATGTAAACACATATAAATGTGCATTTCAGTCTTCCACATCCAAAGCTAGTGTCTACTCAAGTTTTTAGGAACATTTTCAGGCTATATGTACTGGGTTACACACAGCATGTACAAGATTAACCCTAACTACTTTCTGCACAAGTTTTTATGACTGTTTGCAGGCCATGTATACAAAACATGGTCCGTTGAACATGTCTTGAAAGTTAAATCTGGTCAAACTTTAACCAATCAGGGACTCAGATTAGGCAGTGACGCATGGAAGTCATCACTTTGTATTTACAGAAGTGACATCTGTTTGAAAATTGGTCACGGAGAAGAAATAATAATAATATGACGCCAAGTCAATCTTATATCGTAATAGAGCTGTAAAAGAAAAAATCTGGATCAAGATTCATGAGATTTTCACTGCTTTAACATTTCACACCAAGCCTTTTCCAACTAAAAATGGCAAATACGTTCAAGTAAACAGTAGAAAAAGAAAAGGAAGAAGAATCCCCTCTTTGATGTTTAGCATATGTAAACTCCATATGCTAAACATGCGTTCAAGAATGTGCGTTTAGTGCGTTCAAGAACGTAGGTCAAATGTCTACTGTGAACATAGCACAAGTGTTCTCTATTTGGCCATAAATGTTAATTTCCTGCACCTGTACTTGCCTGTTTTATACTTCCTAGTCGTCAGTCTGGCCCCATTATTTTTGTCCCTAAAAAGGACTCTTTGCATGCCCCAATTTTGACTTAAGTATGACCATTTGGCTCTGTGATATATATCACAGTATATGGGAACAGAATGAGAAGTGAACCAAGGATTAAACTGTAGAAGTAAATCGTTTAGTTAGTCTCTCATGACTGTCCTTTGAAATGATAACTCATCTATTCACAGGAAGCCACAAGTCCAGCCATGAATGTTTCTTCCCTTGATCAAAACTTTAAGCCACTCGAAAAGCAGCAGCTTGCTTGTCACGATGCCTAAAAAGAGGTAAGCAAAGAGTAAGCTATTTGTTTCCTGTTTTACTGATTCCTGTGCCATCTGGCGGTTTGGCGGACACAAACGCTTGTCCTCCTGCCAGCTCGCTCTGGCTCTTTTGTGAAATTCTCAAATTTTGACTGAATATTTTACCAAACACTGTTGTGCTGGATGTGTGTTTCTTTTGCTTTGTCCTTAAAATGTCTTATATGTTGCACTATCAAGGCTTTGGTGATAATAATTCATTATCTGTTTTTGAACAGACTGAATGGAAATAAACTTGTTGTCACTGGAGGCCTCATAAACTATATTGCACTTCATATATCCTTCCAAGTTCTTTAAAGTCTTTCACAGTTGACTGGGTTTAGAGCCGGCACACAGAAATCCAGGGTTTGCTTCCCAGGGGATGCAATGAGCTTATTCCAGTGTGGGTCCTTAGACAAGACCTTTCATGCTATTGCTTAACTACGTATCCACCTAAACCTGGGTCTCCCTGTGCCAGTCCCCAGCCCGGCTAAAATACAGGGTTGTGTCAGGAAATGCAACCAGTGTAAAACTCTGCCAAACTACCTGTGCGAATCAGTAAAAGCAGCTTCACTGTGGCAACCTCTTACAACATGTTCCGAGGTGGGTACAACAACATGGAAGGAGCACTTGCAGTAAATGGCAGTCTGGGGCCAAAAGCTTCATTTAGCCCATGGTGTTCACAATGGTCAAGCAAGGAGGGGCTTCTTTTTCTTTTTCTACGGTTACTGGCGCATGTCTGCTACCTATGTTTGGACGAGGTTTGGTGCAAAATGTCAAAGTGGTGCAAATCTCGCAATTCTTGCTCCAGGCTCTTTCTTTCACAGCTTTATTCCAACATATGACTGACTTAGTGTCATATAAGTTCCTCCGGGGACAAACCATGATTATTCATTTCTCCTTCATGATCAATATTCAAACAGTTGGCACTTCCTTGAATTAAAAGGATGCCATCCATATATGTTACAGCCAAATCTGAGTCCATGAGGCGGATTTTGTTTGTAGAACCCGAAAATGGTTGTAGAACCTTATGTAGTTACGCATGAACGCAAGAGTTTTGAAGCCTGTGTTTCAATGACTTTTTATTGAAAGTGGTCGCTTGAATGTGCATTGGCAAGGGATGTGTGAATGTCAAATTTAGAGAACAGCAAAGTTTTCTTCTTTATTTGTATTCAAAGCTTGATTAGGCTTAAACCCACTTTTTTAAGTTCTTGGGGATTAAAAAATAATTGTCAACACTTAAGCATAAAATTAAACGAAAGCTTATATTTTTCTATATGTTTGTGTTTGACAATTTGCAGATATCCCTTCGTCCAGAATGACTCTTACATATTTTCCAGCAGACGCAGTGCTGGCCTGAGGAGCAGAGCCAAAAGCCTTACAAAAACCTTTTTTTTTCCCTTTATTTTTCAAGTGGAAACTACTGCCGGTACTTGGCTTCTTCCTGCTAAAATAATACATTTTTTCATATGTATTTGTTCCAGTCTTTAACACATGCAATGCATTTTATTGTGGTAGCCAAGATTTTGGTTTCAATTTTTTTTTTTTTGTTTATTATTATCTTTTTCTCAATTCAGGAGCCTCAACAAAGACATATAAAGATTTATAAACTGTCTTTTCTCTGCCAAACCTCCTCAAAGAACTATTATTTTGTCAAGTTATTTTAGGGAAAAACAGCACTTCATCACCTAAAAACTTAATTTAAAGTCACAGGAGGCTGGGAAAATGAGGTTTTTACAACTATCACTACCACGAATGTGTCATACTTGAAAGTATTTGAATGTGTTACCCAATGCAAACATGTTAAAGGATTAGTGAGGGAGCAGCATGAGACTGATTCCTCCTATCCCTTATCTTCAGCTGAGGATGTTCTGGGCTCTGGTCCTATAGCAGTGTGTGCCGTGTTTGTTGCCTGGAAACCCCTCGTCAAGCCCAGAGTGGGGTCAGCGGCTGCTAAGCGATGTTCGTGCGTGTTTTTTTTTTTTTTTAATCTCTGCAGCAGTCATCACGCTGTCAGTTGTTGACTCTGGGCCAGTTTACACACCACAGCTGGGTCTTGCCGCTACATCAGGTTCAACTCAGGTATGAGCCTCAGCCAGAAGCTGGACTGACAAGGCTTAAAGTGCAAACTCATGTCAAGAACACTGGCTTTAGCGGTGGAAACAAAAATGCAAAATGACTTTAACACCAGTTTTGGTGACTGCTTCATTACACATATCTGCAAACTATCCCTATAACATAAAAAAGGATTGTCTCTCAGTTGAATATCCCGTGATGTTGTGATAAATAGCCCTTTATGAAACATTTTCAGAATATTTTATTTGAAGACTCTTCCAAAAAGATGTTTTCTTTTCCAAAGAAGCTTCACACCTTTAAGCTTAAGAAAGAACTGTCCTTACAGCTACAGTTAGGATGCTGCGAGCGACAGGTTGTAGTGAACACTACAGTCAACACATCAATCCTGTGGATCACGCAAAGAGCCATAATTGCTGTTCCAGTGTTGAGCGCTCTTCTTGACTGTTAGAAATTAAACAAAGTGTGGTTGATGTGGGCATCCTATAAGCCCACATCATCTAAGCCTACTCAATAGGCTTTCTACGAACACTTGAGTATTCTAAACGGGGGCAGCCGTGGTGCAGAGGTAGAGCGATCAATTTCTGATTGAAATATTGCAGGCTTGGTTTTCCTTCGTTGGACAAGACTTTAAACCTGTTACAACTTAGACAGATTTTTTGATTATTTTTCTGTTTTCTTTTGTGTTCCTGGTAGAATGGGGAGATTTTCTTTTTTTTTTTTTTTACTATCTCTGTGTATAGATTGGTGTCTCAATCGTCCAGAGCACCTGATAGGACGAGGATCTCCAGGAGAGCATTTAAATACTCATTATATCGTTGGAAGGTTATTCCTTAAATGAGGTTTTTATCTTAAATAAAGCCCAGCATATTTTTAGCCTGGGTCTTTGTGAAAGATTTTAGGTCATTGGGGTATTTCATTTGTTTTTTCTTGCCTCTATGTTACATCATTTTACTAGCCCCTAGACAGGGGTGCAACATAAATTTGGGGGCTCATAAAGGATTCATTGGTTTTTGTGACAGGTTTGGCCAGTTTTCTTTGTCTTATGAAATATGGCTTTGGGGTTTGCTTGTTTGTTTGTTTTTGTGCAGTTTGGTTAACAGTTTTTTATTGTGAAAGTTTTTGGGTTGTTGGGGTATTTCATTTGTTTTTCTTACCTTTTGTTATATTTTTTTTTTTACTAGCCCTAGACAGAGGTATGACAGAACCCCACATCGCTCCTGTTGGTTGAGGTTGGCGCTGGTGTTGGGCAGCAGAGCCGTCATAAGCGCTTTAGGCCTTTTAGGAAGGTAAAAAAGTGCTATAAAAGTACAGTGTTTCCTCTCTATATTGTGGTTCATCTTTTGCTGATTGTTTTTCCAGTGCGATTGTGCATGTGTTTTTTTGTTTTTTCCCCTTAACAGCACACGCTGTTCTGCATCCTGATTGGCTGGAGACCTTGTCAACCCATCTCCTCAATATGTTGTGTCTCCCATGCAGATATAATAACACAGATAAATCTACCAAAATCTTTGATTGCAATTAGATCTTTGTTTTCCTTCTATAATACTGGACATATTATTATTATGTAAAAGGTTTGAACTTAGAGAGTTTATATAAGAGAGAAAAGTTTTAAAATGTTCATATTTGTCTAATGAAAGTGTATGAAATGTGTAGTGAGGAGTTTTGCAGCTTTAAAACATTATTTATACTATTTTGCAGATTTCACCTATGGTTGCTTGTTTATGGAAAATATCTCTTGCGATAAATAAGGAAACACTGTATATACCATTTACCTAGGCACCCGTTATGTGTGCTGCATTTACACATAGCTTGTAATGGGCCAGTAATTGCACTAATGATCTGAGTGTGGTGCAGGAACACCCAACACACAATTTGCATTTGATTACGATTACTTTAAAATAAACTTACCATACGCATTACATAGCATCTCTTTACGTGGCCAAACGAGCCTCAAGAGGAGCGCTGGTACCGTTGAGATGTAGCTGCTCTTGTCCATGACCCTTCGTGGGCCCGGATAACACAAAAACCCGTACGGGTCAACCCCCCATTTGGGTGAATATAACTGGAGATTAAGTAATTGGACAGATTTTTAATGATAACCACTAAATACCCTGATAAATATGATTTACACAAGAAAATGACTTCTCATGTTGCTGTGCTGGACCTCAGCTCTCCTCCCTCAGCTTCTCCTTCAGAAACCGAGCAGACTTCAAGGTCGGACCTCCAAACCGACCACGTTTTTAATGACCCTCTCTGTTATCGTTGCGCTGCTACTCCTCACACCTGCACTCAAGAATAATATTTACCCTGTCGGTCACCATCACACAGTGCATGAGTATGTTTGCTTTGCGTCCTCCTGTCTTTGCTCCAGAGTGTAATGATGGCTTCCATTCTCCCCTTTCCTCTGACATTCATTAGTGAGAGGAAACAGATCTCTAAAAGGCTCCATACTCCCCGAACATTCATAATATTTCAATTAGGCTCCACATAAACGTAAAGCAGGTCCATACACGTGGCTGTGTGTGTGCTGTCGAGGCCTGGAGATAACTGCGTGTGTGTTCAGAGGTGAAAATGCGTGATGACCAGATAGTGGTTGACTTTGGGTGGCGCGCTGGCTCATGCATGTCTCAGTGGGCCATGACGAGCCTGCTCGTCTTTCCTCGAGCAAGATGTAATCACTATTGTTTGGAAAAACAAGAGTTAAGTCAAATTCTCCTGAGAGCTCAAACAAAAGCAGGAAGAAACAGGCAGAGAGGGATTCTGAGGGACTTAGATAAGTGGGAGCGCCCAGTGTTTTTCTTGTCTGTTTTCAAAGTTTGAAGAGGCTCAGGGATCGTTTCCAATAAATAAAAAAAAAAAGCAACAAGTGAATGATGAGTCTTCAGTTTTCACCCATGAGGGGGACAGCACAACAGGCTATTCAAATCGGATCCCTTTTCCAGCATTTGATCTCTCAATTTTCTGAAACTTGAAGAATTGGTGCTCACGTTGAGTTACTCATGCCTTGGTTTTTAGCATGTTTAATGTAAAGATGTCAAACGCGCTGTGTGACGTCTGTAACAGATGAATAAAGTTTGTTTTTTATCAAATCACGTTCTTTTTTTGAACTCATTGATGCTTTTTTTAAAATCTGAAATCCAGTATGAACTGTATTATTAATCTTTTAACATAAACTGATTGTGAATGAAAGCAGAATGGAAACAGAAATTGTAAATGCAGGTTAGAGGCTGAAGAAACAAAGTAAAAATAATTAGACAGAAACAGTTGTGGAAAATGATTGTAAAAATGAGACGGCAGAATGACAGTAACTGTACCAGCGTGCTTCCTCATTGTTTCTAAATTAACTGTCCCATTGTGATCATATCTTAAATAAACGTAACTAAAAACATGAATTAACAGCAAGAGATGATGGCATTAGATATGAACACTCATGCAGGCTTCTCCACTGTCATAACTGTTGGACTTTTTTTAAGTTGAGACCTTTTTAGGAGCATCTCATCATTTGTACGTGCTTTTTTTTTTTTTTTTTTTTTCAGAATGTGCAGGAGATCCAGTAGAAAAACAGTCCAACCATATGTACTGCAACGTATTTTGTTATGCGGTGAGCAGGAAGGGGAGGATCCACGCGCAGGACACAATTGAAGGTATGAGGTTTATTTAAGGGTAAGGCGATGAATGTTGATGGGGGAAAGTCCGGTATGGATTGGTCTTGCGTCGGGAGCGGAGTTGGATGAGCTCGGGGAGGCAGCAGGGGTGGTGGAGAGAAGGCGGGAGCCACTGGCAAACAAACACACAAGTTAGTAGGCAAATCTATGACACAAGAGTGAGTCCTGAGACACGTCTTGGGAGCCAGCACGTTACCGTCTTGGGCAAGCTAACAGTCTGGCGCCGGAACTGGGATCTCCACCATCCTTTATACATCTGCTGGAGACCCAGGTGCAGGCAATCATGGTGGCCATACCTGGTGGCTGATTGAGCACAGGTGGGTGCTGTCATGGCATCTGACGACCCACAACAGTACCCCCCCCTCAACGGGAGCCACCAGGCGACAGGAAGCGATCCGGACGCCGACGCCGAAGATCACGGACCAGAGAGGCATCCAGGATAGCGGAACGGGGAACCCAGGACCGCTCCTCTGGGCCATAGCCCTCCCAGTCCACCAGGAACTGCAAGCCCCGACCACGGCGCCGGACGTCCAGGAGGCGCCGCACGGAGTAGGCAGGACGCCCAGCCACCAACCGGGCGGGCGGAGGGGCAGCAGCAGGAGGGGCCAAGGCAGAGGAGGCGACCGGCCTTATCTGGGACACATGAAAGGACGGATGCACCCGCATAGTACGGGGCAGGCGTAGCTTGACCACTGTCGGGTTGATCACCCGGAGGATTTCGAAGGGGCCTAGAAACTTCGGGGAAAGCTTGCGAGAGTCAGTGCGGAGAGGAATGTTCTTGGCGGACAGCCAAACCATCTGTCCCGGGGCATAAGCAGGAGCTGGGGTCCTATGGGAGTCAGCATTGCTGCGAGCCCGATCCTGAGCCCGACTCAGGGCAGCTCGGGCTGCTTTCCAAACCCGCTTACACCTGCGCATGTGGGCCTGCACGGAGGGGACAGCTACCTCCTCCTCCTGGGTCGGGAAAGATGGGGGCTGGAAACCTAGGGAGCATTCAAAAGGGGAGAGGCCAGAAGCTGAACACGTGAGGGAGTTGTGTGCATACTCGACCCAGTCCAGGAAATCACTCCAGGAGGAGGGGTTGCCCTCAGCCATACATCGCAGGGCGGCCTCCAGACATTGGTTGGCACGCTCCGCTTGGCCGTTGGTCTGGGGGTGAAATCCAGACGAGAGGCTCGAGGTGGCACCAATCAACTGACAGAACGATTTCCAGACAAGGGAGGTGAACTGTGGACCCCTGTCAGAGACAATGTCCGTGGGGATCCCATGCAGACGGAGGACGTGATGAGTGAGGAGGCTGGCAGTTTCCCTGGCCGTGGGAAGTTTCGGGAGAGCCACATAGTGTACAGCCTTTGAGAACCGGTCAACGATTGTGAGTATGACGGTGTTACCTCGTGAAGGGGGCAGACCAGTAACAAAGTCCAAGGCTATATGGGACCAGGGGCGGCCAGGAACAGGCAGAGGGCGGAGGAGACCAGAGGGTGGCCGGTGCGGAGTCTTGTTCCGGGAGCATGTGGGACACGCCGCAACGAACTCCCGGACGTCGTTGTCCATGGTGGGCCACCAAAAACGGCGTCTTAATAAGGACAGAGTCCGGAAACCACCCGGGTGGCAGGTACGGCGGGAAGAGTGGCCCCACTGGATAACCTGGGAACGTACAGAGTCAGGGACAAACAAACGATTTGGTGGGCCGGTACCTGGGTCAGGTTGCTGTCTCTGTGCCTCTCGGACTTGTGACTCGACCTCCCAAGATACAGCGGCGACCACACACGACGGAGGGAGGATGGGGTCCAGGGTGACTGGAGTGTCTGGGGCAAACTGACGGGACAATGCATCGGGTTTCTGGTTCTTTGAGCCGGGTCTATAAGACAGGGTGAAGTTGAATCTCAGGAAGAAAAGTGACCAGCGGGCTTGACGGGGATTCAACTGTCGTGCTGATTGCAGGTAGGCCAGGTTCCGGTGATCGGTCCAAATCAAGAAAGGAAGTTCGGAGCCCTCCAGCCAATGCCTCCAGTGTTCCAAGGCCAGTTTCACTGCAAGTAATTCACGGTCACCTACGTGGTAGTTGCGTTCGGCTGGTGACAGTCGTCGAGAGAGAAATGCACAGGGGTGTAATTTCTGTGTCTCTGCAGAACGCTGGGATAGAACTGCCCCCACTCCCGTCTCAGAGGCATCAACCTCTACCACGAACTGTCGAGTTGGATCCGGATGGCGCAGGACTGGGGCAGTAGTGAACAGACTCTTTAGCTTGGCAAAGGCGGCAGCTGCTTCTGTGAACCAAGACAAAGAAACAGACGGTGAAGTTAATTTGGTTAGGGGTGCAGCGATGCGGCTATAGCCCCGAATGAATCTCCGGTAGAAATTGGCAAAGCCGAGGAAGCGTTGGAGGTGTTTCACGGTTGTGGGTATGGGCCACTCCACCACGGCCTTTATCTTGTCTGGATCGGCCTTCACCTGGCCTCCCTCGAAAATGAACCCGAGGAAGGAGATAGTGTCTTTATGGAAAGCACATTTCTCGGCCTTTACGTACAATCGGTTCTCAAGGAGTCGCTGTAGAACTTGGCGGACGTGGCGAATGTGGTCAGGGAGGCTGGAGGAAAAGATCAAAATATCATCTAAATATACGAAGACAAAGCGGTTCAGGTAATCACGGAGGACATCATTTACTAGGGCCTGGAAGGTTGCTGGTGCATTACACAGTCCAAAAGGCATCACCAGATACTCAAAATGGCCTAATGGGGTGTTAAAGGCCGTTTTCCATTCATCTCCCTGCCTTATTCGGACTAGGTGATAAGCATTTCTGAGGTCGAGTTTAGTGAAAAAGGAGGCACCATGAAGGGAACTGAAGGCGGAGTCAATGAGGGGCAAAGGGTATCGATTCTTTACGGTTATGTTGTTTAATCCCCGGTAATCGATACATGGCCGGAGCGACCCCTCCTTCTTTGTCACGAAGAAGAAACCGGCACCGACAGGTGAGGATGAGGGTCTGATTAGCCCGGAGGCCAGGGAGTCATTGATGTAGGTCTCCATGGCCTCCGTCTCGGGCCGGGAGAGATTATACAGGTGACTGGAGGGGAGAGGAGCCCCAGGGAGCAGCTCGATGGCGCAATCATAAGGCCGGTGGGGAGGAAGGGTAACAGCTTTGTCCTTGCTAAAAACCTCAGCCAGATCATGGTACTCCACTGGAACATTGAATAGGTCGACTGACTCGGGTGACCTGACGGTGACAGGGGAAGGCCTGGGAAGTGCTGAGCGAAGACAGGAGGAGTGACAAGAGGGGTCCCAACTGAGAATACAGCCTGTGCGCCAGTTCACATGGGGGTTGTGGAGCGAAAGCCATGGGTGCCCGAGGACCACAGGGGTATTGGGAGTGTCCACAATAAGAAAACGGAGTAGCTCCTGATGATTTCCTGAAACGATCAGTTTGGTTGGTGCGGACTGGACATGAACAGTGTACAGCTGCTGTCCATTCAGGGCTTTAGCAATGACTGGGGGGTCTACAGGCTCTGTTGCCAGCTTGAGTTTATGGGCCAAGCTTCGGTCCAGGAAGTTGCCCTCAGCTCCAGAATCCAAAAGGACATGAACTGGATGCGTTGACTGAGGGAGACATAAAGTGGCAGGAAGCAGGGTCATGGATGGCAGGATGGAACTGCTTGGGGTCGCCAGTACTCCCGCCTTCACTGGTGACCCTGGTCTTTTGGCCGCCGAATACAAGTCGCCACACGATGGCCCCCTTCGCCACAGTAAAAACATAACCTGCTCAGGAGCCGGCGTTGTCTCTCCTCCCAGGGGAGCTGGGTGCGGCCCAATTGCATGGGTTCCTCTTCCTCCGACGGAACGCTAGTGGGCGGAGCCAGGGCTGCAAAGGACGCTGGTGTGGGAAGCGGCCGACCTTGGCGTTCTCGTGCCCTCTCCCGGAGTCGGTTGTCCAGTCTGATGGTGAGGGAGATCAGTTCATCAAGGGAGTGTGGGGGATCTCTGGTGGCAAGTTCGTCCTTTAGTTGTTCTCGGAGTCCTTTTGTAAAAACACCCTGCAGAGCTGCGTCGTTCCAGCCAGCCTCTGCAGCTATTGTGCGAAATTCTATGGCGTACGCAGCCGCGCTGAGAGATCCCTGTCGTATCTGTAGGAGTTGTTTAGCCGCCTCACCGCCCCTGACCGGATGGTCAAACACAGTCTTCAATTTATTGATAAAGTCAGCATAAGTCATCTGCCCCAGGCCTTGGGATTCATAAGCCGCCTCCACCCAGCTCAAAGCCTTTCCCTCCAAAAGACCGATAACAAAGGATATCCGCGACTGATCGGTGGCGTACGTGACGGGCTTTTGTTGGAAAACCAAAAAACACTGCAACAAAAATCCTCTGCATTTACCTGGATCTCCGGAATAAGGCTTCGGATCAGGTATGTGTACCTCTCTCACAGGTGTGGGAACTGCTGGCGAGCTGGCAGCTGGGGGCACAGATGAAGCAGCCGTGGCGGTGAGCGCCGCAACAGTGTTGGTGAGCTGCTGCAGCTGTGAGAGAACCGCGTTGTGTTTGTGGTCCAGAGCCTGCAGCAATTGCTCATGCCGGGCAAGATCGGGATGGGTCGGGGTTGCATCCGCTGGATCCATGAATGGCCAGACTGTTCTGTTATGCGGTGAGCAGGAAGGGGAGGATCCACGCGCAGGACACAATTGAAGGTATGAGGTTTATTTAAGGGTAAGGCGATGAATGTTGATGGGGGAAAGTCCGGTATGGATTGGTCTTGCGTCGGGAGCGGAGTTGGATGAGCTCGGGGAGGCAGCAGGGGTGGTGGAGAGAAGGCGGGAGCCACTGGCAAACAAACACACAAGTTAGTAGGCAAAATCTATGACACAAGAGTGAGTCCTAAGACACGTCTTGGGAGCCAGCACGTTACCGTCTTGGGCAAGCTAACAGTCTGGCGCCGGAACTGGGATCTCCACCATCCTTTATACATCTGCTGGAGACCCAGGTGCAGGCAATCATGGTGGCCATACCTGGTGGCTGATTGAGCACAGGTGGGTGCTGTCATGGCATCTGACGACCCACAACAGTATTTATATTTTCTCCATGTTTTTGTTGCAGCTTGAACATTTTTTTTAAAAAGCGCCTTTCCGAACATCAATAACGTTTTTCTCCTTTTAAATCGGGTTCAAACATTAATGTTTTATTGCACACTGAACAGTAAATTTTGACTTATCAATATATGTTGAATATTTTACTTACTTTTTCGCTACTCTATGCAGAACAATTTGTTTCCCTTCATGTTTCTCTTTTAAAAAGCCATAGACTAACAAAATTGCAACAGTAATATGATGATAATTTGTGGGAAAAAAGTTTCTTTCTTTATTTTTTAAACAAGTGCGCAAATAAATATTTGTGTCCAACAAATGTTTGCACACATATAACATTATACTTCCACCCCTATGCCTGATTGTTAAAACTATCAATGTAAAGGAAGGGATAGTCCTGCTTTTAACGAACAAACTGTTGACACATTTATTAGTCTACAAATATTTAAAGTAGGAGTGAAAATAATTTTCAACAAAATGTAACTCTAATATTTAGTGCTGCAAAAATACGGTTTATTTCAGAGGTTATAATCAGAGGATAACATTTTTGCATTAAAAGCCTCTATTGTGAGTGTAAAGCTGTAGACGCACCAGGCATGTGATGCTTAGCCCATGGCATTCACATTGAAAGAGCAGGCAGGGGCGTCTTCTTTTTTTTTTTTTTTTTTTTTTTGCAAGTGCAGGTCTGCCACCTACAGTTGGAAGAGGGTTGGTGCAAAATGTCCAAATGGTGCACATATTGCAATTCATTTTTTTAACACAGCTCCATTGGGATAAATGAGAAACCCGGTGTCATATAATTGTGGCTGGGCACAAACAGCAATTACTTTACTAATTTCTTCTTCGTGTTCAATTTATAAGCACTTGGCACTTTTAAAAGGGACGCCATCATACACCAAATCCCTGATTTGACTAGTTTAACATTCAATGCGCATTCAATCGCCGCTCATTTTATACATAGAGGCTTAAAAACAGTTGTAGAAACTTCCATAGCTGCACGTGAACACCCAAAACGTGCATTTATGCGTGTTTACATAGGCTTTTCCTTGGAAGTGGTCACGTAAATGCTGGTTTGAAGGTAGCTTAATGCATTTATCTTACAGATTTTTCAGAAGTTTAATACATTGAGTCAAGTTTATGGTTTACAACTCTTTGTTTATCTGCTAATATATTTGTGCGTGAGCCAGTATTGTACGTTTTTGTGCTCTTTTTGCACGTAGGTGTGTAATTGCTATAAAATGTTAACGTACGTCTTTTATTGATGCTACATTTACCAGTGACGCATTCTTCATGTCGGATGTTGTCTCAGCTGGAGAACATGTCCTGTCCACACATAAACGCATTATGGATGGCCTGATTTCTCATCTGATAACCCGATTTCACAGGTTTTCATCCTGACCTGTTCTGACCTATAATCAGCAGGTCAGCCTCTGAGGCAAGGCAAACACACGATGCACATATAATCAGCCAAAGGATACTAGGTCAGGAAACATGAATCTTTCATCATCCAGATACTGTTTTCAAGTAAGCGCTACAAGGAGAAATTAGATGTTTTCTGGCATCACTGGCAGGATCCTTTTTCCTTACTTTGCCACTCAGTAATTCACTGTTTTTCCAAATCACCAGCTGTCACTCAAACAGACGTCTCATTTTCATCCAGCTGTCTACTTTATGACACCTATAATGATTTTGTATCTATAAACTGCTACAATTATCAAGCTTCCTCGCTTGCCGCGAGTGCAGATACGATCTCCAGCAGAAAAGCAATGCAAATGACAATGCAGGAACATGTCTGCGTCTTTAGTGTGTGCATCTGCATGAGAGAGCTCAGCTGGACAGCTGTGTCCTGCATTAGGAGGTAATTTTGCTGTTAAAAATGTACAGAAGACGTTAAAATTGAAACTGAATTGAAGTGTGGCATAATTTCATTAAATAAAAGGATCAAAATGATTATAAGCATTTCCGTTGCAGTTTTTATTGTACACACCTTATAAGAGAAGGTGCAAACATTTTCAGACTCGTTTTTATCATTTTGTAATTTCCTAAAGGAAGAGACCCACAGCAATGACAATATAAATTTACAGAACTGCTGATTTTGTTTATTATTTACCACAAGTGTCATAGAAATTTAAAGCACAAGTAAACCATTCACCATAACAAGTTGCATGTTCACAGGTACACATTTGTTGAGTCTGTCCTTTTAAAACAGTGAGCTATATCTAGTATGTTTTTCAGTTCTATTTTACATTTCTTTGTGGCCATGAGCCAACGTTTTAAAACCTTTTTGATTATGACATGGTTTCACAATTTAGATTGGTGCATGCATGTATTCAGCCAAACAATTACCAAAGTAGAGCTTATTAACATTTTAAATGTATTTACTTTGCAGATATGTCGCTCTGTTGCACAAAGGAAGGTACAGAAAAACAAAAGCACTTTGCATCAGTTAATGTGTATGTGCTGCCATCTAGTGGAAAATAAATCACAAACTAAAAATGTTTTTGATGAAAAATCCGTCCACTAGGTGTCACTAAAGCAAAACTTTCTTGGGCTCTTCTATTTAAAGGCATTTTTGCTTTTTTCGTGACCACAGGATGTCAATAAAAAAAGCAATAATAAAACAAAAAAACAATTAATTTAAGATTTTGAGATTTTGTTCAGTTTTGTCTTTTTCTGTGCCCTTCCTTCACCTACTTCTTGATTTTTAAGATTTTTATATGAAAAGTTTTTTTGGGGGGAGGGAACACACACACACACCTCACCGAAAAGTTCATAAAATGTTTGAAACTCAAAGTTGTGTTTTCATGCTCTACAGTTCTCTACAGAGTTAAATGAGGAGTAAACTCTTTTTATTCACTCCTAGGGGCCAGCAGTCGGGCCAGACTACACCTCTCTCTTTTTTCTCAACACCCTCACTCCATCCAACCCCCTTCCTCCTCCATCCATCCATCCCTCTCCTCCTGAGCGGATTTTTTTTCTCTCTCTCTGCGAGGTGCCGGCCTGGAGAGGAGTGGAAGAGTGGAGAGGGGGAACGTGAAGTGAGGATTTTCTGATCTGAGGGGAGACGGACGGACAGGGCAGAGGGACCATGGCTGCGCTCTCCGCCTTGCTGAAGTCCTGGGTTGTCCTGCAGACCTTGTGTCTGGCTGTGGCTCAAGTGGTGAGTGTTTTCCCCATTTAGGAGTTTATGGAAAACGGTGTCTCCAATGAGGGCCAAGTGGACCCTCAATACCTTAAGTGATCCTCTAGGTTGACTTGTTTGCACAACCTGGCTTTGGAGCTTGGATATGACCCATTTGGATTCTTTGAAAAAGTGGATTCTTGTACATGGATTAACAAAAAAGAGGAGTTGCTGTGGACTTTTTTACATCTGTGTTGTTTTTTTCCCTTCTGGAGCAACAGGAAGCAAAGAGAATTGGTGTGCACTGACATGCAAACCTAAACTTTGCAACCAGTGTGTGAACTGTTAGTGACACCTCACTGCTCTCTTCCTGACTTGAGTTGCTTCAGTTTGATGGACTTTTACACGTTTTCTCCTGTTTTTATGGTTGTATTTCCAAAGACTTCATTAATCTGAGTGGGATTAGCATGTTTATTGTGCATCGGACAGCCTTGATCAATGCGAAAACACCAAAGTAAGATCGTGGGGGGCTTAGGTGGGGGAGGTGGCATTAAACAGTGCCAGTCTTATGACCCCTCCCTTCTACATTCCTGCACAATTCCATTGCTATTGACTTTTGTGTACATTTTTTTTCTCCTTTTTTTTAAATTATTTAATTGATTCTTCTTTGGTAAAGTTTGATGGGTTCCTTTATTGCAGCAAAATATTCAGTTAAATCAAATTGTACGCTATGGCGTCTAAAGACATGATGACACATCAAAACCTGTTTAGCATGACACTGCAGAAGGTGCACTGAACATTAAACACTTGATGGCCTAAAATATTATATTAGTTATTTTACAATAGTATTATAATAGTGATATCTTGTCACTATAGCTTGTTATTTTATGTATAAAAATAAATTACACATGCAGGACTGTTCAATCCTAACAGATAAAACATCAATTAGGTCATCCAATCTGTTTCAATTTAAGTAAAACCAAAATTCTGTTTCATAAAAATGTACAAAGAAGTATCAAAAGAATGAGCAAAGTAGTAGTAAGTATTATTTGTTTAATCTGCACAAAAGTTGCAACTTTATCTGTGTTTTCATGTGTTTATGGGCTTGAATTCATATTATGTCAGTTTATTTCAACTGAAACAGGGTTTTAAATTATACCTGGGAGGTCATATCTGCTGGACACATTTTCTTTTTTTGTCTGTCTTTCAGGTGGGTCCACCTGGACCCCAGGGTCTGCCAGGCCCACCAGGCCCCTCTGGCACTCCTGGCTCGGATGGTATTGATGTGAGTGTCCGCACAGGTTGGCCCATCAGGTTTTTCCTTCATAAAGATCCTCATTATACTGAAGGAGCAGGGAATTTGCATCAACCTGCAGTTTGGGAGTCTTACCAGCAGATGGCAGTGTGAATAAAAACACAGGCACAAAGGAGCTCTGTTCTCAGCAGATAGAAGGCTCTTTGAGTGTGTGTGTAACAGTAATGTGATACATGCAGGTTATTTTAAGGGTTAAAGCCGGCAGGGTGGATGAACATTCTGGAAGTGGAGGCTGATGGATAGAAAAAAAAGTGTGCATGTGGTCTGATGGTTTCATTCATTTGTTTTTGACCCTCTTTCCTCTTTGGAGTTAAAGCTGAACAGAGTATCAGTTTGTGTAAAAACTATATTTCAGCACCAGCTTAACTTTTCTTTCTCTTTTCCGTTGCATTTCAGGGAGAAAAAGGAAAACCAGGGTCCCCTGGACCTCCAGTGAGTTTGTATCACACAATCAGTTATATATGATGTTGCATTCATTCCAGTAACTCCATCTGGTTTGTCTTTGTGGCTGCTGTGTGTTTCAGGGGCAAAAGGGGGAACCGGGTCAGCCTGGTCCCAACGGGCCTCCAGGAGAGAATGGCATTGATGTGAGTAATCCCATGACTGAGCAAGTCTGCAAAACAGAACACAATTCCTAAAAACACAGCTAAACTCATTGTTTTTTATTTAATTAAACTACACTGTAAGTTTTAAATGATTAACTCAAAAAATGCATTTCATCATTAATTAATAAACATTTCATTAAATGTTCATGAAATAACATTTTTTTAAATAAAGGTTTAATAATAAAAATATTTCAACCTGAAGAAAATGTGTCATGTGACCTTCATTATGATATTTTAACAATAGAAGTTGATGTAAACGTTGTAAGTTTGCATACACATCTATAAAAACTACATTTTATAACTAATATCTAGTTTTATTTTTGATGTATTTGGTGTTTGCTTACTCATGTTTCTGTCATTTTAACCTTTTTGGTTTATTATATTTTTAATAACTTGTATTTCTCTTTCACAGTTTCAACTCAATTATCGTGTTAGGAAGTTGTGTTCCATATTTTAAACTAATATAACATTGTATTTATGGTTGTCAAATATAACACCAGTTAAATAAGGAGGAACACTGTAAAAACAGTTGAAATTAAAAATTCTTAAAATTAAAATAAAATAAAAAAAAAATCATCTGAAAAATGAGGAAAATAAATCTGCCAGTGGGGTCAGAAAATGGTCTTAGCAAGAATTCTTATTTTAAGGAAAAAATCTAATCAAGAAGGCATGTTTTCTCAAACTAAGATTGTTTTGCCTTTGAAAAACTTTACTGATAAGATTACTTTTGTTGTAAGACAGAAAACAAGACTTTTTCTTGAAACAAGCGTCTTTTTACTTTCTTAAGATCCAGTTTTTGCAGTGAAAAGAATAATGTAGATGAAAAAACGAAAAGACTTTCAAGCTCAGATCAAACTGGGTTTCAGCATCATAGAGGTCAGTCGGTTCAGAATGCCCTTCAGTCTTAATTAGCAGAAAAGTCGTAATTGTCAAATGATCACATGTTGGCAACACAAGCACACACACACAAGCATTCCTTGGAGATTTCTCTGCTAATCCGCCCTGGAATCTAAGTTTTGGCATCGTTTGCCAATTACCAACAAGAATCGCGCCTTCCTTAACATGATGTGAGTTTACCTGTCGTAGGGTCAAAATCAGTTTTTAGAAAGGAGATAATCTCTTTTTTCCCCCATGAAAATCCAATTTGTCTGTTTTCATCTTTCTGCATTTCCTTTCAGGGTTTGATTGGAGCAAAAGGTGATCGTGGTCCCATTGGGAGGCCTGGCCCAAAGGCAATTATTTAACTTTTTTTGAAACCTCTTGTTAGAAAAACATTGACAGTGTTCCCTCTGCTGACATACAACTTGATATTTTAGCAGTAAAAGTTAAAGGCAGATTTGTTTTTTTGTAAAACCTCTTGGTGTTGTCTACAGGGTCAGCCTGGTCCAAGCGGTGAGCCTGGGGCTCCGGTGAGTAAATCATTGTATTCTTCTCACTAAGTGTTTTTTTTTTTAAAGAGTTAGCTAAAATGTTGGCTGTTTTTTTTTCTTTTTTTTTTTTTTTTTTTTTTGCTATGCACTATTTGTGAAAATCTCAACATCTTGAAAGTAAAAAAATGGACATGAAAGTGATTTTCGTCAGCCCGAATTAATGGCTCTACATAGAGCAAACGCAATTGTCGAATAATAAAATAAGAAAAGGAAACATTGATCTGCTCGAGGTCAAAGATTTTATGTGAATTATTTGGGAAGATTATGTACAGGAGGCGCTGAGGAGATGAAGAAATAAATCACAAGATCACCAAAGCTGAACCACATTATAGGGAGGCACTACTGTATCACGAGTCGTGTTTCCATTTCCTCTGAAATTGCACAAATTGAATTTACGCTGCTAAATTTGCTTAATAGAGAGACCATTATTTTGAAAAAACTCTCATTTATTGAAAAAAGTTTTTGCATTTGGTTGAGGTGGTTATGTCCATCGAAATGGACATATTTCACTAAACTGCAATGGAAACTCTTTTTTAAAATAAATGCACTTTTTGGGTGGAAGTGGCTGCACTGAGCTCCACCTAGCGGGCGCCACATGAGGTCCTCCAACATCATAGCTCATTAAAAGTTGATGATGATGAGCGCTGGAGCCATGACAGAAATCTGAATGGATCTTATCTTATCAGAGAGAAAAAATGGTCCAACTGCTTACTTGTTAGAATGGTTATTGTTGAATACCGTTGAATAAGCTTCTCTCGCGTGTCTGTTTACATTTATATACATGACCAATGGTCTAGCTACGCTCCACGCGGTCCCCAGAACCCGTGACATCACCCAAACGCTCCCTTTTTGTGAATCAAATTCAAACAATACTAGATCTCATCCATCCCTGTGGTTTTGAATCACTAATCGTGTGACTTGCTTTGTCTTTATTCGCATAATTATATTTTAATGGAAATTGTGTTTTTTCGTCATTTCTAGAATGTCGATAAAGTTTTGCGCATCTGTGTAATGGAAATGCAACTACTTTTGCTTCGGTTAGGTTAGGCCCTGCTTTGGTTCTTTCAGTGTCAGAGGGTCTGGCAGACTCATCTCAAAAATGTTGAGAAAAGCGAAGCAGCTTTAAAAATATATTTGAGTTGATCTGCTTTCACACTGCACTGTTTAGAGGAAACCAAACTGCTGGATTTAAGCTGATTTGCTCTTTTGCATTTGCTTCCTCTAAACAATTTGTTGTAGAATCAGTCTACTTTCACACTGTTGCAGAACTGCACAAACATTCACACAAGTGTGTGACCTTTGCTTTAAGGTGATCAAGGGGTTGTTTGTTTGGTCACATCTGCTAACGTTGGCTTCTATAAGCTAAAAAAACATAAAGTAGACCAAATAGAGTCCAACTCAGAGTCATGCGTGATAGTTTGTCCACAAAAAGGGGACAATGAAAGAACATGAATATAGAAACTGGTTTAAATTAGCAAAATCCAGCTACTCAAACTAATTATTGTTAGGTTCTCAAGTCACAGCTTTCTACTTGGTCTTGACGTGTTAGCAAGTAACTTTAACTGAAGAATTCTATCACCTATGATGGTCTAGTGATCCCTTCAGGGTGGACCCGCCTTCGCCCAACAGTAGCTGGAATAGGCTCCAGCAACCCTGTGACCCAAATGGGATTCATTGGGTTCTGAAAATGGATGGATAGAATTTTAGAATCAGAATCAGCTTTGTTGGCCAAGTATAAGTGCACATAAAAGGAATTTGACTCCAGTGACTTTCTGCTTAACATCACTAACACAACTGGTTGTCATGCCCTGTTTTTATTGTGATATATTTTAAAATCTCATCCAGTTCTTCTCTGAGCCATTTCAAACATCCATTCCTGCAGAGAAATCCAAAATGCTGACTTTAGGCGCTGCATCTAAGGATGCCACAGCGCAACAGCAGACAGAACACTCTGCTGCAGAGCTTATCCTTGGCTTTCCCGTCTGAAATCACATCTTGGTTACTCAAGGAATTGCTGTTTTGGGTTTTGGTGTCTTCTGATTGTGTGTATACTCCCAATATAGGGAAAATTGTACATATAAATCCCTGAAGAAAGAAGTTATCTGCACAAAACAGGCACTACTCTGCCCTTTGAGCAAAACGATGCCATTTTGGCTTCGTATCTTTCTGGATTGCATATCTATTCAGTTAACATGCAGGATCAGACAAATATAACTGTATGTGTTTCCTTTCAGGTGGTTTCTGCGCCCCCCCATTGATTTTTTTTGTAGTTAATTTAAAAAGCAAATCAAAGCATACATTGGCATATCAGACATTTCCATGTGCTGTTTGTGAAGTTGATCAAAAATGATCCTCTGAGGCAGTTTGCAGCGTGAATTATGACTGACTTGTTGGATCACTAACAAGCATATTGTGACCCAGCTGGTCTCAAACAGCGCCCTCCCGGATGATCGTTCTGTCATGCCTGAACGCATGACCAGCTGTAGCCCTGTTAGGCTGAGTTCAGCTAAATGTGACAGATGCTTTCCAACTCCATGACATGCAGTTCAGTTATTTCCTCTGGATTCCACAGCTGACAGTGTCTAGAAGCCACTAGGTGGTGCTATGAGTCCATCTACTGCAAACCCTCCATCGTGGGCAGAGGGTCATTCAATGTCATGCTTGGATGCTGCAGGACTGTATAAGTGAATCTTTAGTTTAGCATTAGTGGGAGTTTTGGGTGGAGGCTGTTTCTGTGCTGCGAGGAGATCCTGCTTCTCTTCAAAGCAGGTTTACTGCCTTAATTACTTGTTTTCTAATCAATTGCAGAAAAGTGCAGAAAACTCTTTTACCTGTGCTGACATTGTACACATGCACTACAGAATGACTGCATTTGCAATTACCTGGCTTTCACAAACTATAATCATATTCTGATTGATTTTCCGTCTTGTTAAATAAAAATATAAACTCTTGTCATTTTTATTTTTATTACAGGGATCCGGCCTTCCAGGTCTGGCTGTAAGTAGTATGAATAATATTAAGCAGTTTTGGCTTAACGGGTTTGTACTGAGAGGTGACACTAACTTGTAACATAAATATTTAATGTATTTTTCAACACTTATTGCCCTTGTTATGCATCTTTTAGGGAGCTTTGGGGCCAACTGGACTTCCAGGTAAAATTGGACAAACTGGAGCAAAGGTACAAGCAGCATATCCTAATACATCATTTGATTACTCTACAACATGGATTACTAACTTTCAATTTACAATTGTCCTTTCTCATACTTATCTAGGGATTAATGGGACCACCTGGACCACCAGGACTCCCTGGACCCCCTGGAAAGCCAGTGGGTATCAGTCCAGGATTGATTATTTTTGAAAGTCAAATAAATTTATGCAACTAGAAACATTGAATGACAGAAGCAGATAATTTAAAACCCTTAACAAATAGATTTTGCCAAAAATACCAACAAATATTCATATTTATTATCCACTGTGCTTTCTGGTAGCTTAAAGCCCCACTTTGATCATGTTTTATGCATTTTTAAAAGTGTTCTGAGGGGCTCATTTATTTGTAATTGTGCAAAGAAATACCCAGAAATGCAATTTTAAGCCTAATTTCCCTTTCAATTTTCAAAAGTTGTACTGCCCTAAACTGCTGCCAACCATCATTCTGTCCTCCTTGGTATCAACCTTGAAAAAACAAGAAGAGCTCGAATATTATGAAATATTAAAATATTAGTGTCAAGCATATCTCTCTGCTTGTGTGAGTACTAGTATACTTTTACTGATAGAGTACCACTTTCTAAAGAATGCTGCATGAGTATTCATGAACACACGTTTATCCCATGGTGGACTGTTGCTACCTGATACTAGCGCATGTCCGCCACCTTCAGCTGGGAGAGGTTTGGTGTGGAGTGTCGAAGTGGCACAAATCTGGTGAATGTTGCTCCAGGCTTTTTCTTTCACAGCTCGATTTCAATACTCGAAAGATTTCCATCTGGGCACAAACCGCAATGATTCATTTCTACTTCATGATCAATGTTCAAACGGTTGGTACTTCTGGAAATTAAAGGGGGCGCCATCCATTCATCACCACCAAATCCTAGTCCCTAATTGGTTAAAGTTCAACCTGGTTTAACTTTCAACGTGCATTCATAGAAAACATTCAAAGAAAATTGTGTGGCGAAGCATGAACGCTACAAGTCCGAAACATACATTTACGCATGTTTCCATAGACTTTTCAGTAGAAGTGGTCGCTTGAATGCATGTTGTGAATGTAGCTTAATGCATTCGAACCTTCCCGGTGTATCTGATTGACTTTAAGAAAGTTGAGGGGGAAGGCATTTCCACTAAGAGTGATGTTCCCAGCCCAAGGGAGTATATCTATTTAGCTTTAGTGCTGTCAGAGGACAAATAAACCCCTATCAGATCAGTGGGCTGTCTTTTCTGACTGTAGCAGGAATGCATCATCTCCTAATTCAATCTATAAGCAGAGAGATGGAATGATAAAGGGGCAGACCAGGTGGAAATAAAAGGAGGGTGCTGACTCAGCTTAGAGGAGAAGACAAAGCATCTTTTTTCCAACTTGTGACCATGTGACTCTCCTCATTCATGTTTTAGGGTCCCCCGGGCAAATTCATTGGATTAGAAGAGGGCAGTGCAGACATACAGGTATGGTATTATGACCTTGTGTTTTAAAAGTGTTCACACGATTTCAATTCTTTAAATCCCGATTTTTCTCAACAACAGTGCCCTCTGACCTGTCCAGCGGGTCCTAAAGGCCCTCAGGGACTTCAAGGTGTCAAGGTATCGAGAATGTCCCGTTTGTTGTCTGTCATCAACTCTTACAACTCAGGCCTGACAACATGCTCACTTCTAGGGACACAAAGGCCGTGCTGGAATTCTTGGTGACCCAGGCAGCATTGGGAAACCGGTGAGTGTACTGTTGCACGCGAATGTCCGTGCGTTTTTTTGTTGTTCCAGCCGTGCGCCAGGACCCGAGGAGGTGAGGATTAGCTCTAATGAAGCCCCGGGAGGCACATGACTGCTCTAATCTGCCTGTAATTACTTAGGCTGGGCCATGGCCTTGCAGTCTGCATACGTCTCTAAATGAAAGAGGCGGTGAGCACGCAGGTACATGAAGGAGACTATGAAGGTTCATGCAGACCTCTCACCTCGCCATATTAAGCTGAGCTAATGAGCACACTGTGGGCTCCCAGGGAGCAGCTAGCCAAACCTGAGGACTTAGCCTCTGATCTTCTCACACACTGAGCCCTCTGAATGCACTTCAATGCTAAAAACACTCTGGACACCCCTTTACGATTCCTCTAAGGTTTTAGGACATGCCTTGACTTTACATTGCTCTGCAGTACCTCCCTATAGACGCTTCTCACTAAAATTACATCTTGAAATATGTGTGTAGAAACGCTCCAAGTTACGGCAATACTTTAGGATGTTTATGCTCTTTAATGGTAAGCTGTCTTCATTAACTACCTTATACTGTAATGGAACCTAAAGAGAAAACACAGCAGTAACAACAATACATTTTAGGTTCATGGTCTTTTGAATCAAATATAGACGTGACAATTGAACAACAACCAGAAGCAACGTTTGATATCATTCAAATGGGGAGTCGATGCTGAGATTTTTTTTTCCTTTTTTTAATTGACTGAAAAATTCCCACACATGTTATCATTATTGTCAAGACATGTCTTCTCGTAGATTTCCGTATGGAATCAAGTTCTTTTTCTTCATTTTGACTTGTAGAATTTCCTCCATTGTGGTAGTTAATATGTATGTTAAAGCCAAGGCATTGGCTCTGTTTTCTTTTCTGTCTAAAATGACTTTAAATTCTTTAAATACTTTAAATAAATACTTTAAGTATATATTCCATTTTCATAGTTTGCAAATTAATCCAGGTTAAGCCTTAGTCACAACTACCCTTATGTGTGAAAAATGAACAAACCAGTATGGGGCAAACAGGTGGCCCACATAGAGTGAACATGTTCATGGTCATTTCTTTTTCTACAGGCATGCTGTGAGCAACATGTTGTAGTGAACACATATAAGACGCAAAGTAAGAAAAGGTGAAGTAGGTGAGATACAGGAGTGTCATATGTATTTTTCATTTTTTAGACCCCTGCACATCCAGCGCACTTTGCAAGGCGTCTGTTAATAATGTTCTTGTGATAAGTGCACCCTCCTTGAAGGAAGCCTGACTGTAAGAAATAAGGAAGTTGGACAATCAGAGTGTAATATTTGTTGGAATCCTACAGGCGTTCAACGGGCACTTGCGTCTCACTTGCCCACCCTGTAAGTGACCAGTATGCACACCTTACTAACAACTAAAGGCACCGTATGACAGCATCATCTGTATGTCATGTGTGCAACTTACATTAGCCCGTACAAGTACTTCATGATACACTTAAAACACACATGAAAATCACAAGTTCCATTGTTATGACATTCTTTGAGGTGACCGTACGAGCCTCAAGGAAACAACAAAACAAACATGTGATCCACTTAAGATGTGGCCACTCCTGTCTACCTACAACTCTCTGTGGGCCCGGACAACCCAAAAACCCACCAAACCTATATGGGTCAGTCTCCTGTTGGGTGGATGTGACTAAGGCTTTTAGGAGCTACCTGTGAATGTAATCGTGAGTTTTTAAAAACCTGGAATAACAGAATAAGAAAATAAAAAGAGAGTAAAAATAGAAGAGGAGTAAGATGGTGAAGGTTCCCTAAATATCCCTAAATATTTGTTGCAATCCATCTTTTTTCCATAGAAAAACTCCTAATTTCTAATTTGCTTTTCACTTAATGTACCATGCAAGCTCAGCATAAACTAGAAGAGGCCACTAACATGAAAATTGTTTTAATGTTGACATAAACACAAACAGAAAAGTTAAAAAATAGCTCTGAACCCTCAACTTAAAAAAATAAATTAATCTGATATTTGAATTTAAAAATTGTGCAAATTGGATTAGTGAGTTGTAAATTAGCCTAATGGAAAAACTCGCATTTATCAAAAGCAAAGTTTTGGGCTTGGAGGAGGTGGTTTTTGAGGCATGCAGAAATTTACATCTGCAATAGAATTTTTTTTTTACTTAAATGAGTCATGTCCAGGGTTAGTGCCTTTAGTACTGCACAGCAGACACAAAAGCGGCCTGAGTAAGACGCCGACGTCTCATCTGATAGATGATGATGAGCGCTAGTGCCGTGGCAGAGACTTTAATGTATCTGCTGGAAATCAAAGTATTTTTCAAATCCGTTGCCATGTTTTTGAATGTCTTATTGCAGGAGTTGGTTTGTGTTTACTCACATAATTATTATTTCATGGAAACATCATTTCTAAACTCGTGTTTTCTGACATTTCTAGAATTTCATTAACATTTTGTGCATATGTGTAATGGAAACACACCTAGAGAGACTGTTGCTGAGTTCTCACTTATAGCTAGAGTGTGCCTCAAATTCTATGAATCTCTTAAGTGTGGAAATTGGAATTGGGCCATTAATTTTTGATTAGCAAGCTCTAGCTGGCTAATTAACTGCAGTTAGACTTTATCAAGCTCGACTCGGCAAGTACACAGCATGTAGCCATCAAAAGACAGCTAGGGTATCAGAGCAAATGGGAAAGTGGCTTCCATAGCCTTTTTTTCATGTTCTAAAGCTTTACAGTCAAACTTAGACAGGAAGTGTGAGCCTTTCTATAGATTTACTAAGATGTCTCCTGTTTTTTTCCTTTGAATTGTAGAAGTTGAATACACTTCCACTAATCTCATGTCTTTCAGGGCCCCAAAGGGGATGTTGGTATCTCTGGGGAACAGGGTATCCCTGGTGTGCCGGTATGGTGACAGAATGAAATCATATTGGATAACATTTTACCTTGATGTGATAATTTCCTGTGGACAGTTTGACACTGTGTTGCCTCCCAATTAAGGGTCCGATTGGTCTGAGGGGATATCCAGGAATGATGGGTCCCAAAGGAGAAGCAGTAAGAACCATATTTTTAAAAATATATTTACATGGAACTTTATTGTACATAGTATACATTTGAATTTAGCATATATAATTGGATAGTGCACACCAGGAAACACAGGTAGCTTTGTTCCTTCTGTGCAAGCATCATCTATTACCAGCAATGGGGACATATGGAAATGAAAGAAACAAAAATCTCTCTCTTCTCTAATGAGTTGGGGTTTTGTGAGTTCATGGTAACTCTGTCTGTAGTTAATGATCCACTTGAGCCATTTGTCTTACAGTTAACGTTAGCCACGTTAGCCAAGTTAGCACCTTGGCTTGGTGCCAAGCAAAAATGACTGGCTCTCCATGCACCTCTCATTAGTGGAGTGAGTTAAGCTAATGATGCCTTTATCACAAAAAATGGAAGGCTACTCCTACTTAGCTTCCTCTCAGAGCTGTGGTGATTGATGGTACTTTGTTGTTTTCCTACAGGGCCCTCGAGGATACAAGGGCATATTCGGACCTATAGGGATTCCTGGACCTCCTGTAGGGACGCATGCATAACAAGTCAAATAAAATCAAGCAAAAAAAGGTCAAGTTATTGTGTATATTTTTGCATAATTAAAATAAAATGTCTTTTGAAGGGTGAAGAAGGACCTCAGGGACCACCTGGAGAGCCAGGAGAGAAAGGAGACAAAGTGGGTAATCTATCTTGTCATTTCTCTTTAAGACATGTCTGGCATAGCTTGAATAAAAAAAATCATAATTATGAAATGCATTGCAACTAAAAGAAAGGGTGTTTTCTGCAGGGCAGCAGAGGCATCCAGGGCGCTCAGGGTGCAGTTGGTAAAAAGGGAGAAAATGTAAGTAAATTTTCTATTTTGTCCGTGTGCTATCAGTTTATCAACAAAGTGATATGAATTGAAATGAGTAGAATTTGTCTGGCAAATTCTTCAGGGTCTTCCTGGTATTGATGGAAAAGACGGCACGCCTGGCATTCCCGGAATCAAAGTAAGCTCCATCTACCTGTGTTACCTTAGCAAACGTTATGCCTTAGTCAGACCTGCTCTGTTGGGTGGATACATGCTGTCTGCGGGTGAAAAATGAGCAAAGGTGCATGGGGAACACAGCTGGCCCACATGAAATTTTAAGATTGTAGACCATTTGGTTAGCCCGTGAAGCACAAATGTTCGTGCACAGGGCACAGAACCTACGACTCTTCACAGGCCTGGACAACCCAAAAACCAGCACCCCCAAATGATTGCATTTGATTAAGGCATTACTCATGGCACGTTTAAAGATTTATTTCTTTTTTTTGTGCAGGGGGCTCCTGGGCAACCTGGAAGGCCGGGTCCACCTGGTCCTCAAGGAACAGCAGTGAGTCATCTATTATTGTGCATCTGCTACTGTTAAGTGATTGAAGTGCATACAAATAAGTGTTATCACCCAGTTCATTGAACGGGACAATATGTTCCTCTCCTCAGTTGAACCAAATCTGGTATTTTCTGTTGTCTGGGCATTCATCCAGCTTAACAGCAACCTTTTGACCTGCACGCTTTTAGAATATAAGCCACCTTGAAACAGCACTTTCTCTTCCACTGCAGGCTATTTATCACAATCAGGCCAGTGGGACACACACACAAGTGTGTGTCTATGTGTGTGCATCATTCTGACTAAGGGGTAATGAAGCATGAGATGCACACTTTGCTGTGTGATCACAGCGGTGACACCAGCACTGTTGCAGACTCAAACAGTGGAACTTGGCTCTGTTTCTGTCCTACTATGAAAAAGCACACACCAGACAGGAACGAGAGTGCAGCATGGCTGTCACTGGGGTCTTTGATTGTGTCTTTAAGTTAGCATTGTTGTCACTCACCAGGAGAAGTCGCACACTGATGTACATTTTTATTTTCACGTTTATGAGCACATTAACAACTGTGTTTCCTTGAAGCTTTTTTCTGCAGATGCATTTTGAATTGTCACCGTTTATAGGCTTGTTCATTCTTTCTGTAGGGATTACCTGGCTCCTCTGGGGCAAAGGGAGCATCTGGAGATAAGGTTTGTGTAATACCACACTTGAAAGTCTTTATATTTCTTTTTTGTAACTTCATTGATCGCAAACTCTTGTCTTCAAAGGGGGAACCTGGACCAAGGGGTCATGTTGGCCTGCCCGGTTCTCCAGGACCTCTGGTAAACTTGTACAGATATTTTTATTTTCAAGGTCATGTTGTTATCCATAAGCTGGATATTTGCAATCTTTTGTTGCCTCATGTTAGGGAGAGCCTGGAATTCCTGGGGAGGCTGGTATGGAAGGAGTTCCTGGACCTAAGGTACAGTTTAAGCTCATTGCAACAAAACGGAGAACTGTTGCAGCATTCACCTTACTGACTCTCCCCAACTGTCCTCTGCAGGGCGACAGAGGCCAACGGGGACCAACTGGGCCACAGGGACCAGTTGGAAAACCGGTAACCTGCTTTCAATTAGTTTTGTGTGCATGAAGTTGATCACATGACGCAGTAAAAACAGCATTTCTACCATTTCCAAACAGGGAAGCAAAGGAGAAAGAGGACCCATTGGTATCCCGGGAGCACAGGGTCTCACTGGAACTAAAGGTGACAAGGTGTGTGATCTAAGGTGCATGAAAATAATCTATTCTAGATGTTGATGCACTTGCTATGCAGTAGTGTAGTTCAGCAGACTTGTCCATTGGGGGCAGTGTTTACCAGTAAATGGAGCTCAGGGAAGCTGCAGTGGATCACTGAATAAAGTAGAAAAATAATCATCTAAGTATCATTATCTTTGGTTTAGAGATAAAACAATGTTCTTTCTTAATTTATTAGGATCTAAATCAATATTCTATTTTAAAGGCAAAACCCATTTGGGATTTGATATAATTCACCTGAATCCTCCCCTTTCTTCTTCCTCCAGGGTTTCCAAGGCAAAATTGGTCCAAAGGGGGATATAGTGAGTGAGCACTTTTACTCCTTTTTAGTTAACTCCAGCCTTCCAGCCTGCTTTTCATCTTCTTCTTCTCCGTTGCTTTTAGGGCGACCCAGGTGTTGAGGGATTGGCTGGGGAGAAAGGAGAAAAGGTAAATAAAGATTATCTGAACACAAACTCCACTGCTCTTTGAAACTTGCTCTAAAGAACCCCAGGGAAGGGTTTCCATTTTCAACTTTTAGAATTTAGATAAGAACCTCTAAACACTTCCCCCTGACGCTTTCGAAGCGCAGTGATATGAAGCGCAGGATGTTGAAACCACACTGAAGTTGGAAGAAGAGATGCCTGTTCTCAAATTTGCTTACAAATCCCCTCAAAATAATCCAAATGACAAATAAGCTGTTTACATGACAGTGAAGCATTGATGTACAGTAGGTTTTTAAATCCCAGTCGTAAGACACTCACTTTATATTCCTTCCTGGTTTATTGCTTAAAGAGTCTCTCCGAGGCGCAGATGATAAATGGAAGTGATGCTGTGAAAATGACTGTCCGTTTTTTTCTCTGAAAGGGTATCTCTGGTGAACCAGGGCCCAAAGGGCAGGTAAGACTATACCACGTAAAATTCTGATGAACTGCTTCTTTTTTTTTTTGTTCTATTGTCTCCATAAAGTAACACTTTTGTGCTCTTCACTATACAGCAAGGAATCAGAGGGGATCTTGGACATAATGGGCCCACAGGAGACCCTGGTAAACCAGGTGACCAAGGACCTCCAGGGCTGCCCGGCCCAAGAGGACTTCATGGAGAACGTGGAGTACCCGGCATGCCAGGCATTCAGGGACCATCGGTGTGTCCATTTGTGTGTTGTTTTCATTTTTACCAACGCAGTGCTCATTCTGACTCTCCTTCTCTTTAGGGGAGAGATGCATCTGACCAGCATATTATTGAAGTGGTTTTGAAGATGCTGCAGGGTGAGCATCTAGACCCTAATAATCGCCTTTGATGTCTGTAAGGGAGATTAGAATGGCTGATTTCCCAAAGCTGCTTTCATCTCCCGAGCAATCAGCTGCCAGCATCAAGAGTGGCTGAATCAAAACAGTCATGCTTCATCTTTTGTTGCAGAGAGACTAGCAGCAGTGGCGGTGAGTGCAAAGAGGGCTGTGCTTGGAGGGGCAGGTGTAATGGGACCTCCGGGTCCCCCAGGACCTCCTGGAGCACCTGGTCCTCAGGGACCTCATGGCCTACCGGGGCCCCGTGGCATCCCTGGTATTTTTGGCGCACCTGGGCAGATTGGAAACATAGGACTCAAAGGTAAAAGACGAAACCCCGTCAGTAACATGTGCTAGTGTGCGACCATTTGTTCATACTTTAAATAATCCACAGGAAAGAGAGGGCCAAAGGGAGAGAGGGGAGATCCTGGTAAACCTCACCAAGGACAGCCGGGACCTCCAGGAATTCAAGGTAGAATCCAAGGCCTACTTTTTTCATGTCATAAATAGAAGTCATTAGTGTCTGTATCATGTGTCAACCTCAGAAAAGCTGCTATTACTATTGGGATTTGTTGAATTTTGACACCTTCTGGATCACAGATTCTTGTTTCCCCCTTTAAATTACTTTGAAATTATTTTACTTTTGAAATAAATAATTCTATTAACCCTTGCCAACCTGTTTTGTTGCAGTAAATTCTGGACAGTTTATAGCTACTTTAAGCAAAGCTGTACTGTGACTGAATACTTTTGAGTAGTGATTCTAACCACTCTGATTGATAGAAAACAAAAACACCGGCTTTAAAAGAGATGGGCAAATGGTACAGTCACAAGAACCCATTTGTTCAATTTGATTCATTTAAAAATTGAGCTTAGTTTAACAAATCTGGCTCCTTTTTCAGTTTCGAGTCAAGCTGAAGAACTGGCCCCTCCTCGTTTACTGTTCTTCCCTCTTGACTGGATAGGACATTACTGATTCCTGCCTGATTTAAAGATTGAAAAAAGACTAAAGGTTGTTGGTATTGTTATTCTGTAGCCACTGTGGTAAAACCCAGTTGTCTGAACATGGCAAAACACCAAAAAAAAAAACAAAACCTGAGACTACTCTAAGCGGTGGATCACTCGGCTCGTGCGTAGATGAAGAACGCAGCTAGCTGCGAAAACTGCTGTGAATTGCAGGGCACATTGATCATCGACACTTCGAATGCACCTGCCAATGGTGAATTTAAAAAATAAAAAAAATCAAGTCAATACTTCCAAAAAGTCTAATCAAACAAGAAAATGGAATTTTGACAGCAGTTGAAGGAGAGGTTTGCAACTCCAGACCTCCAAAAGGCCTGATTAGTTTTCAGATCCCTTTCAGTTTATTACTGGAAAAACACACCTGACTCGGTTAATCTACGATGCAGGATACTAATCAGCTGACCTGGCTTCATTTACTTTCCTTTTCTAATGTAGATTTTACTCTGGAAATCCAAGTGTCACCCCCCACTTTTAGCAGTAACAGCCTCCCTGTGGCTGAACTTGAAAGAATAACTTCTGGTATTGCTGATGCAACTGCAGCTAAGTTTGATTTTAAACAGGTTTTAAAAAATGTCAGCATCTTTATACTTGCCTCATATGCACTACAGCGTTTTCACAAACTCCCTTTCCACTTTCTCACATTTTGCTTTAATGTGCCAACTTTTTTCACCTCTGTGCGACATAAGATCAAGCACACCATTCAGGTTTTTTATGGACCAATTGAAAATGACCATAAAAAGTGGATAGTTTGGAGGCAAGAGTAGAAAAAAAAGGAGAAAAGAACAATAAGCAACTGAAAGACTTGGCATTACATCTTTCACCACAGGAGAGGCTGCTGAAAGAATTTTAGAGGCGTCATTAACTCCAGTCATTTAACAGATGCTCTTGGGTGAGAATGTAATAGGACTGCAACTACACACACTTATTCAAACTGAAGAAAACCCACTGTCTTCTGTGCACACACACACACATCCCAAAACATATGCATATCGCACTTTTGGGTAATTCTCTGTGTTTTGTAGAGTATAAGTTGCACCAGAGTATAAGTCGCAGGTAGCCAAAAATAAAATAAAGTAGAAAAAAAAAAAAAAAAAAAAAAAAAAAAAGTAGAAAAATTGTTCCACAGTATAAGTCGCACTTTTGAGAGATTTATTCGTAAAAAAAATACGAATGTCACTTCTGAGTATAAGTCGCATGTTTGGGAGATTTATTGGTAAAAAAATTATGTATGTCACTCCTGAGTATAAGTCACACCTTTAGGAAATTTATTTGTAAAAAATACGCATGTCAGTCCTGAGTATAAGTCGCACCCCTGGCCAAACAATGCAAAAAAATGCAAAAATGCAATAAAGTAGATATCTGCCGTAATTACTTCAATCACCATCTCACCTGTTCTATAGGTCCCCGTGGTATTGATGGTGTGGCTCGGGATGGAAGGCCCGGCGAAACAGGACCTCAAGGATCAGCAGGAGAGTCCGGTTATCCCGGCAAGGCAGGTCCTCCAGGGCTTCCGGGCTACTGTGAGGCGGCTATGTGTCTAGCTGCATCAGCATACACCTCACCCAGACTACAGGAGGCGGGAACGATCAAAGGACCCAATGTTTAGAGGCCTGTCTCTCCATCAGAAGATCATAACACCTCACAGAGAGAAAAGAAGGGAGAGATACCACTCTTCGTAGTCGGACAACATCAAGAATGAGAGGTGGGGGACCGAGATGGTGCTGGAAGTGGAGACCCCCCTCTCTCTCTTAGATCTGACAACCTGAAATTTTGACTGGTGAAACATCCTGACCTTAATCCCCCGCATCACCATGACAACAGCAGCCCACAGCCACCCACATTCTTTCATATTCTCCCTTGTTTTGTGATGTCAGTGTCAACGCCATCCAAAGCTTCGTGAGAGAAACACTTTTGTACTGTTCTTTCTTGTCTCCCATCAACACAACCTCCAAGAGCCAGGAGGAGCTGAAAACCAAACATGGGAAAGATTTGATTCTCCTTTTTTTTGTCACTTTAGATGTGTTTCATTTATGCAACATTTTGGGTGACTCGTCCTTGCTATTTATATTACTCGTCCTTTGAGTTTCAAGTGCCCTGCCTTTCTTGCAACATCACACCTAAAGCCTTAAATTGTACCAATAAATGATTGCAGCCTCAGTTTTCACTCAGTACTGTATTGTAAAATGCATCTTTTCGTATGTAAACTTAAGTGAAATCTTTGATTTAACTTGTGTACATTGATACCCCCCCTCTCTCTTCCCCAGTCCATGCTTTCTACCTAAGTCTCATTTTACAAGCTAACGACTAGCTTTATATCTTCCTCTTGTTGCTTGGCAACAGCATATCCCAACGGGCACTCCCATCTCCCACAATTCAGTGCTGTAAATCTTTGTAAATGTGTGTTGATTATTATGTAGAGAAAAAGTAATGGGTTACGATATGCACCACCAAAAATCCTGGATTAATGAAATCAGTGAATAATGTGCAACTCTCTTCGAAATAACGGCTTTTCCTCAGAGCGAATCAGTTAACAGCCCAAATGTGCTTTCTATGCCACTGTCAACTTTCCACAGGATGACTGATTTATTTTTTATCAGAAGAAGCTATTTATTGTTCTTTATAAAATCATCTGTAAAAAGGGGTTTGTTTCCAGGTGTTCAGCTCTCCCTAACAAATAAAGAGGAGCCTTTTGTAAAATCTACATCCTCCTGGGAATAGAATCTCCTTCAGAGTTCTCATATTTTTATTTATATGTAATATTTTGTTTTTGATCAGCATTTAACACCTTAGCTGCACAGAGAGTGATAGTTGTTCAGCAATCATAGCATGCCAGGTGAAATTTGGGTGTAAATTTAGGTTTCTCTTGAATTTGGAACTATGAATATACTGATATAATCCAGATATCAGGATGTGTAAATCATTCTTAATAAAAATATAATACAAAATGAAAAACATTAGATTAATGCTTGCAGTTTTTTCCCCACTCGTATCTCAAAAAATCCCTTGGTGACACAATTGCATCAGATATGATGAAGCAGAAAAACCTGCAGGTCAGAGGAACCAAAAATAAGAAACTTAAAAGTCCAACTGTGGCTTAAAAAACGTAATTAGTTAATTTTTCTGCTTGATTAGAGGGTACTTAGGAGATCTAAATAACTATCTGTATGGTAAAGTCAAACTGCGAAGTAAATAACTTAAAAGCATAAAGATAAAAGGACAACAAAAAAATGGTAAAATTACTGTTAAATCATAAGACCAAAACAACAAAACAGGGCTAACAACAGAAAAACACTGCTAAACAGCTTTTTCAACTTTTCAACAACAAAAACTGCAAACACTGAAGAACTACAACCTGACTCCAGACAAATATAATGAATTTCAGAAACCTGAATGTATCTAAAAGACTAAAAAATAAAAAGCAAGGTTGAAAACTGTACAAAAAAACATTAAATATAAAGTAAATTAAATTGCTTTAAGAACAGCAGAGGGGAGGACTATGGCTTGAACTATGTTCCTGAAATCCAAATTAATATCTGGAATTTTTTCCATGACAGTTTGTCATGGAAAAAGTTGTAAAATAGAAAAACTCACTAAATATTTGAAGACAAAACATCTGATAACACCAGGAAAATGTCAAAATCCACAAAGCAGAAAGCATGGAACTGTTCTTGTTTAAAAGCTTTTTCATTGAAATATATATTTAGAAGCATTCTACGTAAGAAAGAACTACATGATATTTTAGATATGTTTTTTTTTAACAAAACAAACCACAAAGAGGCTGTTTTTGAAAAGCACTTTAATTCAGTCTAATATGTCCTGGGTGTTGCTTTGGTGAAACAAACGTCTGACCCCAGCTCAGAGTTCAAACACATGTAAAAAGCACAGAGTGTGTAAATGATTTGAAACCCACAGATGCAAAAGAAAGAAAAAAAAGGAATCAGTAAAAAAGGAAAACATTTAATCAGAGGAGTTCTGGATAAATTTATAGGTATTTTCTGTACATGTGATTGTAAGGCGTAGATGCCTTTGCAGCAACTGTCTTGCAAAGTTATTTTTTTTATTTACGTTCTAATAAATCCTAAAACAAAGAGAAATAAGGGTATTACACTAGCTTTGAAATTATAAGAAAAAATAGATACTTCAGATGAACTTCAGTTTGAAAGCTATTTATCAGAACCCATGGAACTGCAAAAGTCAATATGTTTTAAGTGCCAAGCAAATGTGTTTCTATTAATAATTTGTTTTCAACTTACATCAACATTCAACTTTCATCCATGTTGATACCAAAAAAAAAAAAGATAAAGAAATCTGAATTGATTGACATTTGTTCCACAATACCAGCAATTTAAAAACGGCTATTCATCATTATGCCCAATATAGAACTTTTCAAAAGTATAAAAAGCCAAAATATATAAATAAGCATAAAAATATTTACAAAACAAGCAATGCATGAGAGAATGTAAAAGCAGTGGGGGGCTTTTTTTTTTTTTTTAGTGGTCATTCTGTATGACTGAGGCTGGAAATGTGCAAAGAAAGACGGGAGAATAATACATGGAACTACGATGAAAGTGTGTTTCTTTGACCAAGAGAATAAAAAAAAAAAAAAAACACCAAACAGTAGAGAAAGCCAGAAATATTTCAGCAAGAGTAAATACAGATTTTGATCCTTGTCATATTTTATGCTGTCAAAAACAAAAGCATTGAGGGGGTTCATGTTGACGTTGGTGAAATGTGCTGCGAAAGTGGTGTGCTTAGCTCCAGTGGGATTCACGGTAAGAAACACTTTCTGGGGTCACCAAATATTTGAACTTCTTTGGTCCCATCCCCCCCATGCATCCATCGCCCTCTACCAAGGGCCTTTGACGGGTGGGCCCTTAGGGCTGTAGTCTGCTTGATGGGTCATACAGTCTACGGGATTACAACGACCCTCTTTTCCTTTAGTTCCGGGTGGTCCGGGAGGACCAGGGATCCCAGGAACACCCTGTTGGCCAACTGACCCAGGGGGTCCCATTTTTCCATAGCCTGGGGGGCCTGGAACACCTGAGAAGATTTGAGAAGACATTGAAGAAATATATCCCTTTAAGGTTAAAGGTCCGACACTAATTTTCAGAAAAGGGCTTCTAAATCTAGTAAATATTGAGATGGTGCTCAGGGGTGAATGTCCTTCACAAAAACCAAAGTATAAAAGTTAAAATATTACTTCATTTAAAACAAATTTAGGATTTCTGGCTGCAGATTTGCAACAAAAAAGAAAGTCTTCCATACAATTTGCAAATATTTCCCCAAATTTGAAGCTGTTTCTCCAACTATGTCTTTAAAGTCCCGCTCCAATCATCTTTTGATCTATTTTCAGAAGGACTCCCAATGGTCTTTTAAGTATGGTTATGCCGTTTTTAGCCAAAATAGTATTTCAATAGACATTCACAAATGAGTTGTGGGTGACACTGTTGACACTGAGCAGCCCCGCCTCCCCTTCCCGTCACTCATAACACCAAAAACACCATTTTCATCACAGTGGGATTTTAACTTTAAATGTAATTTATAACTTTAAAAAATAGTGTAATCACAAACACAGTAGTAGTTCAAAATTATTTACAAAAACAAAGAATGACATTCTACTCACATATACAAACCACTAGGAAGGAAAAATGTAGAAAAAAATGACACAGCAATGCACCTCTTTTTGTGGATGATGCTGCTACTACAGTTGTTGTCAAGGCAACATGCATTAAACATGAGCCATTATCTCAATTCGATCATTTCTCAAGAGTGAATAAAAAATGTTTCAAGTAAAGTGACTGCAGCTGCCAGTTTTGCAAATTTGGCCAAACACTTCCTGAACTGTTGATTAAGGCTTCTCAGACATTGGAATTTGGACTGAATGACTGAGAACGGTAATGTTGCTGAAAAGGAATAAAGAGACACAATTGTGAGTGATGAAAACTCCTTTCATCACACCAGCAATTTGGCAATCAACAGCAAACGCAAACATTTTAAGCTAATTAACTAAAATTACGTGAAATTATGGAAATTGAAGCAAAATGAGTTTTCCTCTAAGTTGTGCATAAAAGATCTAATAAAAAGATGTTTCATTTTCTGAAATATAACGTTTTGGAATTGCTTTGTTTTTTTGAATATCTATACTTTATGGAAATCACTACTTTGAAAGCACATTGAGTTTCTAATTAAATGTCTATAACTAAAAGTAAAACTACATAAATCATCTGTGAGATGTTACCCGGTGCTCCTGGAGGTCCTATGTCTCCCATCTCTCCAACACCCTTATCACCTTTTGTCCCTTGTGGTCCCCGTGGTCCTGCGTAAAAAGAATTGGAGGTTAAATCCACATATCGTAAGTTATGGAAATAAGGAAAAAGATCCATACCTGGAACTCCTGGCCCGCCGGGTCGACCCTGTCTGCCAATCTGTCCTGGGTGTCCGGGAGCACCGGGGAGTCCGGGACTACCTGGAGTCCCGTCTTTCCCTGGGGGCCCAGGCCGACCTGGAGATGCTACCATTTCTACAGGCATCTGCATGCGGGACATATAGTAGGCCATTCTTTCTGTGGTGAAAGAGAGCAACAAGGATTTGTTCAAATAGACCACAACTTAAAAGAGCAGACAGGGAGCTTTTGAAAGAGAGTCACTGACCATCAAAGATCTTAATGACCTGTTGGCGTATAAAGCTCCGGATGTCATCATAGTTGACAACAGCCTGTTTAAGAAAAGAACAACAAAAAGAAAAAAACAAGAAAAACGCTTGAAAGTGGGTCATTAAAACTACATTTCTATGCAATTTCATCACCATTATCAAACGTTCTCACATCATTTCCTGGTGTTCCTGGAGGGCCAGGTGGTCCGGCGGGCCCAGATGAGCCCTGGCTTCCCCTTTCTCCTCGGGGTCCAGCTGGGCCCATCATGGGTTGAGCATCCTTGGGGAGATATCCTCCCCCTGGTGGGCCTGGTCTACCTCTCTCTCCTGGAGGGCCCCGCTGTCCAGGGGCTCCTGGCTCCCCCTAAAGGGATGTGATCATCCATAAGGGGACACTTACAAAATATTATCAGACATTTTAAATTGTTCTTAGCTTGATTTTTGTGTCAAGCTAAGAACTATATCTTCATGAATATCCACAATCGTCCTCCCCTTCCCACCACCCATAAGTGAGATATCTCTGTTTACACACACTCTGTATCAGAATAGAGCAAAGCAGGGAGCTTGTGGATCACCAAACGGATTTTCTGTCACAAATACGATCTTTTAAAAACTGTATTGTTTTCATCTGCTCCTGATTCACAGCAATTTGAATAAAGAAATACCCAGTAATGCCATTTTTAGCTTTATTTTCTTTATGGGTCCTCCATCATCATCAGAAAAATGACACAAAAACATGTTAAAAACACAATTTTCATCGGAGTGTGTCTTTCAGTCGGCTTCTGCTAACGTCTTTTTCACTCTTCAGTTGGCAGTGCTCTCTTTTCGGGTTCTATAAACACACATTTAAAAACGGCTCGGCTACATTAGCGACAGTGATTTATTGAGGACAAAGCGTCCTATAATGGACGTCTAATGTTTACACGTCACCGATAGACAGGCGGCTCCTGAAATAGAGAGGAGTGAGCAGAACGGAGAAGTATGTTTTTGTCTTTCACCTCTCTTCTGAGCGGCTAAAACCCTGACAATGCCGTCCTGTCAGCGTGACAAATAGCCTCATCTAGCATCTCTCCTCATGCTTAATAGCATTATCCCAGAGGCAGAAGAATGACTCTATCGCTGCACCGACCTACTGTAAGCCTCTTTCTGAGGAGAGATCCAACGGCTTCTGCAGCAGGGGAGGAGGCCGGATGCCAGCCTGGAGAGGGGGGAAGTGATGCGAGGACGGGGTCTGTGCGGTTCAGAAGGTTAGTGAACTGATGACTGAGTTAAATGCGGCTGCTGAGTAGCAGAAACGCAGGCGAGCGGGTGAGGTCAGCAGCAAGGCGAGCCAACATTAGTCTCCCCAGACTAGAGAGTGCAGGAAAGAAGTGAATCCTGCTGTGATGGGTGGGGTGGGGGGGCTGAGGCACAGCTTGACAGCACACATACATTCACACAGTTCCTCACCACGACGAGCAGGGTTTTACCTTCTGGCCCGATTGTCCATTATCACCCGGAACGCCAGCGACACCCTGAGGAGCGAAGGCAAAAACAGCTGAGTGACGCCATATCGGGCTAGGCGGTATCACCCAAAAAGAGAAGAAATCTTTTTTTTTTCAATCCTGTCTTTAACCAGCTTAACCCTTTATCACCAGAGCTTTAGCTGCATTACTACTGTAACTCTTCTAACACAGTTAGTGTGAATCCATCAGGTTCTGTCATGGAGAAAAGCAGCTTTGCGCCATAATGCAAAACTTTGCATTCCTGAAGTTTTGCATATTGGTGCAAAGAAAAAGCTGCTTTTTTCAGCATCAGAAGAAGCTGATTCATGTTGATCTTGTAAATGTTCACACCACCCTCTAGAATTCACGCTCAAGCAACCACTTCCACCGAAAAGTCTGTAAACGCGTGTAAATGTGATTTTGCAATCAAAATTCTTCATCCTCTGACTGTTTTCAGGCTCTACATACAAAACGCCCAGCCATTGGACGCTCAGTGCAGTTTGTGCCTGTTCTGAATTATAAGACACCAAGTGTATCTGTAGTAGCACATAAGCACTTTGTATTATGTTTTACATGAAAAGTGCTATATAAATAAAGATTGATTGATTGATTGATAGTGCTGTCAATAAAATCTCAGAAAAAGTCCTAGGTGAATCACACTTTCGAGTTGTGATTAATCACGATTAATCACAATGTTTTACGAGGTACATTTTTAAATAACATGCAGCTTTTGAACAAAAACAAGCCGAAGAGAAAATGTTTCCCTTCATTTTTACTGTCTGAAATGCTTAAATGTGTAAAGTGTTAACTCCGAAGTGTAACTGGTGTGCACAAAACACGATAAGATAAGCAGAACTCTTTATGTCTGCAGTATTACTCCAAGAAAACAAAGATGCTGATGCCTGTGACATCTCTAGTTATCAACGGTTACAGAAAGTATGAATTATTTGATAAAGTAGATGTATTTCCCATGATGTTAACTTTAAAGAGAACAGAGACGTCACACCCTGACTTCACTCACATCTTTACCAGGAGCACCGTCACTGCCAGGCTCACCCTAAAACAAAAGCAGATAGGGTTAAAACATACCATTCTATCTTTTAGACATAGCTAATTAGGCAAAACGCTTTTAAAAAAGGTATTAACCATAAGTCCTGGATGTCCAGGTGGTCCTGGAGGTCCAACAATCCCTGGCAGACCTCTGTCTCCAGCTTCGCCCTTATCTCCTTTTATACCCTACAGAGAACAAGTGAAAAGATGGAGAGGATTTATTCTATCTTTCAGCTTTTGGCCACACTACTGAATTTTTAATGTGTTCTCTATAAAACACACATGCACAAACACAGGCGTGCACACACTCAATTTATGGCCTGTAATCCATTATTGCAAACATTTCTACAGGCACATCAATTTAAACTTGTGGCTCTTTGAATTCTATATCCTTATCTCAAGTCATCTGTTTGTTTGTTTGTTTTTTCAGGAGATGCAGTCTCTTGGATTATTTTCCCTAATCAGAGAGAATCTTATCTGTTCCCCTTCAGTTTCAATAGCTATCTTTCTCTGACATTTTTCATTGTAGCTGCAGGGATGCAACACCTTTCTCCCTTGGAATTATCAAAGTCTTGACTGATCTGCTTTCATCCTTCTAGTTTGAGAAATTCGTTCTTACTTCTCCTGGTGGACCGGGAGGCCCCGGAGGTCCTGCTGGCCCTGTAGGACCCTGATAATGAAGTAAACATAATGTTTATGAACAAAATGCAAAGCTACTACTGGATAAACAAATCTCTTAAAAGGGAAAGGATACCTACAAGCTGGCCTGAAGGTCCAGGTCTGCCTTGAGGTCCTGGAGTACCAGGATCACCCTGAAAGAAAAGAAAGATAGGACAAGAGGCTGTTGTTTTCTAGGACGTAGTTTATGTAGAGTGGCAGTGGTTCATTAGAAATTCAGATCAAAGTAGTGGGAGAGGCCACCGGCACAGAGAAACCGTGGCCCCCATTCCTGTCTTGGTGCAGAGAGCTCTCTGTTTATACGCTCTCCCGCTAGCTTACAGCCCCTCACACTCCCAACCTAACAATACCACTGCAACAAAAAAGGCAAAAAAATATTGGAGCTGTCCAGCTGTACAATTTTGAGCCAGGTGAAGGCTCGGATTAGAAAAGCAAAGATGTTCTTGGATCTAAAAATGGCATTTTTTGTCTACTCCTGATTCACAACGATTTAAATAGGGAAATATTCAGAAAGACAAACTTCCTTTTGATGTCTTCATATGCCCCCCATCAAAAGATAAAAGCCACAATAACATGTTTATAAAACTATAAGAAAATTTTCACTGGGTGTTTAAGTTAACTTTTGAAAACTGTAGTAAAGGTGAAACTCACTTCATGGCCAGGTCGTCCAGGAGATCCTGGTGGGCCGACAGGCCCAACATCTCCCTGACAGGAAACAGAGAGCACTTCAAATCATCAGAGAAAGACACATCAAAACAGCAATTGGAATAAGCAATGCAACCCAAGTTTCATTGTAAACACTACCTTGATAAAACAATTTAGGATCAAAAATGTGCAAAAAGCTTCAATTGTGAGAACACAGACAGACTTGGCATGAAGATAAAGCAAACAGTTGTTGGCTAACCTTCTGTCCTGGAAAGCCAACATGGCCGGTTTTGCCTTTGAATCCCTGCAGAGACACATCAAAGAGAACGAGCCTGGTACAGTATAAAAATTCAAAAGTGGAGGCTGCCAAAAGAAGAGGCAGACTGTCTTTGAAAGCCCAAACACCTGCTCATGGGTAGAACACAAACTGAGAGCAAAACAAGAGGGATGCTATTAAGACTGAGAGTGAGGAAGAGGGGCAGCTTCTTCAGTGAGGCGTCCCGTTCTCATCCCCACTGTGTTGAAAAAAACATCCCGAAAGTCACAAAGATCTAAGGAAATGATAGAAAGCTTTGAAGTTTTAAATGGGCCCACAACACCTGCGACATTAGAACATTAACTAGATGAGGTAATGACTGCACATATTAATGCAGTAGGACCTCAGAGCCCCACATCTGTATTCCAATTTCCATGCATAAATTAATTTCAAATCCCAAACAAGAGCTCCACGGTCTATTCATTAATGAAGGGCTTGTAATAAAGAGACTTGGTCATGCAGGTTGATTTGTACACTAAAGTGGCAGGCACCCGCAGGGTGATTGTAAGGCACTATAGGAAACTTCTGAAAAGTTCCCGTTTTGAAGCTGATAACAGAGACAGATTAAAACAGAGAGGTCTGTAATTTATTAATGCAGTTTCAAAAGAAAGTCCAGAATGCTAATCCACTCTCCAGTTACCAATGCAGCTTTAATTGACAAACGGGATCATCGTTCCATACGGCAATAGGAGAAAGGTCATGTACATCTTTTGTGGATCACAAACGCAGCAAATGTCATGTCTCTCTCTGTCATGACTTTTCATCAGAAGTTCCAGCATTTTGTTCCGTGTTTAAACAGGACCAGATAAGGTATGTTAACACATTATAGGCACCTTTAAAAAAATAAGCGAAAGATTAAGTCCTTTAAATAAGCAAAACCAATCTACTAATGGAGCAAAAACTGGTCTTGGTAGGAAAAATTTTAGTCACTAAGACATATTTCTTAAATCAGGATTATGCTGCTGTAGGAGAACTTTCTTGATACGATTATTTTTCTTGCAAGACAAAAAAAAATACATTTTGAAACAAAGGTCTCTTTTACTTTCTTAAAATTCTGTTTTTGCTGTCCAGTCATACTCACAGGAATTCCTCGAGGTCCTGCTGGGCCTACAGGGCCCGGTTCTCCCTGACGATGAAAAAATAGACCATGTTAAAAGATTACTCACCAAGTGGTTAACTAGTTTGTGTGTTTAGGGTTTTAAGCATGTGGGCAATTCTTGTGATGTTTTCTGTGACCTACTCTAAGTCCTGGCTTCCCATCTTTTCCATCCATCCCCTCGATGCCAGGGGGGCCCTTCAAATGCAAACGTGGGTTTGAAAAAGACACAAAAAATGCACAGCATGAATGTATATTATATAATGACCGACAAGATTATGTTTGACAAAGACATATACCATTAACCCTGGGGAGCCAGGTGAACCGGGTGGTCCAGTTGGTCCTTGAGGGCCAGTAGTGCCATCAATTCCCTGAAAATAAATGCAGATTTTATGAAGACCAACATGTGAATGGACTCTTGCACGACCTACTTCCGCGTCCGGCGCTTGACCGCTCAATCATATACGGTTATGTTATTTACATAGAAAAAGCGGAGTATTTGGAGTTAACAAGATGTCTTTTGGAGCTACCCAGAGTCACTTTAAATTATGTTATTATGTTAAGCATATTCTTCATCTTTCAAGTAAAACATCCCAAAATAAAAGTCGCATGTACAGTATGACCAACTCAAAAACTGATGGAAAGTCAGAGAGTTAAATGTGCTAACTGTACTTACTTTTTCACCTTTTAGCCCAGGTAGGCCTTCTCGTCCGGATTTGCCAGCAGGACCAGGGGGACCCTAAAACCAGAAGCAGCAAGTATAAAAAAATGTCTGACTACTATTACCAAAAAACAATGTAGAGGAAATAAAATGTTTACATACTGGTGCTCCTGGAAAACCTGGTTGTCCTTGGAAACCCTGAAAAAGAAACCAATGATGTAGTTTGTTTATTTCTACTTGCTTTGGTCTTGCCATGTGAGCTGCATGTCTGCTGCACATACCTGCTCGCCTTTTTCACCAGCAGCCCCCTGGGGTCCGGTTTCTCCTTTAATACCCTGCAAAAGGAAAAAAAAAATCTTTACGTTCTAACATTTTGACATTAAGACTTTATATGTTGGCAAGAAATATTTATGGCCAAACACTGACCGGTGCTCCAGCTTGTCCCTGATAGCCTGGGTTACCAGGAGGCCCCTGCAGAGGTACATGCAGTTAATATACGACTCAAATTGCAGAGTGATTTGGTTTTAAAGTCACGGATTACTGCCTTACTGATTCTCCTTTCTGACCACTGCTTCCGGGGCTGCCCCGCTCACCCTTCAGTCCCTGTCAAACACACAAAAGCTGTAAATCATCAGCGTCCAATCTCTTCTCCTTGTGAGTCTGTGAACGCCGTCAGGATGTTATTAGTCCCAGTTAGTTCTGTTAGAATGAAGAGCAAGCTTACAGGCAGTCCTGGTGGACCCATGGTTCCAGGATACCCAGGCGTTCCTGGAGGACCCTGGGGTAAATATCATCCAATCGATCAAACACAGAAACCAATTATTTGACCAAAACGTTACAAAATCTCAGAACGCAATTGTCAAATGCAAACCTGTTCACCCTTTATTCCAGGGAGGCCCGCGGATCCTCTCTCCCCCTGCTGACCCTGAGGACGACAGTAGAGAGGGCAGATTAGAAAATCAAAGAAATGATGTGTTCACTGTTTGCCAGAACAGATCCCCTTGTGGAAACAAAGAAAGGACAAGTTCAGTCAGTAGAAAAAAGGAAGAAACTGCTCACTAGAATGTAACTTTGTTTGATTTTTTTCCTTTGTTCTTCCCCTTTATGAGACAATGCAATGACAAACGTCAACCCAGATGGTTCGTCATTGTTCAATCCTCAAATTCTGATGCCAATTCTACTAATCAAACCCATTTTTCCCTAATTACACCAAAACAGAAAACAATCCATAAGACAAAGAAAACAGAGAAGCCTGAGAGTAAAGACAAGTTCTAATGCGTGTTGAAAACCTTTGTTAAAGTTTTTATGGCACAGGGAATTGCATTTTTTTTGGTCAATATTAATATTCACAAGAAAATATGAACGGTTGCCTGGCAACAAGACATGTACTATACATAATGACAGATGAAAGAATGCTTTTTTGAAGTACAGATCTAAATAATAGAAAACAATAGATATTCAAAGAAGTAATGGTCCCATGCATGAAATAACGAAAAGATCTGAATTTCTATTTATGATGTCAACTTTTCTTGGTATGATTTGATTGGTAGTTGGTCTATTAGTTACAAACGAGGTTGGGTGTTGTTGTGAATAAGGTAATGTGTAGTGGTGTTGGATATTGTTTTTTTATGTGTTACTAACAATTCATATTGGGAGTTAGTGCCGTGTCAGTAATGTTTGTTTATCTGTATCAGTCAGGTTTTTTTTTGTGTGTGTCGTAAACAAGGTGGGGAGTTACAGGTATTGTGAATACTCTAACGCAGCTAAAATTGTAGGGTATCCTGCTACATTCACACCACCCTCAGCAAGATGCGTTCAGGTGACCATTTTCAAAGAAGAGTTCAAAAAAATCTATTGAAAATCTATAGAAAAATCTATGTTAATCTGTTTATTTTCCGGGCTTCTGCTTTCGATACTCTGCAACCATTTTTACAACTGTTCTCGCGGTTTTACATACAGTACAAGTCATGCATCCATTTCGCATTGAAAGTTAAACCAGGTTGAACTTTGACCAATCGTTGACCACTTATGTGACACCAAATTATTAATATATCAGAATAGCTGTGAAATAAAAAGTCTGAAGCAAGATTTGTGGAATTTGCACCTCTTCGGCATTTCGAGTTTCTTCCAGCTGTAGGTGGCAAACGTGCGCTATTATCAGGGCTAGGATGCAATTTTAGCTTCGTTCTTGAATGTGCGCCACATGCCTGGTGTGAACGTAGCACCAAAAACAGGTTCTAGAGTTACTGTGAACATGGTTAGTAAAGTCCGACTGATTGACTTGTCTCTTAAGTCAGGCTCAAGGAAAAGGACAACAAAATCAACTTCTAGTTACAACAGCAAATGGTAGCCGCTCAGTGTGATGCCCGCAGCCCCCTCCACCCCTTATCTCGCTACACTTAGACACACTTCCACATTCAGCTGAAGCCAACACCTGCTATGAAGTGTTGCAAATGGATGTTGCAAATGGATTCCACTCGGTGACCACATGTCTCAGCCATTTAGCACTTCCACTCTGCTAAAACAATAAATCTAAATGAGGGAAGAGGCAGCGGGGATGGCTGTGGGCTGCACAGCAGTCACACTCTTCATCTATTAGACAAGGAGATAATTAAACAACTGGAAAAAAAAGAGACACCCGAATCATTTCCTCATCAGAGATAACTTTCATTAAAGAGCCACTCACAGAGGCAGGGACAAAGAGAGATGACAGAGATGAAACAATAAAGGATGGCTTGATTCTAAAATGAGATAATCTGCCTTTTAGAGGAAATGGCAGGAAATAAAAACCACCAGGGAGATAAAACAAGATTTCCACCCCCTGCTGCTTTATACTTCTGAAATGTTCTTCTTCTACATGACATTTATAGTTTACGTGTTTAAACTGCAAATCTAAACATTCAAAGTGAATAAAAAAGCTTTCTTTGATCCTTCTTTCTACATCATCAAATTTTTCCACAGGTGCTCTTTCTTGCTGAAAGGCCATTTACAGGTTAAATGACAAAACTGGACAGAACGTGTGAGAAGAACTTACAGGTAACCCAGGTGGACCCTGAGGACCAGGGAAACCCGGAGGCCCCTGTGGACAGTAAGTTTGGATAGAAACATGTTAAAACACTTCACAGAAGAAATCCATTTACATCTCAGTAAATATCCTGTCAGGTCAACAGTACAGCTGACTGTTAGCGTTTGACGAGTTGGTTTGTTGCTACACTGCATCAGCAGGGGGCACTCCTGGATAAAGTGTCTTTCATGACATTTCAAAAGAAAAGCAAAAAGTGCTGAGGTTTGGCAATAAATAAATAAATAAAAAGTTTTCTGCAGAACGTTCTTTTGTTACTTCAATACTCCCTAAAATAATACTCATTCAAGTGCACTAAAAGAAAACCCTGTAGGCGAATGCACAAAAGTTTCCATGCAGCACTAACTTGATGTTAAATCTCCCTGCACCTCTTGAATCCCTGCTAAATGGTCCCTCAATGGCATCAGCGTGCATTGATCATGAAAACACTAATGATCAGATCAAGCACATCTTGTTTTTATAACTTATTGTCTAAATTGTCATGAAGTCAGTGAAGTTAGTTTTCCTGCTGGTGATTCAATCTTCCAAGTTTCAGGTTTGTTTTAAATCAGAACCAATTATAACACAAGCGTGCTACGGTGGTTAAAAACATATTTAAAATCAGACAAAATGAATGAAAGACTGATATCTAAAGACGCCCCTACCATGATTCCTGGATTTCCAGCTTGTCCCCTTTCTCCTGGTGTACCCTGAGAATAAAAAACCCAAAAAACATGAGCCCTCATATCCATACAGTATGCCAAAATGAAAACACATTATTTTTGTGTGAAAACTCTTAGACTTCCTCTCACAGGATCTCCTTTGATTCCTGGTGAGCCTGGAATTCCAGGAACTCCTGGCGGTCCATTGCAGGATCGATCACCCTTTGATGAGAAATGAAACAAATGATTTCATGCACAACGATTCCGGTTTGTACACCATGGAGTTTACTTACCACGGCTTGTGTGCTCTGTTCACTCTGCAGCCTCTCCAAACACTGAGTGGAAAAGAAAGATAATCAGAGGAATTCTCTTTTTCTGCCCTTGATGCTGATTGCTCTCAAAGCGTGCAAAGACAATGCAAAATAAAGTTTTTTTAGTTTTTTTCCCATTTTGCATTCATAAAGAAATAACTAAAGAACTGCATGACTTGTGACAATACACCGTACTTCACAATGCAGCAAAGTTGGAAAAAAAAAAAAAAAAAAACCCTCCTCATCCTCTCCCAAAGTCTCACCCTGTCACAGCTGTCCAAGAGGGTTGCACCAGGCTTGCCTTGGTCTCCTTTATCACCTTTGGCACCAGCCATGCCTGGGACCCCAGGCAACCCTTGGGAGCAGCCGTCAACACAGCTCTCCTACACATACAAAACAGATATCTCTCTCCTACATCATACATATATACAAATACGTATACATGTATATGTACACATATATATAGAAATATATATGTGTGTGTGTGTGTGTATGAATGCCGGCATGCCAATAAACAGTAGTCATGCTGCGTGTAATATATAGGTGAAATCTCCTTAAAAGATTTACATTTCTGAATGTACATATTTACTAACATCAGTGGGGTCATCAGTCGAGTCTTGAGGAAGTTGTTGTTGTCCAATGGGATTCTGCAGAGGAAAATACACATTCAACCAACACTTATTTGATCATTTTATGATGCTAAAGACAACAGTGAAGAGGAAACAATGTTATCGATCTCAACATCTTTACGATGAAAGCACAAAACAACTGATAATCTTACATTACTTGCATTACAGTGGGGTAGGGATGGGATCAAGTCATTGTTTTGCTGGTCCCAATCAAGTCTCAAGTTTTTATCCTCAAGTCTCCAGTCAAGAGCGACAAGTCCAAATCCTGACATTGCATGTCTTTTGAAGTCCTTTCAACAAGAGGGTAATCATATTTAAATAGAGCATGCATGTTTTTAGGAACTGTGTTTATCTAGCAAAACTTTGCAAGAATATTAGCAAAATATCAGCCAAATCCGCCTCTGAATTCATGCAGTCCCACTTTAAAAAATTCCAAATAATCTTTACCAGTGGTCTTTAAATTACAATATCTTTAGCCAAAATCATAAAAGGCTGCGTGGGTTAATTATAGATTTGTCTCTGAGTGGACAGTTTGCAAAGAGTAATCCAGCCTCTTTCCCATCATCCCTTTGTTTGCACGTTCTCCTGTTTGGTTACATTCCCTCACAACCTCAACCTTACATCACAGGTCCCACAAAAATAGTAAGTAATATTGGAGCTATCCAGCCGCACAGTTTTGAGACAGATTCCAGCTCAGACGAGTAAAACAAGGACGTACATGGATCTAGTTGTGTACAAATTGATGAATCAGAATGGAGCAGAGAGCAGGGAGCTCTTGGCTCACCATGGTAGCTTTTACAGAACACCTACAAGCGTTTTCCATCAGAATTTTTTCTTCTGCTCCCGATTCACCATTTGAATAAAGAATTGCTCAGAAATGCAAATTTAAGGCTAATTTTCTTTATATTTGTCCTGTATCAGCAGAAAAGTATCAGAAGAATGTTAAAAACACTAAAAACACCATTTCCATTGGAGTGGATCTTTAACACTTTACAGTTTTATCGATTTAACTGGGCAGCTAGTACTTCATTAGGGAATAAGCTAGCGTGAGCTTTCACTTTGAATTTACCATTCTCAAATACTGAATACTGCAAATACTAAACAAAATTGGACGTTGTTAAGTCTCTGTCCAATATCGTCGAACAGCACGTTTTGCACACTTCAAATCGTTTTTTCTTGACAACCTCACGATTTTTCCAATTTGATTAGTTGGATGGCATCGGACCAAACAACGTGGATCAAATTGGATTGCATGTTGAGCACACACAGATGCACACATACACAGAGACAGAGCGGTCTATGTCAACATACGTATAATTTTTGGCTGTTAGGGAAAGTAGCAAGTCACTTTGAGTCAAAAGGCTCAAGTCCAAGTGAAGTCACAAATTACTGCTGTTAAAGCTTAAGTTGAGTTGCAAGTCTTTGTCCATTTTTTGTCAAATCTATAGTCATCAAATTCAAGACTCCAGTCCTAGTCATGTGATTCGAGTCCACACCTCTTCAGTTTGAAGCGATTAGCGTGTTTGTTCAAACATCAGATCATTGCAAAACAAAAGTAAACGTTTAAGTTTCTTTTACACAAAAACAACTAAGAAAAGAAATGTAATTTATTAAATGTAATTTATATTTATTTTTATAATTTATTTATCTATTGTAAATCTATGTAAAAATCTTTCAAAAGTGCAAAACTATAAGTACAAAAAAAGTTTAAGGCTTCAGTATTGATCCTGTAACAGTCAGTTTGTGTATGCATTTTAGGCCAAAAACATTATCCAAATGATTTTTTGGAGTGACGCAATGACATAACAGGTTCCCAATAACTGCAAGCATAAGGAAAAAAAAAAACTTTTCAAAATACATTTTTACAATCAGAGGTCATGGAAGACACTCAGAACTGAAAAAATGAAGAAAAACAGCACAGAAATCACAGTTTAAAAAATCACAAACCAGTTTTTAAAAAGGAAATTATGTTACGACAATAACAGAAGTAAGATGACTTCTTTCAATCACTCAAGTGCATTTACTGTGAAACACAGTCAACTGTACCAACACAGTGGCACCTTTCCCTCTGTGAAAATCTGTCACTTCCAGCTGGCCCACTTTCAAAGTCATTACAGACCCATTTGACATTGTTCAAACCACAGCCATTAGCTGGGGAGGCTATTTCATGCTGTACGGTGTTACACACGCTAGAAAAAGCCTGTGTGCGTTCGCAGACTCGCTTGAAGAAAAGGTACTCAGTAATTATAGGCCAGCATTCATCAGGCGTAATCCACCATTAGCTAACGTTTGGATGTTTCATAGAAGCGTGTGTTTATAATTTATAGACAAAACTGGATCAAGGCTTTCTGTGAGAAAGCTGCAGGATTGTGGAAAGAGAAAATGTTGAAAGAGAAAAATATTTGTTGACAAGTCTTTAAGTGCATGTGTTGAGCAGAAAGTGGTAGATACTCCCAATAAATCAGACTTTTGGCTTCAATCCGTAAAAACTTCAGAAACATACACTGGTTTGTTGCATCAATGGGCAACCTCATTTTACTAAGCACAATATGGTAGAGTGTGCACAACAGAGGTGATGCTGTGTGGGCAAACGGCTCTTCCTTTCCCATTAATCCCCCTTTTCTTCCTTAAAAGACTCCCCTAATTCCTGTGTTGAAGGTGAGGCTCCCCTTGAGTTCCGACTGGAGATCAGCACTGATGCAACCACAGTGAAATTAAACCATAAACACGATTGAAAAAAGATAAAAGTGCAGGCAAAAAGCAGCAATTTACAAATCAAACATCACCTTTTGATATTCTCCTTACACTTACACAAATTTGCATTATCTTACACAGTTTATGAGTCAATTTATATGATAGATAAATTCACAAGTCAAATATCAGTAGGAACTGTTTATTCTATGATAGAACCGCTGATTTAATTGACATCATACCTTTAAAGCTTATCTTTTATGTTTAAAGACCCACTCTGATCATCTTTTGATTTATTTTCAAAGTGTTCCAAGTGGCCTTTTAATAACAATTATATTTAGCAAAAAAAAAAAAAAAAGCCTGTTGTTTTCTAGGACACGGTTTCTGCAGAGTGGCGGAAGTTAAATAGAAATTCTTAACTGTGTTGTGGGCAGCACCACTGGTGTGGAGCAACCCCACCCACCTTCCCGTCATCCGTCTGTTTACACTCTCTCAACCCCAACCTAACATTAGAGATGCTACCAAAATGGCTAGCAATATTGGAGGCATCCAACCATACAATTTTGAGCCAAATGCCAGCTCGAGTAAGGAAAACAAAGACCGACATGGATCTATTGCATATAGGTGGATGCATCAGAATGGAGTGGAGCAGGGGGTTTGTGGCCCGCCCATTGTATTTTTTAACGTAACAAACAAGATCTTTTTCAAACTGCATTTGAATAAAGAAATACTCAGAATTGCATCTTAAGCTTGATTTTCTTTACATTTATCCTACATTATCAGAAAAATGCCACAAGAACATGTAAAAATACAAGCATGGCGCAAAAATGACATCAAATGAATTCAAAACCTTTTTGAACATTTTGTAATAAAATATATATCACTTATAAAACATTGTGCTACACATTCAAGCCTTGCAAAACTCTATTTGTTCCTTTAAATTATTAATTACAAACCTGGAAACACTCATTTGGAAATCAAATATGCAAACATCAAAGTAGGAGGCCGTTTTTTTTTTTGTTTTTTTTTTAATTCCACTTTGGAAGGCATGGATTTACTGGGTGGTTTTGCATCATTTATATACGTGGCCTCACATGTTTACTCGCTCTAATTTTACTTACTAAGTTTCCAGGCAAACCCGGTTTCCCGTCCTTTCCAGGAATACCCTGAAAGAAGGAACTGAGGTTGAACTGGTTTGTTGCCAGTCGAAGGCTAGCCGCTCCCATCTTCACCAAAAGTCAAGGCAAGCATTGTGGGAAGGTACCAAGTATTGCAACTTCTCATTGCAGCTGCCATGGATTGTAAAACTTAAGAAAGTCTATCAACCCTTATAAATGTATAAATCTGAATAGAAAAAACAGCATGTTAGACTGAAAGAAAAAAAACTGATTTGAGCTGTAAAGCTAAAACCAGTGCACCCTTGGCATAGTCATGGTCTCTACCATCCATTCACTACTTTTGACTTGCATCACAAATCAGATTATCACTTTATTTGAAGGTCTGTTCAAATTAAACATGACAACAAATGGTTTCAATCCACACTTTAAATGTAAAAAGAATCTCTTCCTTTGGACTTTTTCATTTTAAAACCAGACCTTCAAATAACTGTTCATGTCTCAGTTGACATTCTGATTGAAAGCTTGCTGGAATGCCTCCCACACGGGTTAAAGCTTGAAGCACCACATGGGTTAGTGCGTTCATCAACTTCATTTTCCTTTTTAATTAGGTCCAAGCTTTTGCATAGACTTCTTACATTGTCAGTGCATCTCCTACATGCATATGACACAGACTTTATAGACCCATATGGATGCAAAGCATGTCAAAGCCTTATCCATGAACCCAAAAGGCCCAAGCTGAAAGCCTACATGACACAAGTAGAGCCAGAGAGCTCTCAGGCACTTTCAAGTACACTAAAGTATGTTTTAGACACAACCTAGACTCGGTTTCTGTATCATAATTTGCCTGTACATCACATCCATGATGAAAAAGCATAACATTGGTCTTGAATTATTAAAAGGGAAATGTAATATTCCAAAACTCTAAGTATATAGACTCTTCGTTATGTCATAGGCAGTGCTGCCAGAGTGGGTGGTTTTGATTCCAAAAATTCTATTGGACATAATTTGGTTCGGCAGTTTTTAGTTAGATTAACTTTTTGGGCATTTTTGTTGTGGGATCTGGCAGTTTTTAGATTACTTTCAGGCTGGAAAGACATTGCTATCTGTCAACACTCAAGGAGATAATGGCGGACAGAGATTGTGAAACGTTTAAGGTAAGAATTTTGAGGAATTATTATTGTTATTATTTGTTGTTGTTGTATTTTTTCATTAAATAATCGCAGCAAATAAAGAATGGGATCTCAGAATGGGATTTCAAATGAAACAAGGATTTGGAAATTACAGATAAATTAGTTAAGGAAGACCTCAATGATAGAGGAAGAAATTTTTTTATTTTACAAAACAAATGACAAAACATGAGTCAGAATTCAGCAAAAGGTTAAGTTTAGGTATTGAAAGCCATTGACCTCCCCCATTGAGCTCCAAACAAGAAGTGCCTGCTTGCCAAAATTCAATAGAGAAATAAATTACTCAGTCATTCTATTTGTCAGAATAACCAACAAGAAAAAAAAAAAAAAAAATCGTATATCAAAAAATTGGCAACTGAATTGACTTCATTTCGTTTGAGTAATTGTCTACGGGTCACGTCACACTTGCTAGTTTGTCCAGTTCTCTTATACAGTCAGTGATTCTAACTGGAACAAGAAACCATTTCATATAAAAAAATAAGTTTTTAGTGAGCTTATAGCTGTTGTTGGTGGACATATTTTTTACAATAAATTACAGGTCTGAATACTTATGAGCTGGCATATTTTCCCCCTTTTTTGGATGAATTTAATTGATTCATTAATTTTGGATAATTCAATGAATGCAAAAAGCTAGGAGAACAGAATCTATCTTAAGATGTGTCTAAAACATAAGAAAAATGAAAAAATCTGGACAAAGCCAAAACAATGAACAGCTCTCTTACCTGAGGGCCTTGTATTCCAATTACTCCCTGTGGCCCAGGGGGGCCAGGGGGACCAGGAGGTCCAGGGGGACCCTTTAACACGCAAAAGAAAAGATCAAATACTGTCAAATTCTTCCATGTGAAAACAAATCAAAGTTGAGATTAATTGTGATTTTCCAAACAAGGCTTGCCAGGCAAAGATAAATGCAAAGCGTTTAGAAAAACTCCAGCTGTCAGACAGTTCTGCTGGCTGACAGATCAGACCTGAGGCCCGGGCTGCCATGTGTTTATTGCAGTTCCTGGAGCACCCTGGAAGGCAAAAATAGTCTAAATCACAGTGGGAAGTGGGAAGTTAAAAATAAATGTCAACAAATGTCAAAACAAAAACACAACAAGTAGAAGAAATATCCAAGCTGCGTTTTTCTTTATTTATTTGTTTCTTAGCACAAGTCTATGGAAGTCAGATGTAATCATCCCAAACTGGGATTATTCAAGCAAAATGTGCCAAGAGTCTGGTTGATGCGTACATGTGTGCAGGTGTGTACTTACAGGTCCTCCCACAACTGATGTCACCGGGCTTGTGCAGCTGCACACTCCTGGTTCGCCCTAACATAACAACAAAGACTGACAATGTAATTTGATTGTAATTTGATGTAATTAGTTTACAATGCACACCAAAGAGAATAAAAAAATAACATTGTACATGCAGATAAGTACTTTATGCCTACTGCTGGCTTAAAAGCCTACAAATTGTGAAATTAACCCATAAAACATCATGATGAATTACTATAAATTCTAGAAAAAAAAATAATAACAAACAATATTGGCAAGACGACGATTATTAGGGTTTGAATGGTCTTTGAGCTCCTGATGGTCTCAAATCTAACAAATAATTTTATAAATTTTATAAAATTTTATTGATATAAATAAAATAGGTCTTAGGGTTGACTTATGTATCTAACTAGTTATAAATATTTATAGTCTTAATTAAGTAAGTTATTATTATTATTAAAATTATTAAGTCTCAGACTTAGTAGTCTTAGGAACCTTAACTTGGAGCCTTTTGTACTTTAAAATGTGCTCTTTTCATCTGTTTTTTTGTGGCAATGCTTTAAATAATAATTTTAATTAAAACTCAGCTTCTTTTTCAATACGTCATATGATTTCAAAACTAAATTGTCCAAAAAGCTATTCTAAACGGTAAATGTGGGCATAATTTTCTAAAAAAATTACTAAAATTGAACTTCAATTATTTTATGTAATATTAAAAATATCAAACATGTAGAGACAAAATACAAATGTATAATTCCAAAAACAAAGAAAAGACAACGTCGTATTCAAAAAAAAATATAATAAATTAGTAATAGTAGATGGTCTACTAAACTATAATGTTTCAATGATTTATTCAGAAGAAAATCCCAATTTTGTGTCAAAACTCTTGTCATGTCTGACCATCCATCCATCCATGCATCTTTTTCCACTCATCTGGAACTGGGTTGCTGGAAAAGTGATCTAAGCAAAGATTCCCAGACTTCCCTCTCTCCGGCCACTTCCTCAAGCTCTTCAGGGAGGATCCCAAGGCGTTTCCAGTCCAGCCGAGAGTCATACACATCTCTCCAGTGTGTCCTGAGTCCTCCCCGGTGGGGAGGTGTTCCGGACATGCCCGGAACTCCTCCCTAGGCAGGTGTTCAGGGGGCATTTGAACCAGATGCCCGTACCACTTCAGCTGGCTCTTCTCGATGTGGAGGAGCAGTGGCTCTACTCCTCTACTCCCAGCCCTTTCCCAGCGACCAAGCTTCTTCCCTATCTCTAAGGGAGCACCTTGCCATCCTACAGAGGAAGCTCATTTCGGCCGCTTGTATCTGGGACCTCATTTCTTCGGTCATGACCCAGAGCTCATGACCATAGGTGAGTATGGCAGTGAAAATTGACCGGTAAAATTGAGAGCTTTGCTTTCTGGTTCAGCTCTCTCTTAATCACAACAGACCGGTAGAGCGACCACATGACAAACCAATCCGCCTGTCGATCTCATGCTCCAATCAAGACTCAGAGATACTTCACCACCCACCCAGAGAGTCCAAACTATGTTTCTCTGGTCAAGAACCATGGCCTCAGACTTAGCTGTGCTGACATTCATCCCAGCCGCTTCACACTCGACTGCAAACCGTTCATGTCTATGCTGGAGGTCCTGACTCAATGACATCAACAGGACAACATCGTCTGCAAAGGGCAGAGAGGAAATCCTGTGGTCCCAAAACCAAATTCCCTCTGCCCCCTGGCTGCGCCTAGAAATTCTGTGCATAAAGGTTATGAACAGAACTGGTGATAAAGAGCAGCCCTGCAGGAGTCCAACATTCATCGGGGACAGGTCTTAGTTACTGTCAGCTATGCAAACCAAGCTTCTGCACGGGTCATACAGAGACTGGACAGTGGGTAGTTGGAACACATCCTCGGTCCCCCTTCTTGAAAAGGGAGATCAAAATCTCTGTCTGCCAGTCCAGTGGTACAATTCTGGGCTGCCACATGAGAGACATGTCAGCCAAGACACTCCCACAGCATCCAGAGACTTGAGATACTCAGGCTCAATGTCCTCAGGACGGACCTCTTCCACTCTGAGCACCCTGCCACCAAGGGGCTCTACCTCGATGACTACCTCTATGACTTTCGGTTGGGTGATGGACAGCCTCACCCCAAAGCCCCACCTCAGCCTCTGCTTCCTCACGAGAAAGCGTGTCAGCGGGATTGAGGAGATCCTCAAAGTATTCCTTCCACTGCCCAACAATGTCCCCAGTAAAAGCTCCCTGCACTAATAATGGTGCCTGCAGAAAACTGCTTTTCCCTCCTGAGGTGTCAGACGGTTTGCCAGAATCTCTTTGTGGTCAACCAACAGTCCCTCTCCATGGCCTCATTAAACTCCTCCCAGGACAGAGTTTTGGCCAAATCTGAATTATTCCCTTATCCCTACTCATGCATTTGTAGGAGCATTTGCAGTGGAAGAGGTGTCCAAAACATTTCTTTTAATTGCCAACCCTCCAAGGGGAGGGATCCAGAAGCTTGTGGGAGTGTTTTTCAGCTGCAGGGACCTGACGACTGGTTGCAATCGAGGGAAAGATGAATTCTGCCAAGTACAGGGATTTCCTGGACCAAAACATTTTCCAGAGTGCTCAGGACCTAAGACAGGACCGAAGGTTCACCTTCCAGCAAGACAATGACCCTAAACACACAGCTAAAATAACCAAGGAGTGTCTTCACAACAACTCTGTGACTGTTCTTGAATGGCCCAGCCAGAGCCCTGACTTAAACCCAATGGAGCATCTCTGTAGAGACCTGAAAATGGCTGTTCACCAACGTTTACCATCCAACCTGACAGAACTGGAGAGGATCTGCAAGGACGAATGGCAGAGGATCCCCAAATCCAGGTGTGAAACACTTGTTGCATCTTTCCCAAAAAGACTCGGCTGTATTAAGGGTGCTGCTACTGAATACTGAGCAAAGGGTCTGATTACTTAAGACCATGTGATATTTCAGTTTTTCTTTTTTAATAAATCTGCAAAATGTCAAAAAATCTGTGTTTTTTGTCAATATGGGGTGTTGTGTGTACATTAATGAGGAAAAAAATGAACTTCAATGATTTTAGCAAATGGCTGAAGTATAACAAAGAGTGAAAAATTTAAGGGGGTCAGAATACTTTTTGTACACACTGTATGTTTGTTTTAAACGAAAAAATTCAAAGCTAAAAACTTTTAAAAACCTTTATGTTCCATTTTTAATGAAAAGTACACAGGGTTGGTGTCTTTCATATGTATCATCAGAAACAGCAGGTGATTGGAAAAAACCCCAGTGAGTTCAAAGGGTTAAAGTTAAAAAACTCTCCAGTAAAGATTTGATTTTTTTAAAACAAGTGTCAGTGTTTGAGATCTTTATTTGTGTTTTTTGTTTTTGAAAGACAGAAAACAAATAATTTTTGGAAAAATCTGTCTTCAAATTCCTCAGAATATGATAGTCAAGTCTAGAGACGTACTCCCTAACCCATCCTCCCTAACACAGCAGCACTTTATTCACTTACACTGAGTTGAAGTGAACACCGATACCATGGATCAGTTACACCCAAGCCAAACATTTGAATTATGCATGAGGACTGCTTGAATAGTTAGACCCTCTGTTTACAAACAAAAAAAAAAAAAACACCCTTAAAGATTTCCTGCGCACTCATGCTTTCCCTTTTTGGCCTTTTTTTCCTCATTCTCAGGATTTGTGTTCTTCTAAAATCAGCTTTCATGAATGCTGATGTCAGTCATCGGGCCCCCTGAAGGTCTGCCTCCTTTGCTTCTGCATCTCCTGCTTCCTCTCTGTGACAGTCTGGACTGGTGGCTCTGATGCAGGCAGTAATTAATAGTCTCAGTCGCACTCTCTCTCTACAGGGCCCTGAAACTCCTCATCTGCCAGCGACACTTGTCACCTCCACTGCCACTCCTTCTGTGGCCTGGGGTCACTGTTGCACGCATGTGTGTTGACGTGGGCGCCTACGCAAGTGTGAGACCGGGTGGGGTTGGCGTTCTGTTGAGCCATCTCTCATGATTACTGTCTGTTCCGCCCACTTATATTCAAAGCCCTTTGGTTCCTGTCATCCAAACAAAACGGCAGACTTACCTTGTCCCCCTTAGCTCCATCACGACCCTGCCAGACAGCGAGAGAGAGCACACACACAAAGACAGTTACTTCTCCATTGTTGTTCCTGAGGAAAGCTCAAGGGGCAGCGAGCTGATTGTCGATGGGGCACAGAGGATGAGATTGGAGCAGACACCGCCTCTGTTATGGTTTCAGGCTGATATCCTTGATTATAAACTATCCTTCAATCAAGGACTATTCTCTAAGAAATATAAGGAAATTAAATAGGAACAGATGCTGCAAATGAGTTTTGTCTGCAACTTTACTTAGTTGCAAAAAATGTGCCAAAGCAAATGAACCAAAGCTTTGAAAATTCATGGAGAATGAAAGCTTACCGGATTGCCTGCAACTCCTGGCAGTCCTGCTGATCCAGGGGCTCCATCTGCCCCCTGTGTGTCAAAAACATAAATTAGACACATTGTTTGGCTAAAAGATTTCTATTACATTTGCAGAAATGTAAACTCCAACAAATCCTACTTGAGGTCCTGCAACTCCAATTCCTGGCGGCCCCTGTGGCCCAGGAAGCCCCAGATCACCCTTGGATCCCTTGAAAGAAGAAGAAAAAACATTTGTAACAGCTTTTATACACATTTTGGTCAAATAATTTAGCAACAGGGATTTTTCTTGACGTTACCTTTTGTCCTGCAGGACCACCAGGGCCCGGAGGGCCTCTAATGCCAGTAGGTCCCTGTGAAACATACTACAGTTATCCAATAATTCTGAACATCTTATAACTTTCAAAGTCTGAAAAAAGCTTACTACAAGTCCTGGAAGTCCTCTTGGTCCCTCCTCACCCTTAAAAGATCAGAACGGCAGCATAAGAAAGGCAGAATATCTCTTGAAAAGTTCGGAAAATGTTATTGATTTGATATGAGGAAACATGAAATAAAATTCCGATGTATTCCTTTAAAAAATATAATAATCATCTGTGTTTTTAATTTAGATCTGACCTGTGGACCTGGTAAGCCAATTCCAGGAGCTCCAGCTTCTCCCTATAGGGGATTCAATTAAACCCAGATAAGAATGACTTCCCAAAAGGACAAGCAAAGACAATATTATCTATAAAACAAGAAACATACCATGCTTCCTTTAGGCCCAGCAGGTCCCGGTAAACCCTGTGGACCTGGTTTTCCCTAAAAACATGATGTCTGGCTTACTATCAGAATCTCCCACCAAAGTATGTAAATAAACAAGTCCCTCACATGTTTGCCCTGCTTTCCTGCCCCTGGGGGCCCGGGGTCTCCCTTCTCTCCTTTGGGGCCTGGAACAGCTACACCATCACCCACCATGTCTCCAGGAGCAACACAACTTGTGCAAGCGTCCCCCTGAAGCAGATTACCAGATGTGATGCAGCTGGATTTACTGTACTAAACTTTTGTGAAAATCAAAGCTCCTGTCTGACTTTTTTCTTTTTCTTCATACGGTTCACTTTTTTAAAAATCCAACTGAATCTAGGACTCCACAAGATCTAAAATAAAAGAGAACAAAAAGCTTCCTTTTCTATATGACAGTTAAAGTTCCTATAGTTTCTAGTTGTCTACAGGTGAATGTATCAGAATGGAGCAGATTAGGGAGCTTGTGGCTTGCCTATTTACTATGTCACAAATACGCTTTTTTTGAAAGGCATTTTTTTATATGCTCCTGATTCACTACAATCTGAATAAATACATATAGGGAAGCACAATTTTAGGTTTGATTTTTTTTTATATATGTCCTCCATTATGAGAAAAAATTCCACCAGAACACGTTAAAGACGCCAAAAACATATATATATATATATATCTATATATATATATATAGATATATATATATATATCTATATATATATATAGATAGATATACACACAAACAGAACAACACAAATAGAGATAAACCATCAGTACTTTTTCTCCTTTAACGCCCACTGGTCCTTGCTGACCAGGATCTCCAGGGAATCCTGGGACTCCAGGAGAACCATCAAATCCCTTTTCTCCTTTGTCGCCTTGTTCTCCCTGGTAAAAATATCAATATTTTACAATGAAACTGTATTAAAGATGATGAAAAGAGTTAAGTAATAATTAAAAAAAACACGAAAAGGAAATTGATGCATTTTTTAAACCACTAAACTTTTTTATTGCTTTGTTTTGTATAAAGAAGCTCCTTAGTAAAGTTCTAATTCCCATCTTTGACGGGGCATTTGACAAGGCACATGTTTCTAACTGATGTAAGGACTCTGAGATCACATTAAAAGAATAAAACATTGATCTATATGAATAATAAGCAAATTGTCATCTCAGCAATCCACTATCTGGCTCTATATATAAGCTAAATCATTGCTTTCATAGGACTTTTGGGTTATTTAGTGCAGCCTGGCTCTGCTTATGGCAGATTTATACCTCACATTTTGAGTGAAGTGATAAAATCTTTTCACACAACTGACTCTGTGGAAAGTTGTCAAATGCCTGAGTTAAAATATGCTTTTATATAGTTTTAGTGGAATCTTCTCCAAAGACATTCTTGTTCTCACTGGTGTCAAATTAATTACGTATGTCTGGTTGTCTCAGGGGTTTTATTTCCGTTTTCTTCCATAGATTATTCTTGAACTACTGTGTTTTGGTGTGTGGGCAATGAGCAATTTAAAAAGCTCCAAACTGTCAGAATGTCCCTGAGGATTGATTAGGGAATTTAATTTCTCAAATGACAACAAGGTTTTTGAATTTCTTTGCATGTTTTACAGATACACAATGTGAAAATAAAACATTAAGGCTCTAATGGAGAAAACACATAAGAGGGGCAACAAGGACAATTACCTTCTCTCCTTTAGAGCCAGACAAGCCAGGTGGTCCCTGAAGAAAAAAAAAAATACACATCATGTGAAAGTCCTGAGCCAGCTTTTTGATTGTTGAAGCAAAAAAAAAAAAAAAAAACTATTAACATGAAGCCAGACTCGCCTGCATGCAATTGGCAGAAGTGAGTCCAAAAATAAATATAATATAAACAACACTGAAGGATGATTTGTCTGCTTGTACAAGAAGCATCATGGCAAGTTTTTCCTTTTTTTTTTCTTTTTTTGGGGGGTGGAGGGTCCTTTCAGAATCGCAATCTTATAATCATCCAGTTGGTTGATTGAAATTGAACTAACTGAAATTAAACTAATATGCTCTGCTGTGCAATGTGATGCCAAAAAGCTTTCCTGGTAGTTGTGACTGGAGTTATTCAGTTGTGACTGGATACAACCCTGACTGTTGGTAAATGGGTGCTATGATCCATTTGATTTTGTTATTTTTCTGTTTGAATGTGTTGGTCAGATGACTCATTAGCGAGGAGGACAAATACAATTTATTATTGGGGCTTAAGTCACAATTCAGTCTGGATAAAATAATGAAAAAAGACACTTTAGGATAACTATTGTTTTAGATATCACTGCAAAAGAAGAAGAGGTAGAAATCTTACAATGGGGTTCCCTCTGTTTGTTAATGGATCAAATGCGGCACTGAGATCCAATAAAAGTAGCACTGACATATTTACGATGTTCATTCGTTCATTCATTCCTTTTCTGAACCGCTTTATCCCTTTCAGGGTCACGGGGCTGCCGGAGCCTAACCCGGCTACTCATGGGCGGAGGCAGAGGACACCCCTGAACTGGTCGCCAGTCTGTCGCAGGGGCATATTTATGATGTCTGTATTCAAATCATTAGTCACTTTGGTCAGATTGTCTCAGTGCTTTGGTGCTGTCTGAAGCCTGACTGGACGACATCATAGCAGCTGTTTATTATGAAGAATTCCTTTAAGTGATGGAAGACAGCCTTTTCAGTTATCTTACTTTAAAATGGCAGGTTTGATATCGGTCTGTAGTTGCTCATTTGTGTTTTGTCCAAAGTGTCCCTTTTCAGGAGGGGTAAGGTTACAGCTGCTTTTACTGGTTCTGGGAAAACACCGGATCTTAAAAACAAGTTCACAATCTGGAGCAGGACCGACTCCAAGATCTTTGAAACTTAATTGTAAAAATTTTTTTAAGCAAAATATCTTAGTTAATAAATATTTTAGACTTTCATAAGGTCTTAAAAATATTATAACTAACAAATAGTTACTTATAAGGCAGATTTGATTGATGTTATCCAATCCATTAAATAAGGTTAAATAGAAAAACATTAATAACTGCTTAGTAAAATAAGCATAATAATACATTTAGTAATATAAAGTGATGCAAAGAAGTAGATATCAAAACTTAAACTAATAATTAATTCATGCTTAATAATGCATTAACTTACATTTATAAAGGGACCCTTATTGCTAAGTGTTACTGAAGAAGAAAGGCAGCATGTTACTCTTCTGTGGCTAGCTGTGGTGCAGGTGTAGGGCAGTCATGATTCATGTATCGAAGTGTCCTTGGGCAAGACACTGAACCCCACTTTGCATCTGGTGGAAGTTTGGGACCGGTGTTTGCAGCGGAGCTGCCATCAGTGTGTGAATGTGTGTGTGAACAGGACTGTGAATATAAAGTGTTTTGGGCCTTCAAGGAAGGTAGAAAAGTGCTTTACGAGTATACAGGGGGGGGTTACAGGGGGTTACAGTACACTCCGTAGTAAAACAGCAAAACCCAGTCAAGCACAGACCCACCTGCTTGCCATTAGCTCCGAGTCCTGGAGGTCCAGGCGGACCCGGAGGGCCGGGATCGCCTTTTGTTTGCGCTGGGATTTTGAAGTCGGATTTGCTACCAAACTCTGATAGCTGGCATGCGCCACACTCCCCCTACAGAAGGGAATCAAGAGCATTTGAAGACAAGTGAAAGCAAAGGTTTAATAATGGCACAGGATCAAAAAAAGTGAAAACACAGACCTTCTCCCCCTTTGATCCAGGAATCCCTTTACCAGCCAGCCCTCTTTCTCCCTGTGTGATAGGATGACATGAAGATGAGTTTTGTTTCTCAGCCAAGAAAGAAGTTCAAACATGAAAAAAGAAGCAGCATAACTGAATCTTTGGAGATGCTTTTGTTCAAATTACAAAAATAATACATTAGAAATGATCAGTATTCCAAGGAGGAATCTTTTAGATTAGACTGCATGATTGATTCATTTTTATCTGAAGCAGGTGAGTAGAAAAGGCAACTGCCAGGTATGATAAGCCTTCTTCCATGACCCCTTGGCTGAGAAATACAGCATATTAAATCCTGAATTGAAGTATTGGTATCGATTGTTTCAATCATAATATTATTTAGCTAGAAAAGCTACACATACATAGTCTCTATGTAATATTTCTACTTCCTATAGGCTGATTCATACTGATACTAATTAAAAATTAATGCAAAAGACACAGACTGAGGAAGATGATGAGTATCCTCCACCACATGTAATTACTCTTATTTGAAAAATACAATAAAAATGTAATAATTGTGTTTATGAAAGCTAATTTTAATATAAATATGACAGCGTTTGACATCAGACTCATTACATCCTCTCGAATGTCACTGCTGTGTGGGACATCTAAGTTTCCTCTTCATGGAATATTGTAGTGCCATAAATGTTAATATGAAACTAATGACATAAATGACAGGATACATAAAGCGGCGGAGTGGAAGAATCAGGTGCTGTTGGAACACCTCTGAACCATTTCGGGTTTTCATTTACAGCAGATGCTAAAAACAGGAACGACTCGTAATATCCGAGGTAATTTTGCTGCCGAAGATTGTCTCTTTCTTTTTTCATTAAAGCAGCAACTGCCACACATCAAATGAGCCAATTTCGCCACAAAACTCAAAATGTCATCTAATTACAATTTTTTTTTTCCACAGAATTCCACCAAAATGTAATAAAACAATTGTAAATAGGAGCAGGTTTGCTTTATTAGCTCACTCAGTAAGCACACAGAATTTCTTCACTTTTTTTCTTTTGATTTATTTTTGCTCCCTTTCATCTGCTCCTACTTTTATTCAAGACTTAGGATAAAAAATTTTTTTTTTGCTTTGTTTTTGCACAAAATGCATACTACAGTTAAGTTTGCAGCTCTGCCATTCCACATAAATAAACTGATGTTGTTACATTTTTGATAGCATTGTTTTAAATATAAAAAAAACATTTTTTGACTAAAGAAATGACTAATTAATCTGATCTAAATTACACAGGCACTTGCGCTCTACTACACAGTGCTTCCTCTGTTGGATCCTCACCCTCAGCTTCTGTAATGTGCAGATCTAGCTGCTTTTCTAGTAGTTGCGTTAGCAACAGCAGTAATAAAACAAGTACAAAGAAACAATGACATCAAATAAAGAATAGATTACAGGAACGCACATGTAGATGTACAGGAAGGGAGATTTACTCTTTTAATTGCAGTGGACCTCAAACAAATTTCAGAACTGTTTGATTACATGACTGTGATGAGTAAAAATGTCAGAATATCTCAACTAAAATCTGTCAACCCCACATTCTCGAGTTGAATTTATTCTAATGATAAAACATTCAGAATGAAAGGAACTGCATGGGAATGTTGTCTTTGAGTATATATTATGGTTTTCCTGTAAATGTTACTTTCTTATGTTTTTTTCTGTGCTATCATGTTACAGCTTTGCTCAAAAGTTATCAAAACTTTATATCTGGTGTGTCTGAATGTCAAAGTGACTAGTGCATGGTCTCTACTTAAGCCCAGTTCGGAGAGCTTAATAAAGCTTAAAACAGACACTAGCATTAGCTCAGTTTGCTATCCCACTTGGACAGTTCTTTTCCAAATGTCGGTGAAGGTTCTCATTTGTCCAGGTGACGCTGTCTTAAAGTTTAATCGTGGCAACTGGACTTGAAATTTTCTTCCTCGAAATGTTTTGCCGCTCATTCAACAGGCAGTCTTAAGTGTCAGTCTCAGTGGTGCACAGCTCCTCCAGCTGGATCACCCACATTCCTGCAATTGGGTGGCTAATGAAAGGGAAGTAAAGAAGAGGAAGTAGAGTAGACCCCTCCTCTTTTGTAGTTCTGTCCATTCCTCTCAAAGGGTCATTGGATGTGGTCACGCCAAAATTTTGGTCTTCTTAGGAACTTATGAAAGGGCAGGATGGTAAATAGGAGAAAAACTGTGTCTGAGGCCTCCCCATCAGGACAATGAATAAGTACATGGATAAGTACATGCTGACCCCTCTTTCAAATCATCGTTTTGGTTCTCAAATGAGTGTCCTTTGTCTCTAAATTGGAATGAAGTGCTGACACTGGTCCTGACACTTCCAGAAGATTCTACGTCCTGTGCCATGACTCAACTTCAAGACTGTGATGTGAACATTTCAGAGAAGTGTGGGGAGCAACACTGGGGTAAAGTTAAGCAGGTTTTCTTGGTTATAAAGCTGCAACATAATTATGAAAAACTGTTTAAGCATGTTATATGTTTATGTGGGAAGTATACAATTCTTTTACCTTCTCCCCTTTCTTTCCATCCTTGCCACTTGCCCCCCTCGGTCCAGGTTTTCCCTGTTACATAAGGTGACATCCATATCATAACTTTGTCAGAAGGCGAAGCAAAACATTCACTTTAAAGAGCAGAAGCTGAACTTACCGGCTTACCATCGGCTCCCGAGCTGCCAGAATTACCCTGCAGGCAGACGGGTGGAAAAAAATGAAAAATCGAAAATTTCCAAAATGATAAAAATGGATGGTGTTGTAAATTGGTAATTCTCACTTCATAGTAAGCTGCACCCCACAGGCAGCCATGTCAAAATATATTATTTTTTGAATACCTTAACCCTTTGCTAATAAGTTTCATGCTGAAGGGAAATCCCAACGGTAGACAGTTTTAGGCTCTAAAATTAGTGCAGTGCTGTGGTTATTTTCCTGATGAAGTCTATTAGGAGCTCTGCCAAGAAACCCACCGGCTGAGCTCCTCTTCTCTTGTATCAGGCTTCAACTGCTATTAGGGCCAGCCGCTCTTACTTCTGCATAATTTTGTGTTCTTTACCTTCTCTCCTCTAAGTCCGGGTAAACCTGGCTTTCCTGGGTCCCCCTGTGAATAAAAAAGGAATGTTTTCCAGATTATTATTTTTTTTAAATACAAGCAAAATCCCAAAGAAAGAGTCCATAATAATTTACCAAATTTAAATTTTATTCTGCCTCAATGGTTCCCTTCACTGGAATAAACCAGACTCACCGGCTCTCCTTTCTGTCCAAAACCAGGCTCTCCTTTCTCGCCCTTCTGCTGCTTTGGTTGTAATATGCCACTTGGGATGAGATTTGGGGGCAGGTCTCCCAGAGTGGGGCACGAAGAGCAAGGCTCCCCCTAAAGTACATTGACAGAAAAGTTAAAAATATTCATCATTAAAATCTAACTTATAAGTTTCTGTCGGTTCAAAACAGGCTGAAAGCTGACCTTTTCTCCTTTGGAACCATCTGATCCTGGTTCTCCCTGCCAAAACACAAAAAGAAGAACATCCAAAAAAAAAAGCAAATTAAACCCAACTTATTTTGCCAAGCTTTTTTGTTTTTCCTAAAATGTCATGCCTGAACATGGCATTGAGAATGTTTTAGCTGATGCAATTAGGCAGACATTAGTAGATGACAGTAAAATGTGGGTGAGAGTGGGTGGCATTCTGGACTAAAGCAGACTGGCATTCGGAACGCGAGCAGAGGTGGAAGATGAAGACATTCAAACATTTAGTTAATTTTGTAAAGTTTCAAGTTTATATCGTCAGTCTCTTTGTATCCTCAACACATTTTTATACAATGTATTAAAGGGGATGTTCAGTTTTCAATCTGCGTTGCTTTTCCAGCATTAAAGCCCTTTTTGACAGAGCACATTTTCAGCAAATTATATTTGACTGCTACCTCTGTTGGCACATAACATATGTAATAAAGATATAATGAAATAAAACAGATTCAAGAGCAACTTGAGTAACTGAGACTAGAAGACATTTTTACTGAAATAAACACCATAAAACCAAATTGAATCTGTTATTTTCTGCGTGATTTGCCTTATTGTTTTTTGGTGAAATTATGTTAAAGAGCCACTCTGATGAAAATAGTGTTTTAGGTGTTCTTGTGGCCTTTTTCTAATAAAAATGAAGCTCAAACTTGAATTTTTGCATATTTCTCTATTCAAATGGTTGTGAATCAGGAGTAGTCAAAAATGCCATTTGAAAAAGAGCTTATTTGGGATGCAGTAAAAACAACGGCCAGCCTCCAGCTTCCTCCTCTTTTCCATTCTTTATCCACTGATAGCTGTGATATTTCTCATCATTTTTGTTGCACCAGTTATGTTAGGTTGGGGTTGGGAGGGGCTGTATGCTGGAGAAACATGGGCGACGGAAAGTGGGGATGGAGTTGCTTCATGCCAACAGTTCCACCCAGAACTTAGAGGTGAATTTCTAAAGAACTTGTGGTGCTCTGCAGAAACTATGTCCTAGTTTATTTTTGGTTAAAAATGGCTTACACATTTTAAAAAGATCACTAGGAACGCTTTGAAAACAGATCAAAAGAAAATCAGAGTGGGACTTTAAAAAGAATGCATCTATAGCTGCAGTCCAAAAAACATAATTCCTATGTGTGTGAAGACTTTTTTGCTTGTTGATGAGTTCAGTTTTGCTAGTTTTGCTTGCATCTGCTTTAGTAAAGTCTTTCACAGTGCTGATGTTAGCATATCCAGCAATGTGGGAATGCAGATGAGTGTATAGGTCATACTTCCCCAGAATATGAATTAGGCATAAATTGCAAAAACTAAAAAAAAAAAAAAAAAAAGGGAGGCACTTCATACCTTCTGTCCTGCTTGGCCATCCTCACCTGGAAAGCCCTGGCAAATAAGCACACGGAGAGAAGAAAAGGAGAGGCGTGATCAAAAAGTAAGAATGTTGTTAGTTCAGCTTTCTAAAAGAGTTCCCATCTACTTCTCCCCCACTACTCCTCGACCTCCTCCTCCCTCCTGCCTAACCAGGTATGACAGATTGATGCTGGCACTATTGGAAATCGTTGCACAGAGAATCTCATAAGGCTCAAGATTTATATTCGATGGGCCCTTCCCCCTTTCCACAAATCATTTTCTATTTCACCTGCAGGAGTAAGTGGGAGATGCAGACAGACAAAGAAAAAGGAAGGCTAAGCTAAGCCAAAGCTAGTATCTTGCAACTCAATTCAAAAGACAAGAAGAAAAAGAAAATTGGTCACAATCAGAAAAAAGACCCTTTCTTTAGCGACCACGCTTTCGACAGGCTATCTCATATTCTTACCTCAAGCTGCAGCATCACAGCAAAAATTACAAGGACGAAAACAACCCCTAGGTAGGAATAAATGTTATACTTAGCCTCGGATCGATACGAAAATTAAATATATACGCTATCAAACAAACACCCAAGGTCCGATTGTCAGCTATACCTCCGAATGCATCTACAACTCCCTAATAAAACTTTCAGCAAGATCATAAAAATGGAAAACAGAGCATCCCGGGAAAGAGCAGAATACATTACACTGCATTAAACTGGTGTACTAACAGTGGGCCCTCTTTCTCCAATCCCTGGTAATCCCGGCTCTCCTTTAGGCCCAGGCTTGCCTTGCAAAGTCACTGTGTTGTTGCTTGTGTGTGGAGTCAGCACCGTGCACGGTTCACAAGGGTCACCCTGAAAAGTTAGCATGAAATGAAGCACACAAAGCTATGGTACAGAGAACAGATTAAAAATGGAGGTTGCGTGCTGTCACACCTTTGCTCCTTTAGCCCCAGCTGGTCCTCTTGGTCCCTATGAAAACAACAGAATCCCTGTCAAACACTGATATATCAGTTGGCAGTTCTAATGCAGTCAGTTGGGAGCTCATGCACACATCACTGAATACCAATCAATGTTTAAAAGAGGCTCTCACTGGATCTCCTGGTAATCCATCTTTTCCTGAAGGCCCTGAATCCCCCTGTTAATGAAAGAAAAAAAAGAAAACCTTACTCAGTTGGGACATTTGAATTTATTTGGGCTTTTTGGGATTCCAATTAAAATCATTTCAAGAACTGGGTTTACCATATTTAGTTCATTTTGTTTTTAATATGTACAAGTACACAAAAAAGAATTATTAGTAACACTTTATAAAAACTACCTGATTGAATCTTTATTAAACTGTTAGTTATTGAGTTATAAATGACTTGTAAATAATAGTTAACAGTTAGGTAAAGATCTATAAATGTAGGGCTATGATTAGGGTTAGGATGGCTAAATAAAAGTTTGTTAGTTATTTACTGTATATCGATAAGGTACATTTATAAATCCTTAAACTGTAAACTGTTATTTAACACATCATTTATAACTCAGTTTAATAATGAGTTGTAAACTAGCGGGTAGTTTTTATAAAGTGTTGCCAAACTATTTTTATTTGTACAAAAGTGATGTAGAAATTCCTGGGTAAAACTGTTTTACTAGCAAATAAAATGTTTCAGTTTCAGACCTTTCGTTCTTTTTTCCTTAAATACCCATATATAAAGAAAACTAAGCTTGAAATTGCATTCCTGACTATTTCTTCATTCAAATCATTGTGTATCAGGAGCAAGGAGTGCTGAAAATGTACAAGCCTCCTGCTCAAAGCTCTCAGCAACAAGGAGGGGAAGAGGGGCGGCGATACTTTGCACCAGAATTTCTTCCCACAACTTAATGGCAAGTTTCTAATAAACTAGTGCCGATCTGTAGAGTCTATGGCCTAAAAAACGACACAGGTTTTCTGATTTAGCCCAAAAAAGCATCATAATGATGATTAAAAGACAACTGGAAACACTTGTATAATGATTCAAAAGATTAAATTAGATAAGTCTTTCTGGATCACTTTTTGACAATACATAATTAAAAAAAATAAAAATAAATTGCTTTGGGTTCAATACAGACCAATATTTTAATGTTCTCTTGTTCAAACCTGAGCGATAATTTGATTTATTTTTAGTGATTTAAAAGGTTGGTCTAAATTGTAAAGATCTTAACGCCTACAAATCCCTTAGACACGTCAGAGGAAGTTAATGGAGCCTAATGTGAAAACTAATGAAAATAGGTAGTTTTATTTGTTGAAAACCAAGATTTTTTTAATCTTCATTTCAGGTCTTTTAATATTTATAAAAGCAAATATCAGTGATGAGACTGAATAAAATGTAAAGTGGATTCCTGCAGACTTTAGTTTCACATGAACAGACTCAAACTAATAATTTACAACCAACCTCTGCTATATGTTTCCACATTAATGTAATGTTCTCTTTGCAGGTAAAGCTTCTTGCTGCAGTAAAGTCAATAAAAGGATCAAGCACCTAAAGATGTAAAGAATGCGCATGTTTGTTTGTTTGGCTTTGGTTTATTTTGCAACAGCATATCCAGGTTGTACCCTCCCTCTCTTCAAATAACAGTCGGCAAAAGCGCAACCTCACTTTAACCTTAAAGAGGATGAAGGGTGAATCAAAGCACATCCATGCATGGGCTTTGTAGAAGGTGTGAGATGTAAATCTACATGGAGCATAATTACCACATTGACAGGCACCAAGTTGCTATGCAGATAAGCTAAACGCCTTATTTCAGCTGATATAAAGATTTGACTCCAACATAAAAGATGAAACAATAAAAATCAAACAAGAAATCAAGAACATGCTAAGCATGGTGGGGATGGAAACAAAGAGAAAAGAAATGCAATACAGAGTGCAGGTTTTTGATACTCATACAAGTACAAAGTGGCCAAAGCAAAAACTTAAAGTATTGAACTCTTTTTACTCAAGTACTTTACACTATTACCTTCATTATTTTAACTACTAAACATAATTAAAATGGAAACTTCCAATGGATTTAATTCCCAAAATTGCATTAATTAAAGTTAAAAATAGTAAACTACTAATTGCTGTTTTTAAAAACTTAAAATAACAGCCAAACTATACACCATGATGAAGATAAATCTAAGTGAAGTTGATTGCACAAAAACAGCAAAGGTATGTCAATAGAACGATACATTTATAGTGCCAAATTTAAACCTACTTTTTCTCCTTTTGCACCTCCAGCTTCACCAGGGGGGCCCTGTTAGAGAAACATTTAGAAGTATGAATATTTTTAAATGTTTTCCATCAAATGCTTATAAGTTTTTTCAAAGACAATAAAAAAAAATGCTGAAAAACAGAGGAAAAAGTTTGAAAGTTATCAGATGTATGCCTCAGAGATGTTTTGGAGTCATTTAGAGAACCCCATAAAGAAGGTGAGGGTATAAAATGTGGCCCGAACATCTATATATATGTTCAACTCACTGGAGGACCTGGCTTTCCAACTCCTGGCTGACCTGGAGATCCAGGCTTCCCTGGCTCCCCAGCCAAGCCTTCAGGACCCACCATACCTGATGTACCCTGGGAAATGAGTTCAGCACACATCCCATTTAAACCAAATTGGACTGAGTTTAAGTGACAGACAGGCTGATGGCTGAAACTCCAGGAATTAATGAAGACTGACCTTCTGTCCTTTGGGGCCGACGACACAGATGCTCCCCGCTTGACCCTGGGAAATGGTGACAGAAAAGACAGTGACAGAGAGAAAATTGACATCATCTGCGCCATCCCAGGGATATCAAACAAGCTCTTGTGAAATCCACCCCCCACATTACTTCAAAAACTGTTTCAGACACTTGTCGACTTCCCCAAATTTGAAAGTCTGTGCCTTTTCCTTCAGTGGTGAAAATTAAATATTTTCTCCCTGCTGATTCAAGCCAAATTAAAAAGTGTATTATTTTTTTCCCTATATTGGACCGACAGTAGCATCAAGAAACTCTATCCTCTGCTGAATCCATCTGGCAACAATGCATATGTATCTTGGTGGACAGCTAAATGCGAGTCCATCTGATGCCAAAAAGAACTCAAACGTATCAGAGCTCACACACACACACGTTATAATTAGTTCAGCAAAAGTTTTCAAGCGTTTGCAAGATCATTTCAACGTAAAGACAAGATTAAAAGGTTTAAATCTCTCTAAGGAGACGGCCGTCTCCGTCAGAGATGAACAGCATAGTTAGAGAGGCAGCATTGATTGTGCAGGCTTTGTTGCTTTAGCCTAATCTAACAGGCATTAATGGGCTGACTAAATGCAACAGGACAGAAAAAGGGGGAGAACACACTTAAGGCTTAGAGAGTAATACCTTATGAGCACGCTGAGTATCTGCTCCAGCCTGATAAAAGTGGCTAAATGGATGCATGTGTGAGTTTTACTAGGTTTCCTTAAGAGCTCAACTGATTGACATTTGACAACATTTCATCGCTGACACTCTTACTGACTCCAACTTTTTATCTCAACCATTGGCTGCATATGAGAACTGGACCGAGTGAGTGTGACGTCAACCATACACAACGGGTTACTTCCAGCTCTAACCAAATCAATTTAGTTCCCAATTATTTGTGATATGGACATGACCATGTTGGAACCGGACATCAGTCACTTCCTATTATTGTTAAACATTGAGGCAGTTAAGTAATTTGAATGAGATTCATATATTTTTTTAGATCAGCTCCCAGTAACATTTAGCATAATTTCTGCCTTCTATACGATGTCTGAGCCATTTAAACAGCAGATAATTTTGTGATCACAAGAATTTATGTTTTCCTACAGAGAGCTTCTCCTGACAGGATCAAATCTCCAAACGCATGACTCCAAATGCAAGACTGTATAATCGCATCTTAGTGTCATAATAGACAATGAAAATCTCAACGGTGCGTGATGTAATGACAGCCACACAGCTTGGAGTCATTCTCTCTGTTTCATTGTTTTTATTTTTTATATGTTGGCAACTGTAAAAAAAGAGAAATGAAGGCATTTTACTCTGAAGAGATGCCCCGGGCAACTGAAGCTGCTTTTGCAGCCAAATTAACCGTCAAAAACTTGCCTGTGTTCACGAAGGTAATGAAGTGTCTGTAAGTGGTGCCGTATCCTAGTACACTTGGGAGTAAATTACCATCATCCAAAATAGAAGAAGAAGATGCGCCGTATGAATCAAGTAGACCTGCAGTTCTGATCCTTAATATTTCTTTTTTCTTATATTTTCTTGTCAACACTTAAGAAAAACTTTTTTCATTTTTTTCAAAAATTTTAAGAGGTTATAATTATTATTATTATTCAAAGACATACTCTGATCACCAATCAGATAGTCGTTACAGATCAGTTAGCTACAAGCAGTGATTAGTCTGAGTCGATCTGTGTCAATGTTTCTATGGCAACCACTCTCACTAATCAGGAGTGAGCTTGTTGGAAGGCCAAACCCGTACCATTTAAAAGCAGGCTAAGGAGAATCTGTCAATCAAATCATTCAAACGTTTAAGTGTGAGACCAAAAACTTTCATTAAGGTATCTGATTGTCCAGTTTATAACCTGCAGTACAGAGCTTAAATATGAATAAAATCAAATCAAATGAAAATTAGGATTAGTTAGATCACGTTAAAAAGATAGCAAAGCAAGAATGGTTCTTCTGACTAACAATAGGTTTGTATTTCACAATATAACTCCACAGAGTTTTAGCTTCTTGGTACCAGCGGGTACTTCCTGTTTGAAACGCGAGGGGGGAGGGACCACTCTGTCCAGTTTTTTTCTATACAGTCAATGACATTGATTTCAAATGAAGTCCAAAACACCTACGTCCTTCCCAGGTGTCCCAGTCAGACCCTGTGGACCAATCTCTCCCTTCTGACCTTTCTCTCCCTTTAAAACAGAATCACAACATAAAAACAATCATTGAAGACTCAAATATTCATTCCTCATGGACTGTTTTATTTATTTATTTTTGCAAACCTAACCTTGTACCAAACTGCTTCTCCTTGGTTGGGAGCCACAGCCTGCAAAAGAAGAAAAAGAGACAAGACTCAAATCCAGGACTGTAAAACAGACAAGAACCCATAAACCCTCACAACATGGTCAATAAGAGTGTGGATAACCTGGGAGTCGTGCTCCATTCATAAACATTGACCTTTAGAATAGAAGCAGACTTTCAAACTGTACAGACGTATCAAAACAGCAATTTATCACAAGAAGAACGAGTCAAAGAGTCTCAGAAGACTAATCTGACATGACAAAGAGCTTTGACCTGAAAGTCTGGACTCCTAAACTCTTGATGTCAAACATCAGTTATCGTAGAACTGTTGCTTTGTGGAACAAATAAGATTTGATCTTTGTTATACTAGTGGTAGATGCAAAGATTTATAAACATGTGAGCAATTAGAAGTCAATTCAATCCATCCACACATTCTCTGTTGGCAAATAAATGTAAAAAAAAAGAACATTACTGCTCCCTGGCTCCGTTTAAACTTGGGGCAGATTGCTTGAAAAGAACTTTTCTGGAAAAAAAAATCTCACTTTATAGCTGCTGGACTAGACAGCTCTGGGATACACTGCTGCAACCTGTAGCCAAACATCAGCACTCACCAGCTCGCCTTTCTCCCCCTTCTGGCCTTTGAGTCCTTCAGAGCACTGAGGTTAGAGACAGTTAGTTGGCATGAACAATCAAAGACCCTATTTGGCAATAACTTCAAGCTCATTTTGCCGCAAACAACCAAAAGCTTTTCTGAGGATTGTCACTTACTGGGCTGGAATGAGAGCCAGAACACTCATCACCCTGAGATGAGGGGAGAAAGACAAGATGAAGTGGGGGTGATGCTCTGGGAAATGTAACTGCTGGTGAATTGGTCAAAACTCATCTTTTTATTACATGTCAGAGTGTATTCGATACAAGTATCGAGCAAAGCATGGAGAAATATTCTTACCCGATCTCCTTTTTCTCCCTTCAAACCAGCGGCTTCAATAGCATTTGCCAACTGGAATACACAAAAAAACACAATCATTGACTTAATATCTGTGATTTGATTTGAAGAAAGGAAATGTAGGTAAAGATCAGTGATCCTTACATTGTATTCCCTACCCAGGAGTAAACAACCAGAACACTACAGACAGACAAAAAAACCACACGTGAAACATTTTTCACCGAATGTCTGGGAAGCAGTTTCTGCGTTGCAGTTGCCTCTGCAACCTGGCAGTGGAGCTCTTACATAAAAGCGAAAGGCTGCTGCATCGCCGCGCTGCTACACTATGCAGATAAAAAGATGAGAGGTGTGCAGTGGACACACATGAATGCGCACACACAACAATGCGCACGGATCTCCCATGGGAGCAGGAGATCAATAGGAATGTCTGATTCCCACAACAGAGCAGAGAGCCGACCAGCTGCTCCTCACAGGAGGGCACATGCATGCATACAACCACATGCACATACCAAATAAGGACAGCCGTTATAAATAACTGAGGTTTTTTTGAATTTTTTTTTTTTTTTTTGGGGAACCAAGTAATTAAAACTGAATTCCCACCACCCCTTTTTTTTCCTTTTCTGGAAGCGTTGTCTTTATACGCCAGCAAGTTCACAATGTGCTGAAGCTGTGACTGTGAGCTTGCTGAGACAACGAAAGAGAGCTCGTAACAGCACAGAGACAATGTTCAATTCTCCAATTTCTCTTCTTTTTTCCTTCTCACTCTCACAAGCTACAAATCTATCATTGGCAGGGGGGACCAGCTGCAACAGAGTCACTCTTTCCTGGCTCTCATCTGCAGCTGTGGGCTCACAAACTTACATTTAAAACATGAAAAAAGACTGCAAAAAATAATCATGAATCATTATCCTAATCAGCTTACTTTGCTATTATGATTATTGTAGGACCATTCATTTGCTTTCATAAAGTTTGGGGAATTTCCTTCATAAACTTTGTAATATTTACAGGTTGATGCACATTGACATCAATAAGTAAATACTGCATTGATAAACTGTATAAAAGCTGTCATTGACCAGATGATGCATCAGCGTGTGTCTCCTCCTCCAAGCCAGAAGGGGGGGTTTTAGATGATGTAACTGTTTTCACTACATTAAAATGTCAAAGTAATTATTTTTACATTGTACTTTTTCTTACTTTACATGCAGATGGATAAAAAGATGAATGTGGCGGCGTACACAAACTGGCATTTTTAAGAAAACCTCTCACTGTTTTGAATGCATTTCACTGACAAAGAGCAGCATTATTCTGCTTTAGATGCAAAAGATGTCATCTACTTATTTAATGAAATAAAAGTCTACTTTTCTAAAACATCTTGACTGTTTTCTCCATCACGTTAGAATAAATTATATTATGTGGCATTTTAGCAGAATGATTCGAAAACATGGAGTTGTGATGCTGTAAATGTAGCTGTGGACTGAAACCGGTAAAGCTTTGAGGTTTTAGATGAAGCTGGTAAGGTAAAAGAAAAAAAAAGCTTTAACTTTTATGGCTAAAAAACCAAATAACAATCCAGGAACGCAGCATGAAGCTCTATTGATGAGGCCACATAGAGTGCTAATAGCTGCTCAGTATACATAACATTATTGGTCGTTTGGGACCCATGTCTACACAGTTTCCTAGTCATTTTTGTGATAGTAAAAGAAATTTTAAAAAAAATGTGAAAAGGTTGGTTTAAAAATGTTATGAATGAATTAAAGGGACTCCAGCCTTTGTAACTAAAGGTTCTCCTTTATTGTGAGCAGCAACTTTGTCTAAAAGCTCAAACATAATTGTTAGTGTTTTTCTATGTATGTTTTACTTTTTACTCTAAATATGATTAAATATATGTTTGTACAAAATGTGACAATTTCTCAATGTCAACTTAATAATACTGGCAAACAAAATTTGTTCTCATGTATTACTTTTTGTGTTTTTCTGGAACTCGAAAACCAGACATTTTCATACACACTTCAAAACAGCAGGGAAAATGTAATGCACCACAATACATGAATACAATATGAGATGTTATACTCAGATCTTAGTTTTTATTTATTTGATCAAAACGAACTTGATCACATTTAACCTTAAAATATCTAAAAGGCAAACTAAAAAACTTTTATATTTACAGTGTTTCTTCACTATATGACAGGTCGCCTTTTACAGTCTCACTGTTTCAATTTTTTTTTTTTTTTTTTGTGTAATTTTACATGATTATTTTTTACAGTGCATTGCGTTTTGACTGGGTGTTGACATCGTCAATCAGTCTCCACCGTGCTGTCTCTCCTCTACAGAATGTGTTCACCTTGCCGGAATTAAATAAAGGTTAAATTGCAATCAGATCTTTGATTTCTTGATGAACTTTGAGTTTAAATATGAGAAAAAAGTGTGACATGACTGTCTGAGAAAAGTGTTTGAAGCCTTAAAACATCTGTAATCCTACTTTGAGGATTTCACCTGTCACAGGTTTTTTATAGAACATATACCCTCAAACAAACGAGGTACCACTGTATCTCAGATTGATTTAAATGTAAATGTACAATTACATCTTTTACGTTTTTTTTCACCTCACATATTGGCAGTTTTGCATCTTCTATCAGTTAAGCTTTAGTCATATCCATGCATACGGGGGTGGATCCTTATGGGTGTTGCAGGTTTTGGGGTTGTCATTGGACAGTCATACACATTAGAGGCTGGATCATCTCAAGGAGCAGTTTAAAAATGGAACACACCATTGTTATAAGTGTGGTAAATGTAAGGATAATGTCAGTTACACACATTTGTGATGTACAGGTGATGCTGTCGTACAGTGTCACTCGTTACACTCTAGCCATTAGGGGGGTGTGAATGCTGGCCCTATACGAATGCTGTACGCACAGGGTTTGCAGCATAGTACACCCATAGGATGTCCACACAAACTACGATCTGATTGTTTAATGCCTTAATTTCTCACAATCAAGGAGTGCACCTCAAGGAAGGTGAGTAGCTCTTACAGGCTTCTTGCGCAGTCTGTAGTGTTTGGAGGCATTGAAAAAATAGAAAATCTGCACAAAACGCCTGCACCCCACCTACTTCCACCACTTCTTATCTTTGCATGCTATATACTGTAAGTGTTTCCTATGACTTATCCCCAACATTCTTGTAGAAAAAATGTTCATAAACATCTTTTCACTCTACGGGTTCACCAAGTAGTCTAGAACCTTAATATTTTGTGCAGGCAACCATTATACCCTGTACAGATGTGCCCATTTTTCACCTGCAGACAACTCGTGTCAACCTTTAGGGGCAGTTGTGACTCCTGATGCCTACACCGAAGGTGATTTGCGTGGCAAAATCGGCCAGTTTCAATGTAAAGTCAATGGTTTAGACCCAAATTCAGGTTCTGCGGCGCAAATCGAGGGACTGATGCGACGTGAAAGTCTATAAAACAGCGCAAATTGAGAGGCCGCTGTGACTGGTCAGAGTTTAAAAAAAAAAAAAGAACTCTGGGGAGGTGGTTTCTTCCCCTCAACAACCAGGGACTTAACTTAGGGCATGTGACATTTTCAGCGAAAGCAGGGAGAAAGCATCCAATATGATGGATCCATCCTTAGTTCTCCTAAACTTGTTTTTATTTTTGCCCTCTCTCATGCGTGACAGTAAGCATTTGAACTTGGTCAGAGCGAGACAGAAACACAGCAAAAGCGACCATCAATCAGACTCAGCAGCAGGAAAAAAGCTCACTAGAGCAACCGGGAGACTCTAAATGTTTTCATGAACTCAAACATGGAGATGTGATCACTGATATTTTTGTAGAGTTCTTCGAAATAAATACCTGATCTCTAAACATCATCTGTATCTACCATACAATGTAAAGGAAATAAACAGACGCAGCTAGTAGCAATGAAGCTAAAAACATTAGCAGCTAGCTTCGTGTGGCAATCAGGCTACAAGCATTAGCAGCTAGCTTTATGTGGCAATCAGGCTACAAGCATTAGCAGCTAGCTTCATGTGGCAATCAGGCTCCAAGCATTAGCAGCTAGCTTCGTGTGGCAATCAGGCTACAAACATTAGCAGCTAGCTTCGTGTGGCAATCAGGCTACAAACATTAGCAGCTAGCTTCATGTAGCAATCAGGATACAAACATTAGCTGCTAGCTCCAAGTAGCAATGAAGCTAAAAACATTAGCAGCTAGCTTCGTGTGGCAATCAGGCTACAAGCATTAGCAGCTAGCTTTATGTGGCAATCAGGCTACAAGCATTAGCAGCTAGCTTCATGTGGCAATCAGGCTCCAAGCATTAGCAGCTAGCTTCGTGTGGCAATCAGGCTACAAACATTAGCAGCTAGCTTCGTGTGGCAATCAGGCTACAAACATTAGCAGCTAGCTTCATGTGGCAATCAGGCTACAAACATTAGCAGCTAGCTTCGTGTGGCAATCAGGCTACAAACATTAGCAGCTAGCTTCATGTGGCAATCAGGCTACAAATATTAGCAGCTAGCTTCATGTAGCAATCAGGCTACAAACATTGGCTGCTAGCTCCTCACACATGCAAACAAGGCGCGAGCTTAGGGAACACATTTTTGGCCACGCAGAAAGCTGCAAATTCTCCACGCGGTGAGAAAGGGGCAGGCCAGGTAAATTGGCCGCGTGAATCGCGTTCGGTGTAAATGCACCTTAATGCTTCAAAAATAACTTTTTTTGTGGATGTTTCTTTAAAAATGTTCAGCAGGTGTCAGGTCACTTAGCCTCAGAAAAAAATTGAGAATGCACAACAGTGTTTTTTCCATTTTCAGAGTACATTCTCTTGAAATTTAATTCTTTATTCCGAGCAGTTTTACTGTTTTCCTTTCAGGATTGCCTTTTGTGTCAACTTTGTGTTAGCGCAGATACTTTGACTCCTGTTATTAAGAAGCTGAAATGTAGAGGGCACAAAGCAGTACAGAAGAATAGCTGATGAAGCGTGACAGGAACACTGATGAAAATTGGTTTCTTACTGAGATTTGGGATAGTACGGCACACGACAATTACGCCGCTTTCAGCTTGTTTATGAAAATCATCACATTCATTCATACCCCTGTTTGGTGGGTTTGTTAGTCTTGAAAAAGAACTACAGAATAACAATTTTTCTTTTATCATTGTTTCATTCCGCTAAGTTTTTACTTTGTAAAAAAGAAAAGGTTATCATTTGACCAAATTGAATTCTCTTTTGTTTCTTTGCAAGTGTTTTCCCCCAGTGGCAAGGCGAGCTCCAACCTGACTAATAAGTTACATTGAAGAACACAGGGAAAGGTTGCAAGCTGCATTAGAAAAGAGCTACACAATGAACCGTCAAGATTTGTATATTCTATTTGGGAACAGAGGACGCCTTTTGTAGATGGGGAAAAATAACAGGCAGAAGCAACTCCTTTGTGCATAATGAGGTTCAAGCCAGTTTTCAGTCACTCAGCATATGTGAAAGAAAGACAGAAGTAAAAGAGGCCAATGTGCAGCAGATAATAGCTCATACAATGTGGGTTTTTTATTTTAATTCAAACAATTCATGTTGAAAGTCTCATAGCAATGATGGACACAAACTTAGGGTTTGAATAAGAAGAAAGAAAGTAGATAACATTCTAATGTTTTTTATGATATTTATAAAGGTGTACAATGCTGATGTTTTTCTTATTCATGTTCCTTCAGTGCCTTCCAAAGACAAGGGGAGGACAGGAACAAAAGTTCTGCGGATGGTTGCAGCATGGACTCTTGTTTGGTTAAGGGTTAGTACATGCAGAGAAAGGTCAACCTTTTTGAATGTCATTGTAAGTAAAGAAAGCACAATAATTCTGTTTTTTTTCTATTTCTATTTGTTAATGCTTTTCTTAATAAATATATTGTAGCCTCATTTCACAGAAACATTCATGCCTAAAATGACATGAAATTGTCTTCTTTGCCCTTTTGAGCATCTGGGGAAAAACTGTTGTTAGTTGAGGTTGCTAGTTAAATCCAATAAACCACGAAAAGACCAAAACCAGGACAAAAGTTTAATAGATGACTACGCAGGGTTTTATTTTAGCAGTGATGGGAAGCTCAGTCACACAGTTTTTTCCCAAAAGATGAGTAAGTATTTGCTGAAAGGAAATGTGTATATCTCTGAAAAGATTATGAGAAAAAATACATTTATCAGTAAATACTGAGAAAAGTAGTAAAGTTTTTACTGAGCCACAAATCCAACAAACTATAAAACCTAACCATAAAGATGTGTAATGTCAACTACATTGGAAGTTCTCAATGAAAGCATCTATACAGTAGGAAAGGAAGAGTTTTGAATAAGTTGTCTATTTCAAATCAGTTGGACTTCTTTTTTTCAAGAATTTTTAATACATTATTTTAGAGAATACATTAAAACAAATCACGTCAACTCAGAATTTTCATTTTTTTACTCCAAGTGATACATCTTGTTTTACTTTGAAATGAAAGGTTAGTACTATCTAATAGTACTCACTATACCAATAACATCAAAATGTACTGTCAACATTTTCTTCACCAATGTAGCCTCCTTTCACAAAAAACTGAACTGAATCACAGCATTCTTTCTACAACTGAAACAACATTCAAGCTTTTTCCAAACCTCTGGCTATACATTTTTGGCACTTGCAGGTCGTTTTGCTTTTTCTCTTTTGTTCTGTGTATCCCAAACCAGCCCAAAAGGGCTCAGATTTGGAAAGTGTGCTGACCACTCTGCGGTTTCAATTTTACCCTCTTGTTTTTCTGCCTTTAGATAGTTCTGGCATTTGCAAAACCAAACCATCACACTTCCTCTTCTATGTTCGATATCAAACATCACACAATGTCCTTTTAACCTTTATATAGGGTACAAAGATTCTGCCTAATCAAATAAAAAGGCCATATTTTAGTTCATCTGTCCAAAACACTTTTCAGTCTTCAGTAGTCGAATTACATTTTACCAAAGTCGTTCTACTGCAGCTTGTCCGATATACCCTGCAGCTCTAAATTTTCTCTAAATAAAACCAAGACTGGCTTACAAAGACCAGAATGAAGCTGTTCTTAAAGTTGTTGTCCCATAGAATGCGTGAGGAACTAACTCTCAGAAACCTTTCCTCTGATTCATTTGTAACTGTGAGTTCCTGTTAGTTTCCTCCAGTTTCTGAAGGACAATTGAAGAGAACGAAACTGTACTCAGTGGCACTTTAACTGCCATTGCATTTCCCTGTCAGAAAGACCTACATTTTCAAGCATTATGGAGGTATGCTTTTCTTCCAATGTTAGTTGCCTTCCTTTGCCATTTCTAAAACAACTCACCACTTTGAGCTATATTTTACTGTTTGACAAAAGATCATGAGGGTTTGGTACCACAGTGCGTTCCACCTCTGCTTTACCTCTGATTTTGTGTTGTGAAATTCTGAAATGTAAATACGTTTTCCATGTAAGGAAACTCCTTTTTTAACCACTACCATTTTACAAATAACTGTACTTTTGTATGAATTTATACTTTTGTATCAATTTCAAAAATATATTAGACTTTTCTACCTTAAACTGGATAGTTGAGATGATCTAAAAATGTTGACAGGTGGTGTAAATGTACACTATAAATAAATGGGTGATTTCATTTTGCAAGATTATAAGTTATTAACTATAAACAGACGCATCCACAGATTAGTCATTTTACCATTCATGGATGACATGCTGCCTTATGTCATGCCTCATCCACAGACTTCATTTCATAACCCATAATCTTGCCTCACAGCACTATGTTTTTGTATGTTTTATTCCGATTTAGGAAGACATGCATTTATTTTTGAGACCTTGATTATTTGCTGTCATGTTCAGACATAAGCAAACCCATTTCTGTGGGGCTTTTCAAATGCAGAACAGAAGTTGTCATCGTGGAATTCCCACATCTTTATCAACTATTTTCTCATCTGAAACCAGAACATAGAGGGCATGCTTCAAATAAATTCGATTTTGAGCAGGCAGCTTTCCCTACTGGTAATCTATTTGATGGGATATTTTGGGTTGGTACAGACAAAACCAAGAGAGAATGAAACATCTACAAGCACAAATCTGATTAAATAAAAATACTCATACTAGAAAGCAGCGCATTTCTATGGACAGCTGTGAATCTGAGGGTGCAAACCAGATCATGCTGTGAAGCGTAATAAATCTGCTCACATCATTTTTGAAATGTAAATGCCAGATGTTTTTGGGAAGAGAAACACACTATCAAAGCATAAATAGAATTTCAAACTTGGCTCAACTTACATTGTTTTTCTGCGACTGACAAGAGAGAACGGATTGTGCATAACATGAGTTTTACTGTTTGAACTTGGGCAAGTATTTTAGTTTGCACCTTTATGTTGTCTCATAGGTTCTGTAAAACATTCAACTTGTGAGTGGGTGTGAACTGCAAGGCTTACTTTTTCAGCAAGCTCCTTAGAAGTGAATATTTCCTGCAGAGTAAAAGAAAAAGAAGAAGTAAGTTTTTAAATGAACTTAATAAATGCATCACATTGCATTTTCTTCAGGGGGATGGTGTTGTTTTTTTTTTACGAGCGGTGCAACCTTTGTGAAAGTGAGTTTCATTTCATTGCATCAGATAAACAACAACAAAACATGAAGCAGGGTCCACACATCGCTCATTAACGACTTTCTCTGACCTTTTTTGACATAAAAAAAAAGACTCAGTTCTGCAAATTCTGGGACCAGCAGGAACGTACATCATGTTGTGCACAGAACCACAAATCAAAAAGTCAACAATAACAACTGTGGAGAAAGATTTGTAAACAATTTATTGAAAAGAAAAGGTTAGAGGGGAAAAAGAAATAATGTTCTCATTGAAGAAGAAAAAAAGTTATTATAAGGTAGATTTGTGTTGGGCTTCACCATAGAACGTTAAGTAGGGAGACATTATGGCCCTGAAAAAGAAAAAAAAAGTATATTAGGACAGCTTGAAGGCTAGATGACCTTTCAGCTAAAAAGCAAAAGGGGGAAAAAGGCTTACAGCAGTGGAAGATAAGAAACAGTTTGGCTGAGATTTGCCGTATCTCAGGAAAGCAGTGACCATTGAGACCAGCACATAGACACATAAAGCTCACAAAACTTTGAAAAACTTTTATTAAAAGTAGTTGCAAAAATAGGCAGTTTGACCTCACTAGGTGCTGAAGTTCAAAACGATATCACAGCAAAAAAAAAATGGTAGCAAAAGTAATTAAACCACAACCCGCCTGAGGAGGTGTGTGGAGGACAGTAGAGGTTCTGCTCTTGTTTTCCACCACTGTGTGAAACACAAGAGCTGTTGTATCACGCAAGCACAAGTTCTTGGACTTTAAATTTGGCAAAAAAAAAGATCTTTGCAATAAAAGCACAAATAGCAAAAAAAGGGAATTCAGACATGCCTGCAGAAAAAAATATTTAGGTAACTGTTTCTGCTACGGCCACAAATACAAATGCTACTGCGTGTTGGGGGGACATTGGTAACATTTTCAAGACATGGTGCATGGTGTTGCCCAATTAAAAAAAACAGAAATGTTGGTGTGGTCGTGAATGTAAATGGTCAGGCGCATAGAATGTCCTGCTTTTGTACACCCCTGGGCTACTGACGACTGGTGGCTTTTGATTTGGACAGGCGCTGTCAAGAAACATTTAAACATCGTCCAGTCAGAGCTGCTGCTGGATGGACGATAAGCTGCCCAGCTGTTGCTCAATTTTGTAATGCCATTGTCATTAGACCATCACCCTGCCATCTTAAAATGTGCCCTTTTACTTTTAGATCAAAATTGTCCGCTTACTGTAACTTTGTTCGTAAACCTTAAAAGCGGAATCCCACATTGCCTTTGGTGGAAGGTTGATGCCAGTGTTTGAAAGCGGAGCCACCATCCGTGTGTGAATGGGACTGTAAAGCGCTTTGGACTTCAAGGAAGGTAGCAAACCACAATACAAGTATACGCCAATTACCATTTACCATGGAGGAAACATGCAAATGCCACACAGAAGGCACCCACTCAGGACTTGAACCAGGACCTTCTTGCTGATAGGTGAGGGTGCTAACCACTACACCACCACGCAGTCCCCTATTTTAAAGCTGTTAGGAAAAACGAAATTCAAAGATGGCCGCAGGCAGCTCTATTACATTTCAGCTTTAGAGAAACTACGAACAGTTGGCATTCTTTAGCCGACAAACAATGGTAGTGTCTGGTGACACTTTAACCAATCAGCGGCCTGGATTCTGGCAACATTTCAATCCAGCTCTATCAGCATGGCTGGAACCAAAATATTGAGCAATCTAAGAAAGTATGGCACAACACACAAAGACACAAGAAGAAATCTCATAAATCAGTGTAGACTAAGACCACACAGAACATTGTAGGGATTATGGGAATTATAATGATAGTAATGCAGCTTAAATAAAACTGGGTTGGACTATGACTTTGAAACTTCTGGATTGTAGTCTGGAATGTTGGCTTTATTGTGTAAAAAAGTATAGATAAAACACGTCTTCTCAAGTTACATTTTTATGCAAATGTGTGAAGAACAAAAGAATCTTTTAACAATAACATGTTATGGATGTTCTCCCCAAGGTCTCTGTGAGAGCCACAGGTGACTTCTATTTCCTCATTAAGCTCATGTGTATATATAGGTGTGATTTCCCTTGTTCTGTGTCTCAGAATCCTTGTACCCTCTGGTTGTTGTATTCTTTTCTTGGCGCTAGTCTTATTAAAAGCCGTCGTTAGATTCAAGGACCTGTGTGGAGTTCTTTCTGCTGCTGGGCTACCTCGTTTGCCTGCTGTCACATAACGTGTTTGTAAATTGATCATGAGATAAACAGGTCAGCAAAAGTTATTTTTTGGATTTCTAACTGAAGTTTTTTGTTACCCACATTCCTAAAATAGTCATACTGTATGTTAAATTGTTTCATTCAGCTTGAGCCAATGGTTTTTGTATCAAATTTCCACAAATTTCTGTTTATTAATGTGCTAGTAACAGGGAAATCCCACTTTTGTGCCGTTTAAAACATGCACACTTTTAAACCAACCTTTTTTTTCAAGTATCTTCCCAATGATGCTCCATGATTAAGGAGGGGATAGATCTAAACCACTAGGAGCTTAAATGTGTAGAAGGAACTGGAATTTTTTTTTTTAAAACTCAAGATTGTGGTCTCTTCCAGAGATCAAAGGTCAACAAAACTTTAGTTGTGGTTGTAGACTTAACCTGGTGGCAAGTATGAAATATTGTTAAGCTCATTTGAACAAAGGTTTCTGTTTCCCATATTGTGCGAAGAAGTAAACATTGCCAAATTTCACACTTTGCCACAACATGGATGCTAAGCCACAGGTCCTTCCCATAGAGCGTACTGGACAAAGCGAGGTGTTGACGTCACCCACAGAAAATGCCTTACTTTCAGCTCTGGTAAAATGAGACAAAGTCAGTCTCCATTGCTTCATGATACACGAGCCACCATTTTGAATCCAGTCGACGGTGATTGGTCCGAGTCTTTTTTAGTTTTTAGGAGAATTACAGTCGCCAATCATGAGTGAGTTTGTGCAAGGTCTGCACTCCTTCTACTGAAAGCGGGTTCCAGAGAAGCTGTCAATCAAGCGTCTGAGGTGGAGGCCAGCGGGCACCTCATACCTTGATTGACTGATTGGTCAGTTCATAACTTGAACAACTTGTGATAAAGACAAAAAACACGAAAGCGGAGGGGTTGAGTTGTCCAGTGTTCTGTGTTAATGGTCCTTCCTTTGGATGTCCCTGACGTTTGTTTTTGTTTCATGAGTATTTTGAAAATCTGTTTTAAGCCCCATAAGAGATTTTGGTCATCCTCAGACGTTTTTTATCCCGCTTAGATGTCTTTTCTTTTTTTGTGAGGGGGGATTTACACTATGATAGAAATTCATTTTCTCTGAGTACAAGGGTCGTGCAGTGTTTTTAAGTTCAACCTTTAAGTTTTTTTAGTATGTGGAAGGAGCAACACTTTTGCTCAAATGTGCAATAAAAAAAACAAGAATGGTGAAAACAGTTTGGTTCTTGCCATCCAGGGCTGCTGCAGGACAATAATGACAGTTCGCTATAGGTTGATTTTTTTTTCCCCATTTATTTTAGCATGAGACCAAACCAACCTTGATTATGGTTTATCATTTTACTTAGTGCCGTCACCAAAACATTTTCCAATGCTGCTAATGCAGGTTTGATCATCTCCCCTCAAAGTCTCCACTCTGGAATAATTCAGATCAATTTCTTTCATCATGTATGTCGGTAGCCTGTCATTTACCTGGTTAAATGTGTTTTCCAGAAGGTCATTTTCAGCTGCACGCCGACTCTTGGGAGCATCAGGAGGGCACTGCAAGCACACACAACCATGTCACTTTGTAGCTCTAAATGACATGGCAAAACAGATCACTGTCTAATTATGAGGAAGCCCTTCATCCCATTGATGCTCTACACAGGAACTCATTCTAATACTGTTTAATATTTCATTAGTATGTACAATGTGAGATTTTCCCTATCCAGCAGATCCATATTTAAAAACTAATTCCCCACACATGAAGGCAAAAAAGGAAAAGTTAGTTTTAATGATTATTAATTATTATTAATGTCTTTACGATCTTTACCTGATATTTTTGAGCATGAAATAATATTCCACAGTTTAAATCGAACTTTGCTTCAAAGATCACAACTTCAAGAAGTATACAGAAAAACAGCTTTTTTTGCTTAATTGGGAACTTTTTACACCAATAATTGGAATTGCATATGATGATATCCAAACAACCAGTTCAATCAAATCCACCACAGAAACACAACTTATGAATTCTACAAATAAGCAGTTTGACACTTTCTCTTCGAAAATAGGTGTGCGAATGTCAGGAATTATGCATCATACACTCCCCAACTTCTCTCGAATTTAAATGCAGCTTGGAGGGAGCCCTGCAGCAAACATGCCATGAGCAAAAGTGAAAAGCCTTTTTTCTTTAAAACACCTCTAATCAATTTTACAGCATGCAGTTCCAAGTGCTGAGCTCCTCACTTTTATACATCTCAGGAAGTTTTACCCTCTTTTTGCGCTCCACCATTGAAATCTATTCTATTCTACGGTGGCACACAACACAAGAACTAATAAGCAGAGACTACATAGAAAAGTCTTGTCAAAAAGTTGAATCGAACATGCTTCTATACTAAAGAAAGCTAAGAGATGGCCGTTTGGACAGGAGTTTTTATAGATTTCAACAAAAATACAGAACTATAACCAAAGAAGTCACTAAATGTGTAATTTGTCAAGTATATATAATATATACAGTAAAATACTACATCACATTGCTGATAATCAACAGGTGCAAACAATGGAGTATTGACTTGGTGATATCTATATGTATGATATATATACATGATAAAAAAGTTTTATTTGTATATATATATATAAATAAAAAAGACTTCCAACAGACTACTTGACTTGTGTTGTATCTGAATACAATACTTTACATTTCTAAAGAACAAAAAGTGTTCTTTTTAAAGAGAGTAACCCAAATGCTGACAAATTTCAACCAATTAAACAAATATAAAATAAAAAGACATTGTTGAATTCTAGCTAGTTTTTATAACAGCCAAATTATTTAAATCATCCAGGATTTGATTAAAAAATTAATATATTTTCGCATAACTAATTTATTAAAAATCATTACTAAAAACATGCAGTATGTTGATGTAAAAGTGTGAATAAAACAAGCCACAACAGGCTCTTGTTGTTTTTAAGCAGTTTCTGAGATTCTTTACCCGAGCTCCAGGTATCTCACAGCAGGCCTCTTGGATGGCAAGAGAGGGGTCACAATAAAGCATTGCTTGTTGAATATCCATCTGAAAAAGAGGAAAATAGGACGGAGAAAGAAAGGAGAAGTTTTTTTTTTTTTTTTTCAAACAGGCTTATTTGCATGCCAAGCTTTGACTCTTGTTTTTTATTTCTTTAATACCTATAACTGAGGCAGTAAACAAGACAGAGAGCCAATTAATTTCTCATTTATATGAAGCATTGAGGAAGTTATTTGTCAGGAGGTTCACCTGAGTGTGCAATTCCATGCCATCAAAATATCATTTCTGCATTTTAAATAAGCCATTTAACAGATTATTATTACTAATAGTATGAGTTTGTGATTCTATAAGGCCTGCTTTGTTGTTTAAATTGGAACAGGACAAAAGAGCAGCAGCACACTAGTGTGTGCTAGTGGTTGCACATATTAGAAGTGGGTAAATATTTTCAGGACAAAGGCTTTAAGGGCAGGAACTGCATTCATAAAACTATATTTATGCACATTTTCTTCAGGATATTGAAATATGCAGTACAACAACATAATAACATGCCTCTGCAAATGCTACTGATCTAATAAACAAAAGCTGGTCCTTTCAGAAACCACCCTGTTTATAGAGTAAGAAAATAAAGGTCAGCATATGTTCAAAGAATTACTTCGGATGACATTTACAATAAATAATCAGGCAGAAACACGCTTTAAGTTCAATCAAATATGACACAAAACCCAAGTTCTTGGTTTTGCAACTCTTTAAATACAAACTTGTTTTTTATCTACCTAAAAAAAAAAAAAAAGTCACATAATCAGGCTTTAGTTTTACTTCTTTTTGTTGAGGCGGTGTTTTGTACGATGATATATTTTTCAAATTGCCAGCTTAAAAAAGAATGCTTCTCATTTTATTGAGCATGACCGGAAGGTCAAAAGCAAAAAACACTTATATTCCAATGTGAACTTTTTCAGATTAAACTACTAACTTTTTATATATACGAAATTATTTTTTGAAAAAAAAAAAAAAACAAGTTTATGATACTTATCTATAGTGCTCTACATTAAAAAAAGAAAAAAAATAAGAACCTTTAACTAACAAAGCGTTCATCCTGTTGTTTGCCCATGTCAAAAACATTCTTTTCCACATCAGCAGTTATTGCAAGAAATGCAAATAATTAGAGACTTGAAGGTGTCTTCCTCCTTAATCCAACACATTCTCCTGGCAGGAGAATCTCTGACTCCCTCTTTATGTGCTCCCATTGACTGTATAAGAGATCTGGACAGAGTGAGTGTGAAATCACCTATAGAAACTGACTTGCTACCTGTTCCAATGAAATGAAGTCAATTCAGTCGCCATTTTTCCACGATCTGGCCATTAACATGTTGGAACCAGACGTTGTCAGTAAGCAGTGATTGGTCTGAGTCTACACATGGTACCCACTCTAGCCAATCAGGAGTAAGCATGTTAAAAAAACCACACCCCTTCCACTGAAAGTGGACTCGAGAGAATCCAGCTCACTTTCAAACGGTAGAAACATTAGACACAAGGCCACATACTTTTACTGGTGCATCAGGTTTGCCAGTTTAGACCTTGAATAACTTGTACTACAGCAAAAAATCTAGTGAAAAAAAATAGGATTATCAAGAACACATTTAAAAAAAGTTGCAGATCAAGAATGGTTGTTCTTACAACCTCAAAGACTTACTAATAGCTGGTTTCTTTCTCAATGGAAGACTATGGGATTTCAGCTTTTTTTTTAACCAGGCAGTAGTTCCCGTTTGGAATGCAGGGAGGAGGTGTCACTCAGTCCAGTTCACTTATACAGTCAATGATCATTACAACTTTTATTGATTTCATGTAATCAGGTATACAGAAATACACAGCATGTCAGACCAAAGAAAAAAAAAAAAAAAGGTTTTCTCTTACTAATAAGAGACCTCCTAAGATAACATTTAGGTAAATGTAAAAAGGGAAAGAACAAGAAGAACAAAAGTGTGAAAATCACTTCCAAACCTGCACTGGTCCAGCATCTGAAGCACGAACGCCCAGCAGCGTGTGTCCTCCAGTGTGCACCACACCTCTGGGCTCAAGCGGTTTGGTCTCAATGGAGCTGCAGTCCACATGGAGCGAAGCAGTGCCGTGCTGCACGCTTAACGCCAGCTTGTGCCAGCGGAGGTCCATGAGGGCCTCCACTCCTTCCCCGGTGAAAACACAGCTTACTGGGTCAGCCAGTGAGTCCAGTCCTCTGGCTCTGAGAGACAAAGTGCCCTCTGGGCCGCTGAGGTCCACAGACAACTACGTTTTGGGTGGAGAGTCAAAGGTTAAGGCAGGGAGAGTATTAAGAAGAAGACATATCTGCCTTGTAGTAATTGGGGATAAAATAAAGCCCTGAGCAGCATTGTGTGGCTCACAGGCGTTACCTATCCTCGTTGCCCCCTAATTACTCTCTTTTTACCCAGCCTCACTGCCTCTGGCACTGTGGTCAGAGCTGCATGGGAAAAATTCATTAATGAAACACCTTTTTTTTTTTTTAAATGGCAGCTTTTCTATTGGTGTTATCTCCATAGCAACCATTTTATTTTTTTAATCTCTTGCAGGTAACAATTGGGTCTATGAAATTTTCGGAAAAATCACCAAAATCTATTTCTTGATTACCTTGGCAACAGAGGTTTTGACCACATTTCAAGTATCTTAATAACAAATGTTGTATCATTTTGTTCAGGTTGAGTCAACGATTCATATATGAAAATGTCACAATATTCACATGATTCTGGTAAAAAAGTGTAATGATACAGAGATGTAATGTATAGACAGATGTCAGTAGTGTAATAGAAAGATGAAAATAATGCTTTGAAGTGTTTATGAATGAAGAAAATGTGAGAAAATAAGGAATAGAAGAAGTGACTGTTGGGAGAAGGAAGTAACAAAGATTGGGGAAGAAGGGGGCATTGAAGAGGATGAAAAATGGAAAGGCCCTTGGTCCTGATGATACTGTGGCTGGTGTTGGAGTAGAGGAAGACTGGGTTAGATAGAGGAAGCTGATTTGCTATGGTGACCTCTAAATGGAAAAGCCATAAGGAAAAGAACAAGATTCCGATTAAATTGTGCGAGCAACAGGGAACGCCTTTTTTTTCCAGTGATGCTCAAGGAGTCAAGAGGTCATAGACCAAAATCCCTAAGAAGACGTTAAATTTGTAGGTATGACTAAAGGTGCTTTTTCTTTATTTCAAGATGACGGCCTCATCTTAAGGTCAAAGGTCAACAGAATGTCACCTGTGGTTATAGACTTAACCTGGTGTCATGTGTGTGAAATTTGGTGAAACCTCGCTTGATTAAAAACTTTCTTTTCCTCTATTGTGGAAAAATGCGAAGAATGCCAAATTTCATACTTTGCTAATTTTTAGCAGGTGCTGGGTGAATGTAAATTTTGGTGAGTTTTTCTCAAAGGCCTCGTAAAAAAGAAGAACATGAGAAAACAAGATGGTCCTTGCAGTCCAAGACAGGACTGCAGGACATAAAAATGACAGCAGTCCAAGCTGTTTGATGCTATCTAAGATGTCTCAGTGCAATACACACATGATCTACACGAAACAAAGCTTTTGAGCTCTGTAGGAAGAATGAAGTCAGAAGGAAGACATATTAATTACACACACGAGCAGTACAGCCGATCAATCACCTCTAATGAGGCGACTTAGCTTCCATCCATCATAAGCACTAAGTATTTAAATCTGGCCTCAGATTTCTAGCGATTATTGGAAGTCTGGGGGGACTACAGTGCTTCATCATGGAACACGTATGAATATGAATGAAGGTGAATGAAAAGGGAGAGCAAAATGTCATTGAAGAGGGGGTCGTATAGGAGGAGAGGGAGAGGGAGGTCTGTCCCACACAAAACAAGAAAGGACAAAAGGCGAATGGATGAAAGCAGGAGGACAATTGAAAAGATGTCACGTGAGAAAAGAAATCGAAAGGCAAAGTGGATGACGATGCAAAAGCGTGATAAGAGAGGGCAAGAAAGAGGAGAAAAAGTTGGGATGATTAAAAGGTGAGAGATCTATGATGAGTAACAATCAGAATGAAGTGAGTGAAAGAATTCACAATGACCGGAGGAAAGGGAAGAATGAGTGGGGAAGGAGAAAGGGAGCCGCACCTGTGGGTATCCTTGCTGATCCAATATTTGAAACAGGTAGACAGTGTCTGTGAGGGCAGTCTCTTTTAAAGCCAGGGTGAAGATCAGGGTGAACTCATCTGGTAAACCGTGAGGGAACACATGACTGGAACACACAAGTTCAGAGAGGCAATAGCCCTGTAATTCGCAAATGTTACGGAGCCTCAAACACAAATGTTTTACAAAGAAAAGGGACTTTAGTCTTCCCTTTTCGAACGTGAAACACTGACCTACCATAATTATATTTTTCTTTAGTACTGGCTCTTTTCTGACTGTGCACAAATGCATTTACAGGGTTGGATACTTCAGTGCTGTAAGTTAGCTGTAGGATGTCCACACAAACTGTGCTCTGATTGTCTAATGTCCTAATTTATAAAAGTTAAGAACAGATCTATGAAGTGAGTTTTGTTCCACTACATTGCGAGCAAAGTCATGCTCATGCTGATTGGTTTAGATTCTTTCCAATCAAGTGTGTCTGGCTCGCATTGACGGTGCTTGGAGGTAAACACGGACTTTGGACTTCATATCGGCTCTTTTTTGACAGGATTCTGCAGTCTTCAGCCATTCTGGTCCGTTTCACCTTGAGAAAAACCATCTCAGCTCCGCCTCCGTCCAACTGGACGTTACATTATGTTATGATTTGTATCAAAACTATTTTTTTTCCTGAATCAAACATTGAAATATAAAAAAAATATATTAAAAATTGTCATTCATACGTTTTTTTTTTGTTTTTTTTTTTTTACTTTGGACTAAAGCAAACACGAGTTCTTAAAAATTAGACACCCTGTGAAAATTTACATCAGAAGTAAAAAATACATTTTCTTCTGCTTATAAATTCTACTTTGGTGAGCCATCATGAACACTGTTTTGAAGCAGAAGATAATATGTGCTTTGTATATATATATATATATATATATATATATATATATATATATATATATATATATATATATATATCTGTCTTGAAGAAAATCACATTTTCTGGTAATATTTGGCTCTGGAGGATTTCTAGGTCACACAGGCCTGTTTAGTGTAATGTCAGCAGATAAACTTCATAGTTTATTTTACAGTTTAAGGAGATGCTCTGCAAAAAATTCCCAAATCTGACAAAAATAAAATGTAATAATTGCTAAAAGAAAGCATTCTTTATTTTTAAAATGATTTTAAAAAGTTATTTTTTTTGCCATTTTATCCATAAAAGTGAAATTGAGGGTAAAAGAGCCTTTTCACCTTGGTAACCATGTTAGATAAATATGGCGACTTGATTGGACAGAATCAACACCAATCAGCAGGCTGTTTGGTGGCACATATGTCACACTAAACTGAAACTTTTGGACGCAAAATCAAAGACAGAGATGAGAGACAACGCATGTAAAAACTTTGGTGTTGCAACACAAAAATATTTTTTTGATCCAATGGATGGGCTTGCCGAGGGTTCAACGACCTTGATGTTTTGTGTGGCCAAACTTCCTGCCCGTACCAGTATTCCTATTTCCCCTCTGCAGTTAGCTCATGCCTAACCATAAGTTGGTTGTGACTACAACATTACAAGACAGTGGCCTCATTTCAAGAATGTTTAAAACTTATGTAAAAAAACAAAACAAAACCAAAAAAGGAATAAACAAGTAAATAAAATCCAAGACTTTTTGGGAACTAATTGAAATGTTGACCTTTTATGCATCAATCTCCACATATCCAGTGGACTAGAGGGGACAAAGAAAAAACCCTCTTGGGTTTCTAACATTTTCTATACATTTTCAATTTCTGAAATCTAGTTTGTGTCTCTGGATGCCTGAGTGAGCATTTTTGATTTTCTCTGCTCTCTCTTTCCTTGAATTCTTTCCTTTTTGCGCTCTTTCCACACAATTTATGACTGCAGCGCAGCACTACTATGCGAAGCCCTTGAGTATGACCCCCTGGCATTCATTTTCAGAATAGATGCAGTCCGGCAGGCTGCATCTCTCGGCTCTGGTCAAGGGCATCGAACCACACTAATACAAAATACACTCACACACATGCAAAGATTCAGCCTTTGGAAGTCTGTGGATGTACTGTGAGATGAAGGCTTCACAACCAGCTTTGGTGAAACGTGCTCTCTGAAATGGCAAACACATCCAAATACTCTTTGTTGCTCTTTTTCACCCTTTCTTTGCGCAAACAGCAGACAGATCTGCACAGAGTCGTTGATACTGGCAGCTGGTTTCTCCCTGCTACGATTGGAGTAACAGTGATTTATGACAGAGGGAAGATCAGAGGGAAACCAGCCAACCACAGGACATCAAAACAAAGTCAGTAAGTGTCAGAGGAAAAGTGAAGAAGGCACAAAAAACGGAAAACAACAAAAAAAGAGGGATGGAAAAGAAAAACCTGCAACTTGACCTTAAAAACCCAAGGTGAAACTGTGGGAATTTTTGGACTTTTGACTTTTTTGTCAAATGTGTTAACGGAAAATTAATAAGACAGAAACAGAAAAGTCTGTGCTGAGAACAGGGATTTGTTGCTGTACAGCGCAGATATGAGCTGCAGCCACAAAACCGCTCAACAAAACCTTTGACTTTTAAGTTGGCAGCACTGGACCATGGCCTTTTAAATACATGTCCTTCAGAAACACTCAAAATCCACAAAAAGGTTACACAGACACAAAAGTGATAAGATAAACCATGTGGTGTGGAGCTTCTCCAGACACCTGGAGATATTAGAGTTAATGTTGCCCATCATGGCTAAAAAAATGAAAAGACAACATGTAATAGAAATTTAAACCTAACCCATACATGGATTGGTATTGAAATGTCAAATTGAAAATTAAATCCACAGATCACAGGTACGTAGAAGTAGGGGAGATCCAGGTTAGAAGCAGCATTTTCTTCCTCAACATGCAAAAATAGTACTCAGAAAAGTCTTATACTGTTATGAAATCATTTTAAATTGACATTTAATTCTTTCTTAAATACTTGTTGGATCTTGCCTTGTGCTCATGCCTTACTTTGCACCCGTATGGGTCAACCCCTGTGCTGGTGCTGCAGGTTTTGGTTGTCCCGGCCCGTGACGGGTTATTGACAAGAGCAACTGCATCTTAACAGTGTCTCAAGGATGTAACAAAAATACAACTTACCATTGTCATGAAGTATCAGTAACAATAATGTAATGCTGTTACATGGAGAAAACCCACACATGCACGTGGAGAACATGCAAACTCCACACAGAAAGGTCCCCCATTGGTGATTCTGTTTCAGGTCCCCCAACCGGGACTTGAACAGGGAGCCTTCTTGCTGTTGTGCAAGAGCGCTAACCACTGCGCCACCATGCAGCCCAAGATAAAACTGGCAACCAACTGGCAGCCAACCACATTGGCAAACTCACTGGTGAGTTCAGAGATTATGAGGGTTAAAGAAATTAGATTAATTTGTTTAATTAAGAACTTCAGTTAAGGTTGTTGGAAAAACAAACTTTTTTTTAAAATAAAAGTGTATTCATACTGGAACCAACCACTTTCAATGTCTGGGCTTAAAAGTTTCACACAAAACCATTGTCAAAGAGTTTTGAGGAGTCGAGCAGTGAAACAAAGACGTTGGTTTTAAGCTTTAACGGATAAATGTTGCAGACTGCACTTTCCTTGTAATTCAACATTCATCATTATACAAGTTGCCATTAAAAATGCTCTTAGCATTTAGCCAAGAGCTCATTTTATCTGTTGTGCCACAAACTGGACACCAGCCAGAAAAGTCATCATTTTCCAAGCAAAAAAGCAGCCATGAATGGAGCATTTTCCTCCTGGATGAATTTTGGTCTTAAAATATAAATTCATTTTTTATCCTTCAGCTTTCCCTCCAATAACATTTTGGATCCTCTGTGCTTTTTGACAGTAACAGACAACTTTTACAAGCACCTTTTACAAGACCTTTACACATTTACTGCAGTTGATATATTCATCAACTATGAGGACACAAACTTTCAGTTTTATATAAATTACATTATGCAGTAAAGAGCCATTTACTGACATAATTTCAAGCCAGCTCCGCCTTAAAGAATAAAAATATTAAAGACCTATTTTTCAGCATAAAAGTCAGGAGCCCAAAACATCCAGATTGTAAAGCAAAGCAGTGAGTATACAATCATAGACTGGTGCTCGCTGTCTGCATTTGTCATAAAAATGCTGGTCATGAATTAAAAAAATGAATTACATCAGAATAAAAATGAAAGTAATAATAAAAATAACGACCACAGTAAATGTATACTGACAGTCAGAGTTGGTAAGAATCAAAAGTTCCTATAGGCCCAACCCTTGAGATTGCATAGGAAATGCTTGGAGTCATTTTTAACCCTGCTTTTGAAAACGCGGGGTAATGATGCAAAAGCTGCATTCTCTTAAAAATATAGAAACTTGCTTTTCACAAAATGTAATGGGCTTGTGTACCAAAAATGTTTATGGGGCACACCTGTTTAAAGATATTGCAGCATATAAATGCATGAGGTCACTTTAGACCTTTTTTTGTATTTACTGTAACAATTTGGCTTTTTTTTTGTTATCCTCTGAATAAATTAATTAAAATAACTTTTTTGCAGAGATCTGTATTTTTGTTTTACACTTATATGTTTCTAAAACAATATTATTGTCTTTGAAAATCCAGTTAAATGTGAATTTCTGAAATACTCAAACCACATTGTCTGACTCTTCAGTTATGTTAGATGTTGGATTTTAACAGCAAGGTCACTTTGGCCAAACCTGCATCAATCGGTGTGTTAGATTTTTGTTCTTCTTCTTCTAACATGTTTTTTTTAGTGTTATTAAATGTTTTGCTTATTAGTTTTACATATTTTAATGATGCATAAAAAAATCCTGCAAAATCTTTTAAGAAAAATAAATGAAAGAATAGAAACTGTGAGTTCTGAGTGGAGACTGACTGGCAGCCAACAGGCGAGGCTGGTCTTCTGGCACTGATTATTCTCTGTCTCAGTCAAACAAAAGTCACCCAGGTAGCACAAATCACTGATAAAACTGACAGCAAAGCTCACTGGCATCAAAATTTCAAATAAATCCAGCACATCTAATTCAAGTAAGCGTGAGGAGACAGAAGCAGGGTTCCTGTCCCCTGGCTTAGAGCAAAAAAAACACCCCAGTTTCCTTTCCAGCTCTGGAAATACTCATTTCCTGAGATGTGACAGTTTTTTCAAATGTTCCCTTCCTTCTTCTACCTCAAAAATAAATTTTTCTTGAAGACTGACATTATTTGTGACTCTGAGGACAGAATGTTTTACAGAAAAAAATGTGTCCTGTGGACAGATTAATCTCTGAATGTGCTCACATATTTCAGCACTGGACAGAGAGCTCTGGAATGACCCAAGCAGTAGATTCTGCAGAAGTGCCTTCCTGGTGAAAGAAATGTAGCAGAAAGTCACAGAGAAAGAGAAGAAAAAAAAAAGCAATCTACATCTGAATAATATATAAAACCAAAATGAGAATGCATTACATATCTGCTTATGCATCTGCTGCATCTGCCTCACATTTACTACCGTATTTATGCACTATAGGGCACACCAAATTATAAGATGCATCGTCCATGAATAGTCTGTTTTTGAACTTATGTCATAAAAAGTACACTGAACTATTAAGTGAGACAAAAGAGTCAAAGATATGTCAGTCAGGTTTTATGAACTGCATTCACAGTACCTCTAGAACTTATTTGCAACATGCTACACATTAGCCATATTAGCATATTCACGATACCTGGAACCAACAAATAATAAGTGTCACTGCTACTATGCTAACTCCCAACCTTGTTAGTAAGATGTAAAAAAAAAAAGAAAAAAGAAAACAAAAACATCGCCATTCATTAACCATGTTTTGTGTATTTACAATAACACTGCACCTTGTTTTCAACTTGTGGAAAAAAAAAACACAGCCTGATACCACAAAAACAGACGTTACTGTGACTATGCAAACTTCTAACCTTGGTAGTGACTTATAAAAAACAGTCCAACACGTTAGCATTGCTAGCGTATTTACAATGACACCCACCCGTGTTTACAACGCGTAAAGAAATCTGATTCGGCTAAAAAAAAAAAAAAAAAAAAGATTGAGGCCACGCTAACTCCTAACCTTGTCATTAATACGTACAAAAAACACAGTCTTTCACCACTACATGTTAGCAGCTTTAGCGTTTTTAAAACAACAGTCAGCCTTGTGTGCGACTCGTGCAAAAAACAGACACTTTGACTGAGCGCCATATACCTGTCAAAATCATTTTAACATCAGAAAGCAGAACCAGAATCAACTCATGGGCTATGCAGCCAAAGGCAGTCTGGATTATACGGCACTGCTTTTTGAAAAAAAAAATTATACTGTGGAAAAATGATAATTAAAACATCACTTTTAAACATCCATTTCAGAAAATTTTCCTTTTAAGAGCTTGTTCTGTGAAGTACATGCGGTTAAAACCAAAAAGGCTGTTAGAGGTTAGATTTACAAGCCAGAGTGAATGCTAGAGGAAATTCAGTGGTTCTGGAAATGCAATCAATGGCTGACCTGATGATATACTCTTGATTTTTTTTACACAACAGCCATCCTACAGGACTTAAGCACAGAGCATGTTTAGAAACTAAACAAGCGGGGGTTGTTCAGGGCGCTGAGCAGAGACAACCCATCAGAAATAATCCTGCACAGAAAATCAGTTTATTGCTTTTTTTTTCTGACAATGCAGTGTGTTGGTGTGAGATCCCTTTGCATTCGAGCGGTTGTGAGGAACAAAAGGTGCAACTTACTCGCTAGGCCGCAAAAGTGCCGTCTTGCCCAACCGGAGGACAACAGACCCTCGGGGGTTTCGCATTTTCTTAACATCTGGGTTCTTGAGCATGGAGAATCGTCTCACCAGGTTAAAACCTGGCAACAAAAATAAATCAACAACAGCTCCACATCTTAAAAAAATAAAATCTATTCATAAATACTAAGTATGCCTAAAACAATTTCCTACCAGTAACGTTGTCCCTTGTCACCTGAGGAAACTTCCAGTTCTCCACTTGTAGGGGTGGGCATTGCACACCTTTGGATAGAAAAGACAAAATAAAATCCCATTAAAACTCCAAAAATGCATCACATCCTTGAAATATAGAAGTTCATAAAGAACTAATGGCAGAAGATGCCCACCAGACAAGTAAAGTCTATGGAAGCCAACCAGTTACTTCAAACATACAGTTCATTTGAGACTAACTACTCAATAAAATATTCATCTGGAAGAAAACAGAACATGAGTTGGGCAGGTTGAAGGAAAGTGGGGAAAAAAAGTAAGAATAACACCAAAGATAAAATGAGGGCAAAGCTGTGCAAAAACTCAGTCTGACAGGTTGTCTAGCACCGAGCCCGTCTGTCGAGGTTGGCTCATTTTGATAGATATGTTCTCACCCTGTCAGCTGAGGTTGCTCAGAAAAGTGTTGTCTGTCAGAGAGCCCTGCCTGACCGCAGGGGGGGGAAGTGTGAGAAGTGTGGAAAAATTACACACTGGTAAAGGTAGACATGAACTCTGTGAATCACTGTGATCCAAAGTTAATTGATCTCTTTGGGGCTAAGGACCGTGGCCCCAAGCAAGACATTCGGCTAAGCAGAGCCTTTTTTCCATTTTTTTGCTTTTCTAAACCTTGAAGAGAATATGAAAGTAGAAGTTTCTGTGTTTGCAAACAACAAAACTTAATAAGTACTGTACCTCTAAGCTGTGCTGCAAAATCATCAACATGCATATAAAGCCAAAGACTATTTGAATTTACTTCATGCATAGAAGTGATGCAGTGAATGTGTGGTACTTCATTTTAAGTTTTTCATTTGAATCAGTAGATAGTAATAATTACAGAAATAAAAAGCTTTAGAAATGTTTGAGATGTCTTGTTATTCTTTGACCTTATTATTCCTAATTATATAAAGCAGAATTCTCAATTATAGAAATTATAAGATACAGCGTACCTTTGTTCTTGGCCCTACTTGCAGTTATATTTGGCAAATTGTTAAGATCTATCAGAAGTATTGATTTTGGAAGCCATTAGTCGACTCTTCTACAGACAACCAAAGGTCAAATAGGTTATTTTGAAATCTCGATAACAGTAACTGAGATTGCAGCATTGTTGTAAAAGGGTTTTTATGCTGAATAGTCTTCCTATATGTGGTTTCTCGTAGGTTGACATTTACAGAAACTTAAAACTTGTGGTTATGTTTGTTTGTCATTGTATTACTCCAGTGAACTAATTATTTAGAGATGTGCTTTCTGCCACTCACTTTAACCCACTTGGGATAAATTCCTGCATCCAGGCAACTTCAGGATAAAACAAAAAGGATGTCAATAAGAAAATAGATTTAAGTAACTCTGGGTAGAGACCCAGTCACATGCACACATAGGGGAGGAGGTCGCGAGTTACAACAACTTATGTTGTTGTGCAGTATCCTTACACTAATCTCTACTCATTACTGAGCTATATGCTTTTGAACCCTTCTAAGTGCTACATGAACAGGATGTAAAGATGATACGTAAGTGCTTGTTTGATGCCGGTTGGATGTCCACACAAACTAGGCTCTAACTGTTTAATTTCCTCATTTCTAACAGTCAGGCTGCACACACTTATCACCTGAACAGCACTAACAGCTTTCTTGTGCAGTGTATAGGGTTTGGGGGGGTTGAAAAAATAAAAAAACCCTCATGCCTGCATCTCCCATATAAGTTTTCCCTACAACCTGTCGCTCGCAGCATGTCTGTAGAGAAAAATATGCATGAACATTTTGGCTCTATAATCTTGATATTTCACACGGGCCACCTGCGTTCCCCATGCAGGTTTGTCCATTTTTCACCTGCAGACAGCCAGGGCATTTGTGACTAAGACCAAAGACAAGCAAAATGCTGTTGGGACAGAATGGAAACTACAAGGAGCCTCAAAGGATTAAATGTCGTTCATTTCAAACCACAATTGTCAACAATTTTTTCTGGGCTTGAATTCACACAAAAGCAAGGTGAAACTGTTTAATACTGATCCCAAAATAATAACATCCATTTGTCTTTAATTAAGAGCTCTGACTTTAATTTCACAGCGGCTAACTCAAATAAGAGTGGAATCCATTCATGCGCTTCATCACTTATTATCAGGACCATCATTCGACACCCTGGAGTTTTTCTTCATCTTGATTTCAAACCAGCGTTTCAAAGCGAAGCACATTTCACCCTCTCTGACGGCACAGAGGGGCATTACTTTTTTGCTTTGTTCAAGTGCAAATCATAGCGTGGGAAATAGACGTCAAACAGTGGTTATTCAGGAAGCTGAAAGAAAAATCAGAGAAACTACATGAATAAAATGTAATCAGTGATGAGAGCACCAAGCTTGGCATGAAAGGTTTCATTTTAGTTTGTTTTTGTACCTTTTCATTCTCTTATTTATGACAGGACCAGACCATCCTGAAAACTTTTTTTCTGCCAACTCAGCATTGTTTGAATTTTACCCCACTAGCCTACACAGCCTCCAAGACCTTTGTTTTTTTTGGAGGGGAGGGGGGTCTTTTTTTTTTTTTTTTTTTTTTTTTTTTTTTTTTTTTATCCCTGTGTCCTTGGCTCTGTTTTTTTTCTCATTTCCTCTTTGGTTTTTCATTACTGTCCCGTTTCAGTTTGACTGGGTAAAGATAAAGACCTTGTTAGAAGTGATAGGATCCTGACAGCAAACACAGAGCCAGCGACGTGACAAACAAACAAAAACACAAAAAAGGTTGGAGTAAAAGTTATTGACAGCTTGAAATCACAAATGCGCGGAAGTTAAAAACTGATGGTTAGCAATGCGAGCAGCCCTCACGTCATAGGCGTTATTTGTCATTTTGTTGATCCTATAAGCTGTTGTAGAGTAAGATATGCTATTTTTTCTTTATCAGTCCTGGTACATTGCCTGTCCGTAGTGAGAGAGGATCCCACTTTCATGTGGATTTCCCTGAGGTTTCTTATTTTTTCCCCACAAAATCTGTTGGGTTTTTTTAGGGGTTTTTCCTTACGGAGGGGGAGGGTCTAAGTGTAGGGATGCCCAGCTTAGCTTAGTAGCAACCAGCTATTGTTTATATTTTATGACTAACTGTATGTTTTTGTACCGTTACTGTGAAGCCCATTGAGACAGCGATGTTGCAATATTGGGCTATATGAATAAAATTGAATTGAATAAGAACATATGAGCTGTAATCATTGAAGCCCCACACGATCATCTTTGGAAGAATTTAAAATGCATTACCAGTGGTCTTTTATTCGTGGTTATGCCGTTTAGTCAAAAAAACAAAATGTACATGGATGTAGTTGTCTACAAGCGGAAACATCGGAATGGAGCTTGTGGCCTGCCGAATGTAGCGTCTGCATCACAGCTACAAGCTTTTTCCAACTGCCTTTTTAATTGTTTGCTTCCGATTCATAATGATTTGAGTAAAGAAATATTCGAAAATGCAATTTTACGCTTAATTTTAATTTATATACATCCTCCATCATCAGACAAATGCCAGCAGATGCAGCTTAAGCCATATGGTGTTTTGCAATTATGAGAAAAAGTTAAATTTTAGCCCTACTTCTGAATCTGTCACCTTTAGGTAACATTTGAATGTTCTGCAGTAACTATTTTATATTATCTGTTTTTTTTTTTTTCCCTCAATTGACTTTTCCTAATTGGGCCCCTGAGCATGAGTGTCGAGTGACCCCATGCTTTAATTATCAGCATATCAGTTATTTGGACATTCTGAAAATACAGCAAACTCTGCTTCATAGTTGGATAAGTAAAAGAAAAGTGGGAACATTATGTTTTTAAAATTCTGGGGGAAAAAAACTAAAGGTTTATCAAATAAAAGTAAGTAATCAGTGATGTAATGTTTTATGCTAAGCCAAGAATTTTAATGCTGCACTAAATGTAAAATGTCATATTTATGTAAAAACAAAGACCTTGGAAAGTCTACAACACACTATACTGAGCCCCTGATCACCATTAGCAAAATTCCTGTTTGCAATCAAGTTTAATATTCATATTTCTTTGAATAAAGAATCAACATTTCCTCTACTTCTAAACAATTATGCATGTTGTTGGTTAATAAATCATATTATATGCTCAGATTGATTCTCCGCTCTGTGGTAAACAAGTGTACAGAATGTGGCCTTGCCTTTAAAACAACAACAACAACAAAAATTAAATCTAATTAAAATTTGTGCTTATTCAAAACTCTTTGCAGTACCCCCAAAGCCATAGTAAAAGTGCATCATTTCTGTATAACTCAAAGGACTGATATTTTAGTGGGCATTCAATCTGTCAGGCCCTTCAGGCACAGCTTGGCAGAGGACACACAACATAACTTGAACCCCATTTCCTTTCAAGCTGTGATCAAATGCGAGCTTTTGCTTGTTGACAAGCTAATTAGCACAAAGTATGAGTGCTTCTCCAGAATCCTGCTAGTAGCTCGTTGTAGCTTTAAAGAGATTAGATGGTTTTGGCTGAGTTAACTTCCTCATTGATGGGTTGTGTTCGAGACCTGCCAAATCATATAATGGGGTATAAGGCTGAGGATCTCCTCAAATCTGCAGCTTTTCAAATGTCAAATTAACGCATCAGGTTCTTAGAAAGGTAAAAAAACAGATATGTGAATGCTAAAGAAACACTAATTAAGATGATCTGGTTATTCTAGTAATAAACAGTGTAGTATCTGAGCATGACAATGCAACCACATCCCTCTCAGGCATAAATTACAACATGCAACATTTAAGTTACCCAGCCATATTTGACCAGCTTCAGAGGTTTTAGGCATCAGTGTCTCCAAGGTATTCTATAATGAAAAATGGATGCCTCAGTTATAATTCCATTTTCACAGAAGCAAAGAAACTCAGCTGTGTTTCCATTAAAGGCGCAAAGTTACAACTATGTTCACAGTTTTAGACTGAGATGTCTGATTTGCATTAAAAATGGGACATAGCAGCATCCAAACTCTATGAGCTTTAATATGGATTCTCCAGATAACTGGTTTGGCGTTGTCAAGTCCAAGACACAATGAAGCCATGAAACATTGGTGAAAGGGAGGTAAGTGCATGCCACTGGTGTGTGATTCCGTATAATAAATATAGTCAGGGTCATCAAGGTAAAATGATCAGGATGGTAGAGGCTGAAAGCCTTGTTCTCCCAGGCAGAGATGTACCACAGAGAACATTCCTGGTGCAGAGATAAAAACTGCAGCACAGAGGAGTGGAAAGACTTAAAACGCAGCACTTCGGGGGGATGAGCTCACTCATTTTTCCCCTCACTGGCCTCCAGCATGCTGTCAGTACTCACTTCCATCTCACAAAAATACAGGCTGACTCATGACACACATTTACAAGGTTTTCACATCGATAAAACTAAAAAAAAAACGGTAACGCCTGCCGTCCTGTTTGTGTCTAAATGGTTCCAGGGGCATGTGTACATTGTTACCAGTAGACAGCTTAAAAAAGGGGGAGATACTTATCCTTCTATTATTTTACAGATAAAAAACAGTTGTCTTAATAACTAATAGGCATTATAAATGACTGTTAAAAATGTCTCTGCCCTTGAATGGCTTTAGTTTCAGTGTTGACATTCTTTCAACTACCGTAACTCTTCGACTGCGCAATTAACGTAATGTAGTGTATTCCAAAGTGCAGAACAGCAGCCTCACGCTGATTAATATACAACAGTTGTGAGGTGCTTCAATAATCAGCCTAAATCCACTGATTCTGTTGGGGATGCAATACAATACGAAAACCTACTTTTCTGTGTGTCAGAATGAGCTAATTTTCGTAAGTCATGTTAACGGTTGAAGAATTACAGCATGTAAAAGAGCGTGTGTTACAGTTGGTGTTGCCAACGACATCTCTGGTGTTAAAGAGTTAATGCTGCACTTTAGAATAATTGTTTTTTTGTGTTTTGGAGTTGGAAAAATGTTGCCGTATAGAAGTTTGAGGACACGCAGACATTGGTTATCCTGCAACAGAGCAGATGGAAAGACGGATTTACGGCATCGATCAATGAAACTTAACAGTAGATTTAATTCAAAGCAAACAACAGCAATGAATAGCAATATGTTCTTCATATTGGTGACCTGCTCAGGATGTACTCGGTCTCCGCCCAACAGAAGCTGGGTTTGTCAGACCTGTGACCCCAAAAAAGTTCTAAAGATGGATGGATATTTGACCTTTCCCCAGGCAGAAGATTGAGCTTCAGTTATACAACAGGGAAGGAGAAAAATGTGATGGTGTAATACACCAATGCAACTCTTTACAGGAAGAGGACTAAGTTCATTTTTTTGTGTGTGGAGAATTGAACCATAGGTACACAGTCTGCATGTGCTAGACTCAGTGCAAAGGTCAAATCATGCTATCCACAAACTCATCACTAATCTAATTTAGTCTTATTTTCACAACATTAAACTTACCACAGCTCAAAATCCTTTGCCTCAAACTGTGCGCTTAATACTCAAACAGCCTGAGAAACTGTACAAGTGCAGAGATATTAGTTAGCTCAGCCACCCAGCACTAATTTTAATTTGAACCTCCTTTCCTGCTATAATGTCAGCAAGTTATCATAGGGTCTGAATTTAAATGATTTGTAAGGATAGTGCTTGTGTATGTGTGTGTGTGTGTGTGTGTGTGTGTAGGAATGTAGTGGCTGCTGTGATAAAAAGCATGTGAGAAAGTATTTCTTCCTGCTAGAGGGGAGGACTCCGGGGAAACTGAAATCTGACTCAGTCTAATCTGAAATACTCTTACTCAGGTCTCCCAAGGGGGACCACCTCCTCCACAAAGATGCCTTCAGAGCTTCGTGAGCTACAGAGGATTGCTACCCCGCCATCCAAGGTGATATCACAGAACAGGCCCCTGAGAGCGCACTGACAGTGTGATGCGGGAGTGTGACAGTTCAGAGTGAAATAAATAAATAATCGAAACAACAAAAGAGAATTCTTTTCACCTGTCTGCGTCTCGATTTCTGGCTTGTCTTTTTCTGTCTCTTGTCATACAAACGCGCACAGACACACAAATAGTTACACGTGCACATTGTTTTCACCACAACAGGAATAAACCAAAGTTTTTCATCATATAATCACACACGAATTTGTTTGGGTTTTTTTCCTCCAAACAAACATTTCAAAAATAATTGATGGCTTATGAAGATGAACACAATCAAACATAGTAAACATTGCCACCAGTGGCTGCAAACGCCGTAATTACATGCTTTACACTGTATTCCAACAACCCATCACACACATACAGAGGTTGCAACTGTCAGAACACTTGTCAAACAAACAACTCCCCTTTGACGTTTTAGAACATGTCTTCTTGTTGGGGCTGCATGGTGGTGTAGTGGTTAGCACTCTTGCCTCAGCTGGCTTCTTTCTGAGTGGAAATTGCATATTCTTCTCACATTTGTGGGTTTTTTGGGCATTCTGGCTTCCTCCCAGTCCAATAATTATGGATTGTAGATCAATTGGTGATTCTAAAATGTATCTATCTGTAAATGTGAATGTGGATGTGTGTGGCCAAGCAATGAACTGGCAAACCGTCCAGGAAATGCTCCGCCTTCAACCAGCTGTGGCTGAGAAAAGCACTAGCAACCCTGAAAAGGTATTCAGCAGGCTTAGAAATTGAATGGATATCCATTTACTCTTTTTCTTTGTGAGTCAATATTTTATACGTATTTAAAAATAAAAGTTTGAATATAAAGATTTATTTAAGAGCCTTGTGTAGGACTATGGACTTCCAGGGTAAACCCCACCTTTGCCCTTTACTGGACGGGTAGTCCTCCAGCACCACCGTGACCCTGAATGCGAATATAGTGGGTTTAGAGAGAGAATAAATAGATGGATGGACAGAGGTAGACATGTTAGTGCAGTTACTAAGTAAATTGACTATTTTCCTTTTCATCTTCCAGGTGGCGGACTGCAGAATCAAAAACAAAACTACAAAATAACATAGTTACACTATACAAACGGCCAAATCTATGACTAAGCTAGTTAGAAGTAATATTTACGTTCATGTGTATATATATGAAATGTAGGGAAATGACAAGCCTACCTATGAGGTATTGCCAAGCCCATGTATACCATCGCACAACTCTCTTTGAAGAAAATGTGTTATTATCCAGCCACAAAGCTGCAGATCATTGTTAAGACAACATGAAGTTCAAACAAAGTATCAAAATGAGAAAGATGTGAATAAAGTGACTCTGCGGGTGGTACCGACATTGGTACAAGATGGAATTAATTCAGGCTTATTTATTGTTTGCACGCAAATGTAAGTGTCCTATCTGGATGTTCCATGAAAATGAATGCAGTAATGTCATTCTAATCATTAAGGTTAGTATCTTAGTCTTTTTGAACTGTGGATGGAGGTTCTAGTATCTGTACACATTTACAACCACTCTTGTTCCCTATTTGGATGCAGTTAGAAGCTGTGCAGGCTTTCTTGACTGAATCTGCACAACTAAGTGCAACGATATGATGTCATTTAAATGTCTAATTAGATGTTTACAGCACTTAAATTTGTGATACCAATCTTGTGGCTGGGCAATAAAAGAATCTCAAGTTCATTTTGTCAATCACCTTTTTAATTGCAAAGCCATCACCATTATTTTGTTTTGGCTTAAAAAACAAATCAAAATGTTCCAATTGATACATTTTTAGTGCAAACTGTTACTGTATACAGATGTCCCATTTTATATTAAATCAACATAAACAGCTTTTTTTTTTAATTGAGATCTTGTATGTTGAAAATAAAACAGTGCATAGGAGTACAACGTCACAGTTTTAAAACATGTAAACTCACCTTCTGATATTGTGTTACATGATCCAAAGCTGAGAAGCAGAGGAGCCAGAAAGGAGCAGAGAAACCACATGATTGCACTCCTTTACCAGCAGCACCTGATTTCGCCTGGCCTCAAACTCCGGCTAAAGGAAGGAGAAAGGGCAAAGTCAAAATCAGTTTCATCCATTCCTTGCTCTGTCAACATACCTCCATGGCTGCTTGCTTTGTCGACAGCTGTGCATTGTGTTTGACTCCTAAGTAGACATTGATGTATGCTTATGGGTCAGTCACAGATGATGTGTTAATTACGTGGTATGATGCCGGCTTTTTTAGTGGCACATGAATTAACCACAAATGCCCTCAAGGAGTGTAGAGCCTGATCATAGTCATTATCCTGTCCATCTGGTTGCTCTCTGACTGAGCAGGGGCTACACACACCACTTCACATTCATGTCACAATTTTGTGTCAGAAATGACCGTCAAATGCACAGTCATGTGACCACGGAGCAGAAAAGATAATGCTCACATTGCATTCAGGAAAAGCTTCTGCAAGTGGACGACAACAAAGCAAGCACTTGCAAGAAAGTCAAATGATTTCCACGCAGCCTGGTTCTCGGGGCCAAAACACAAACACATCTGGAGACGTTTCCACTGGAGCCCCGGTTGTGTTGTACCAGATGCTTCCACGTGGCCCAACAAGACACACACACACACCATGATTAAAAAGCATGCCACGTGTAAACAGTCATTACATACATCCTCCACAAGCCCCCTCCTCTCTCTTTCACTACCAAACCTTGACACACAAGTGTGCACATGCATAAACACCCGCACAATGCCGGCTTGCATAAACAGATCCCAGCTGACCTGGACTTGCCCTGAGCATGTGTGAGGACCCCCATAACTCTGTACTGTTTTCTATTACAGCACAGCCCTGGAGGGAGGCAGGGAAGCAGACTGTGTCTGTGCGCACACCTGTGCTGTCGGTGAGGAGAAATGACCCCTGCGCTCCCCCAATTATATGCAATGTGGTGCTCCTGCCAGGCCACAGACACAGTGTTGGAATACAGTCACGCCTCACCTGACTGTAGGCACCATACTGTTAATAGAGGGGGCGGTGGAAGATAGTGCCTCGAATTATCCTCTCAAAAAAGAACAATGACTTTTCAGGGCTCTTTTGATGCTTTTGTGCATTCAGGTGGCTGGCCTCAAGTTTGTACTTCTTTATACTGTATAAAGTGTTCCCTCTCTTATCTTTGGGGGTTACCATACATGAACATTTTGACACTTTCTTGTTTATACCGTCAAAGTTCAAACTTTTGTGGAAAAGCAATTCTAATATCATAGAATAAAACATCTGTTTGCAATTGAAGATGTATGTAAATCTGGCAAACTTAATGCATTCTGTTAAGGAGACAAGGCACAAAGGCGTTTGATTGACAGCCAATCAGGATACAGAACATAATTGTTGCACAAAAAAAGGAGAAAAATTGCACCAAAATATCTGTGAAACAGTTTGTGTCCGGTTGGAATTCTGCAAGACCTAGTCTATCATATGTCAAAATACAACTGTGAAAAAAAAAGGAAGCACGCGAGACTTACACCCCTTCGACATTTCATACCAAGCCCATTTCAAGTGTAGATGGCAGAAATGCACTAGTATCAGGTGGCGACTGTCCAGCGTGAAGACCATATTCTGAAAGCGCATTCAAGAATGCAGGTTTGGTGCGTTCTCGAATGTGCACCACATGCCTGGTGTGACCATAGCATCAGACGGCCATGAGAGTGCATCTGTCATCAAAGGTGCCATGCAACAGAACACAGGCTGCAGAAAAAAAAACGAAACAGAAACACAGCTCAGGCTGCAACCCACAACAGTTTAAGAAACTTTCTAACCGTAGTTGCCCAGCATGTCTCTTCTTTTCTTTCCATTATGCTTGTTAGTTTAGACAAAGTGAAGCCAGATGAGCAGAGAACAGCAGATTGACTGGAGCCCATCAACACCCAGACTGAACTCTGTGTATGCAATGGAAGAAAACATTTTAGAAAGAAAAATTTTCACAGGAATTCAGAAATCTAAAGTACAAAAGAACAAGCAAAAGGGAAAACAAAGATTGCATTATCCTTCCTGACCTGCACATTCCTCCTTATTATCTGTGGTTGGCCTTTTCAAATGTGTCTCTGGTGGAACATTCAGATCTACTCAGTATTTCCAGATGTTTGGCATCAAACTTCATTTCAGATTTGAGTTTTGATATATTTCAGTTATCAAATGATAAAAACTCATGTGGTAGTTTTGCAGTTGTATGTTAACATGTCACATGTGGAACATTTCTCGCCTGTTTGGAAGAACACACTTTGACAGAACTGAATAAACGGCTTTCATTGGCCATGTAGCCACAGGAAGGGTTCGAATATTTGAAACACTTGAACGCCGGTTCAAATATGAGAACCAAATGCAAACATGTTGTGCATTTAATATCAAATTGTGCACTGCCTTTACGGCTGTTTCCTACAATATCATGCAGCAATGATGGACAGCTGGTCCATGGGCTCTGTACTCCCAATATCCCTGAATCCACACATACACTCTGAAACACTTTGTCTAAATAAGAAGCTCACACTAAGAGTGTTAAACTTTTACATGACATTTTATAGATGTCAGTACAGCTGCTTCTATGGAAGACTGTTGAGTTAAGCTGAAATATATATTTTTTTTAGAGATTTAACCTTTAAACTCTAGAGCTCTATTTGCAGTGTTGACGTTGTGTGAATTACAAGGTGTCTCCAACCGTTTACAAAATTAACGTAATTCCAACACATAATATGCATAGATATGCAACCCTTGACTGTAGTGAAGTGCTTGGGTCACAGTTCCTTTTTTCAAATTCAAAATTTGTTGGAATTACCTTAATTCCGTAAACTGTTGCAGTAGTTTGGAAAGCTTGTGATATGTTAAAAACCCTCTCCAATCCACTTTGATCTTTTGTAAAAGTGTTCTCAGGTTCTTATTGGTGTTTTTAAGTTTTTAGCCAAAATAGTAAAAAAAAAAAAAAGCGTTTATTTTTTAGAACTTTGTCTCTCTCTCAGGATAAGTTCATTAGAAACCTATGAGTTGTGGACGGTGCTGTTGGTGCGGAGCAACCCCGTCCTCCGTTGCCCTCCCCTTTGCTGAGAGCTAGAGAGACAAAGAATCTTGTGGTCCGCTCAGCATATTTTCTATATCACAAATACGCTCTTCTTCAAGTTGTAGTTTTTCATCTGCTCCTGATTCACAATAATCTGAAGAAAGAAATACTAAATTTTATTTGCTAAATTTTCTTTATAGATGTCCTCCATCATATCCACAAAAATCCACATGAAAATGTTAAAAACACAAAACACAATTTTCAAAGAAGTGGGTCCTACTAAAGTTAACAGATTTAGAGATTCTTATGTTGTTTTTTTGGAAAAAGTGTTTGAGTTTTGTAAAAACAGTGGTAAAATTTGGAAATGTATTCATTTAAAATTGGGAAAATAAGTGTATTGGTTTAAGACAAAAAACTACAAACATTAGACTTGTCTGGAACTGTGTGGGTTTTAGTTTCACAGGAATTGGAATCATATTCTTTCCTCTTTAAAGACTCACTGATGAAAATGGGGTTTTAGGTGTTTTTAACTTTTTTCTTGCACCATTTTTCACATGATGGAGGACATGTGTGAGATAATTTAAGATTAAAACTGAGTTTTTGAGTATTTCTTCATTCATATTATGTTGGATTATGAACAGAAGATTAAGCTCTGGTTTACGATGCAGCAACTGCCAATGTCTCCCTTCTTCGCTCCAATTCGTATGCATTTACTCACAGACAAATAGGTCTGTTAATGTCTTTATTTTCCTCGCCTGAGCTTCCACCTCACTCAAAACTGTACGGTTGGGTAGCTCCAATATTGATCACCATTTACGTTGCACCAACAATATAAGCTTATGCTTGGTAGGTGCTCTAACCTATTGGGAAAGAGTCAAAACAAAGCGTCGATGTCAAATTTAGCGTAGGCTACCTTCCGTGCCAATAGTCTTAGAAAATGACATAGACTTTTTGACTTTTGCTAAAAACTGTATAAAGACCACAGAGAATGATTTTACAAAAGAGAATAAAACGTTGGAATGGGACTTTAAATGTTCCCCTTTGGCTTTCATACACTAAATCATCAATCTTCTGTTTCCTCCTGGTTTTCCCTCCTTCATCTTTGCTGTATCACATGTTAAACATCTTTTTTTATCAAAAGTTCTTTGGTTTGGAAGAACATAAAACAAAAGCAATTCATTTCAAGTACTGGTTTCTGATTCCATCTACCTCAACTGTAATTTGTCCACCTTATCTTCTCGATCTCTGTTTCTTGTCTCTTCTTCTTCGTCGTCTTCAAAACATAGCAAAAGAAAAAAAAATGGGCCCACCTGTTTTGCTTCACGATGCCTGTTAGATTTTATTTTCTGCTGTGAAGGCAACAATATTCACACCAAGTTGACATGTTGGACATGATTCAGGCCAAACATGAGCCTGCAGGCCTGTTACAACAAGAAAGTACATCTTAACTAAAGATGCTGAGACTTTGACCGACACTCCCGATATCCGAAGACCTCCAGCAGTAGAAATGTTCAAGTCAGAAAAAGGTAATATGCAGACCTGTCTAGCTCAAAAGCAAGCATGAGGCAAGTTTTAACTTGCCTGACCTTCTAGGCATTACTTCACTTGGAAATTTGTGTCGCAGGAACTTGACAGCTGAAATAAGAAATTTTCAAAGACATTTTCCACACGTTTCAGCTGAAGGCCTTCTGGAAGTCTCCATATGATGGATGCTTTCAGTGCAATTGCAAAAAGTCATGATGAAAGTAAAGTGGACTCTGATGACATGACCTGTGAGGGCCCAGGTCAATGCCATGCACCAAAAACTCGGTCTTTTGTGAATTATTGACCCTGTTCTTTCCTTTCACTTTCATTTGCATTTCTGAAAGACAAGTGTTTGCTTCATAGCTGACCTGAATGAGCGAAGAGTCAAGTGAATGTTACAGTTTGCTGCAGGTCATAGCGTAATCTGGAACTGAAAGCTGTGTGAAACTGCAACCAGACATTGGTTGGGAAGCCATTAGTAGCTTCAACAGGAATTGAAGTTAAATTTTAGGGAAATCCTAACATTCCCAGGAGTCTTTAGAGGGCTGAACCAAAAGTCTGCAGCAATAAAAGAAAGCATTTATTAGAGATTGTGAAGCAGGAAGAATTTCAAAGCTTTGAAGGATGGGGTTGGTCGTGCAGACTGCTTGCAGATTGCAAAGTAGCATGTGAGATGACCTACACAGAACTGGAAATGAGTGCGTGTGTGGGGGGGTTCTGTGTGCATTTCCAGTGTGTAACTAAAGGTGCATGCACAGGATGTGAAACTCAGCAAAACACAGAAGAGTTTTTAAAGAGAAAAACAGATGTGGCTCACATTCTGTTCCCTGTTTTGCTCTCCTAGTGGAGCAACTAGACTGCACTTTGGGAAGTGATGTCAAATCAGCACCATGCTTTGCTTACGTATCATTTCCATGACGTACACTAACCAAGAAAATTCAGAGATATTGTGAAAAACTCAGGGGATCTTGTTTACGCACCTCATATTGTGTTTTCCACATAATAGTCTGTTCAGGGTGTCTTATTGGAGCCAGTCGATGCATTTTGACTGGTTTTTCTTTGAAAATGATGTACTTTTTGGGGCCAACACCAACACAAAATTAAAAGAAAAGAGTTTTCAATAAAAAGCGGATGTTGCCATGAAGTCATTTCAAGTTCACCAATCCATGAACACATGAAGTCATGAACACACGACGTAGGTCAACAAACAAGCAACACCGTCTAGCCATAGCGCACGTTCAGATTGGTAGTAGGCGGTCAGATGTTGTAGGTGAACTTGGTGAGTCTCAGAATGTCCTGAGACACAGAACGAGAACCCCTGCACTCAGACATGGTTTAGTAAATGCCACACAGCTGCAGGCCGGTTTACCAGATGAGAGGGTTCTAGGGTTTCCAGACAAAGCATTTGCAACCGATTCCACAGCTTTGACTCGAATGCCAGACGACCGTTGCAAGTGACTCCACTGACACCATAGACACCTTGAACAGAAATGCCGAAGTCAACATGGTCCCCGGTGTTGGCTTTGGTGGAGGAGGTGCAACAGTCTGGACAGGCATCACCCATCACCGCAAAACCAATTTGGCTATTGTAGAGATGGCCCAGTCACTGCACGTTCTTGCCTCAGAGACATCGTAGAACTCAACATCTTCCCCTAATTCTACCAGCACACCCCACCTTTCTGTTCATGAATGATAATGCTCCACCACATGGTGCTAGAATTGCTACAGCTGGACTTCTGGAAGTGGGAGGGGCTCATACGGAATGACCAGCAATGACCCCTGACCTGAACCCCACTGACCACGTCTAGGACCAGAAATTGGATGATTGTTCCCAACCCCCAAATGACCTGATATTACTGCATGATGTGGAGGAGAGGAACTCCTGGCTTCAGAACAACCTCATGACCCACTGATGACATGGTCAATATTTGTGTCTATATCCTAATAATGGAGGTAATGAGTATCAAACAAATGAAAATGTTGTTTCTTCTCATTATTGATGATATCAAAGGGACCTTTTACATATTTCATTAAAATTCAGAACAAATAAGAAAAGTACTCATGTAAATACAGTATCAATATCCCTAACTCATTGTGAGTAGCATCCTTATGACAGATCCAACAGAAAACAATGCAGCTGGAAGTCTTTTCCATGCCACAGGGCTTTGGATGCATGCCAGAAACTTTCAGTAACAACTCGGCCTGTCCTGAGATGTTTCCAGGCTTGGCTGAGGTATGTAGGGAAAACCGGCATCACTTTTGCCAGCATCTAGACCAACTAGTTGAATGGTTTAAAGCTTTAAAAATCCACAGCCAGAAACACTTTTAACTTGTTGCACCATGCTGCACAACTTTCACCAAAGTTAAAACAGAATCTCATGTTCGAACTTCCTTCATTTCTTATTTTCTAAAACCAAAAGCTTAAAGTCTTAACATCTTACCTCCTGTGTATAATCCACAAGTTTGCCAACACATGAATCCGTCATTAACTGAGCCTCATCAATGCAGGACAGTCTTAAGAATTGGAGCAAATGCAGTAATCCAGAGTGTTTTTCTTCCTCCAGACGTCTCCCCCCTCACGTCCTCTTCCAACGAGAAAGGAACGGAGAGAAAAGTTGTCGACTGTCTGTGTTCAGCTTTCTCCGCCCCTCTTGTCTTGCCTCTTCAGTGTCCTTCTCAGCGTCTCCATACTAGTGTAACTCGGTTTCTTATTTCTTTGACTTTCACCCTCAAATCCCCCCTCCCCTCCCTTCAGATCCCCTTTCAACACCCCTTTCCCGCCTCTCCTTGCTTGCTTCCTCCCCACTCCAGATGGGAGATCCCTGTATCTAACGTGTGATGACATCACCCTGTCCACGATGCTGGAAACTGAGCCCGAGGCATCACTTTAATCATTCTTTCAGTGTTCCAGACCTCTGCCCTATCTTCACCCCAGACGTGCCACCCATCAACCCCACCTCATCTCATCTGCTCCTCTCCTCTTCCTCCATTTACCTCTCAGTCATTTGATTCATAGCATTCCAGAGGACTGCTTCCCCCTGCTCGGATTTGGTAGATGGCCTGTTTTAAGACTGTAAATACTGATCACATTGCCCCATGCTGGTGTGTTACAGGGAAGAACTTAGTCCATCAAAATTAATGAACTTACTTATAGTATTTTTCTGTGATTGAAGGCCAGGTCAGAGACTCTCAAATTGTGTTATTATTGGGTTATTGCAGTCAGTCACCGTCTGACTTTGTTTGCAGTGCGTGATCGTTCAGAAACATTTGTCTTAACGGCAACATAAATTCCAGCTTTATTGTCAGAGAGTAAACAGTGCAGAGGCTGAATAAATATCACTTTGCTATTTAATTGTATGCCTCTTTCCCCACGTCAGTGACTGACAGGCCTCACATGTTCCAGATATTATTTTTTTTTATTTAGCAGAGAGGTCAGCTCCTCCGACCTGCCATTATCCTTTACTTTGGTATTTGCTTTAACCTTTGCAAGATGTGGATGTAGCCTCCATCCTTTCAATTTTCTCAAGAATTTTCTGAGTGCATAAAGCGTTTGATCGACATTCAACACTTTTACTTTTTTCAGTCAGATTTAATGAGAACCACAATCTGAAGTCTGGAGGCAGATTTAAAAACAGGCAATTTAGCAAAATAAATGAAATACAATTTGAAAAGAGAACTTGATTTTGACAAAATCTACCAAACTAGTCAAATCTCAATGTTTCACATTTTTTAAATGCAATTTTGTGTGCTTTTTTGTTTTGTTTTTTTTAGAGCATTTTGTTCTGATTGGCTATTGACTATGTCAACCAGTTTACTCCTGTAAAGTCCCAAAGCTACACAAATATTCAAATCCTATCAGATATTTGTTTTCATTTTTTATACTGGACTTTTTTGCCACAAAGGCTTGAACTTTGAGGTCAACCCTTAGCTTTAGTCCATTCTTTTAACAACTGTTAACTCTTCAACTGTTTGCGCAAATAATGTAATTCTACCTGATTCAGAAAAAAGCTGTCTTGTGCTGACATGCAACAGTTTCCGTTAGCATTGTGGTGCAAAGCCAACATTGGAAGCTGCCTTTCTCTGCCTCAGAATCAGCTGATTCATGTTAATCTTATGAACAGTCATGGTCAAAAAGTGTCTTTTATTGAGTTGTCGCCAGCGACGTCTCTGGTGTTAAGGAGTTAAACAAGGGAGAAAAGTGTAGAAATTTTGCCTTTTTTACATTTTGTATTTTTGCGATGTTCTACCATCCATGATATGAGCAACTCCCAACCATTTTTGGCAACTCTAAGAGCTTTTCTAATCCAAAGCACTTCATGGTATTGTTGAGCTTGTGTCTATTCTGCATATGACAAATAAAGCTTCATTCATTAATTCATTCACTCATCAATGTCTGTCTAAGAAAAATGTATAAAGTGTGCAGTGAGGGGCTTTACATCTAAAATAACTTAACCTGTCGCGGGTTGTTTTAGAATATGACCCCCTTGATAACCTAAGGACCACTGAAAACATTATTGTTTAGTATCAGAAATCACTACATTTCAGAACTGCAGATTCTTTTTTGAAAGTTTAACTAGCCCACCCGTGAGAATAGTAAAAGTAAATCGTATGACATGACATAGTTGGTATAAAATATTCCTGGCACAACTTAAACTTGGTCTGAGTATTTCTGGCCCAAGATGAAGACTTGCGTTTCTGTGGAAGTAAAAGGATTTAACTACAGTACTTTGTAACCTATTTATTCATTTGATTTATTTAACCAGGTGTAATCCATTGAGATCAGGATCTCTTTTTCAAGGATAAACTGGCCAAGAGGTCAGCAGTACATGTCTGATGAATAAAGTTACAGTATAAAACAAATATAGAACAAGCAATGACTTTGGGATACGTACTGTATGTGCAATAAAAAAATAAAAGTTTAGGTGTAACAAAGGGACATATATTTTACAAGGCAATATATCTAAACAGTGATTTGAAAGGTTCAAAAGTTACGAGCAGCAATTAAATAGAGTACAGTACCTATACGGTGCATTGAATAACAGTGTAAATCAGAAACATGGGCAGTGATGGATAGAATCTTTTTCTTTGCTAAACAGAAAGGCACAGAATAATGTAAATGAAGATAGTTCCGATCATTTTAGTCGAGTTTGGAGAGAGTTCCAAGCAGAGTCAGCAGAATAGCTGAAGGCTTGTTTCCCAAATTCAGTTCGAACACGGGGAACATGCAGATGAAACATCACAAGAGTGCAATGCATATTGACTTGGTGTTCTTTGAAAAAAAGACAACTTAGAGAGATGGAGTTGTTGAAGCAAAAGTTCCTAAACCTAACCAGATGCTACATGACATAGGGCGTGAGTTTTCCAGCTAGGTAGAGAGTAAACACACCACTACTTCCATTTTACTCTGCATGTTTTAGTGCAAAGTACAAGATATACATTGACAAGAAAGATCAAAAACTTTCAAGGTCCCTCTATTAGACATGAAAGGTTGCTGTTCCAGAACACTCCAGAGAACTACATATAGTTAACACATTTGCTCTGTAATAAATGTAAGAAAAAGTCAGGCTATGAAGAGTCGTGTCTTCTGTTTTTTAAATTATCTCTTTGCTAATTACATGGGCTTTCAACGCGATTGGCCTCACTTGGTCAAAGTCTCTGCTTCTGTTAAACAAACGGACAGCAAGCGTACAGTTGAGTACAGTTTTCTCCAAGCTTTGGGGGGAGATTTGCGTATGAATGCATTTACAGTGCTTACTTGCAGCTGGGGAGCGTTCCAAACAAATGGATCAATGAGTGAGTCAACATGGCAACTTTTTTACCAAGATTCAGCATCTGTTCAACGAAGCTGCTCTATACTGTGTTTAAGGGAAATGCCGGTGTTACATATTTGTTAAAAGGACTGTTCATTCAATATTTAGTGGGTCTTCTCGTTTCAAGTTGTTCTCGGCTCATTAAACTAAATGTAAACTAAAGAGCTGTGGGTTCTTGAGCTTTGGCTGCAAGCATCCATCCATTAATTCAGTTTCTGCCATTTATCAGAGTCAGCACTCTGAGAAAGAATGCAAAAACTTTGGACTCTCTGGGAACCTTTTTAGCTCTCCATGGGGGTGCTCAGAGACTGTTGTTCTCATGTCTGAGTTATTCTATGGGCCCAGCTAGTTTTACATGTTCATAATGCCTGACTGAGACAGCGCCATTGAATTTATGTGAGTACTGGACTGAGTAAAGTGTGATGTCACCCATGGAAAATGGTTCCAGCCCCAACCAAATGAAGTCATTTCAGTCACTATTTTCATGATAAGGACACCTCCATGTTCATATGCCTTGGGTGGTACCTCACCCCAAGCTCCTCTACCAGAGGCCTGGGACCTTGAGGGTCCTGTGCAGTATCTTAGCTGTTTCTAGCACTTAATAAATAAAGATAGCAGAGCAAGGTAATAGCTGTTAATTTCTCAATGAAAGTCTATGGGATATTGGCTTCATGAAGCCAGCGTGTACTTCCTGTTTGGAATGGCAGGATGGAGGTCTTACTTAGTCCAGTTCTCATACACAACAAGAGAAAACACCCACATCATATTCTGTCCAAAGACCTCCGCTGGTTGTTCTTGAAACAGAGGAAAAACTACACTGAGCTTCTCCTGGATTTTGTGCGTCCTTTTCAAAGGAGACTTCATCCCCCCTGCAAAGAAAACATATTTTTGCCACCTCTTTGTAATCTTATCGTGTGACAAACCGTACCTCATTAGAGGTACAATTAGAGGCCATTAAATGGAGAAGAAACATAGATTGACTGGTGAAGTAAGAGCCCCGCCTCCTAAGTCTTTATCTGTTTTTTTTTTTTTTTTTTTTTTACAACAAATCAGTACCACATTTGTATTAAAAAACATTTTGCTTTGGTCTGTCAGTCAATGTTATGCTGCATTGTTACACACTAAACACCCACATAGGGTTACCCATTTTCACCTTACCTGCAAATAACATTAAGAGTGATACATTTTTGCAGTTAGGCACTGAGGCTCCCTGAGTTTTGAAAAACCCTAAAAGGATATCTCAGGACTTGACAAATCGTATTCATTGGGTAAGGGTGACATAAAAAAATGACCCATGTAATTAGGAACATGGTCCTTGCCAAAACAATCTTCTTGAATCACTGAATCGTCATTACATTCTGTCCACCTTCTCCAATTTCTGCAATTTTTTCTCTCACATTGTTGTCCATCTTGCAGTGCAAGAGCAGTCATGTTAGAAATGCCCTTTTTTCCTTTGCTGTACCCCTTCGCCACAGCTTCTCTCCCTCAGTGACCATGTGAGGCTCTGGGACTCAATCAAGGCTGGCAGCATCCTTATTGGCTGAGTTATTTCCACTGCATACTTCCATGCTTTGCTGAGAGGGAGAGGGGCAAGGAAGACAGTCTAAAGGGGGCATCAGAATGGATAAATTGGAATTGTTTAAAGCACGTACAGTCTTAAAACTGAGAAGCAAGTTCAGTCAGCTCATCTAAAGACACACACATGAGAGTAAATTCCATTTCAAATACAAATGCCTTAATAAATCATTGAAAGAGGTAGCCACTATTCTCTCTAGTGGTCACGCAAAAATACTCCAACACACACAGTAATCAATAGCAAAAAAATAAGCAAACCTGTACAGGGATTTCAAAGTCGTAAACTGCTTGGTTTAACCCAAAGAAATAACATATTCTTGCACATTTATTTCTACAGGCATGCTTTGGGCGACAGGTCATAGCAAACACTTCAACAACACACAACTGTAAGTAAGGGTTAAGTTGGTGAGACGCAGTCGTGTTGTACAGATTTTTCTTTTATTTAAAAAAAAAAAAAAACCCAAACCCTACGCACTACACAAGGGACCCATTAGAGCTATTCATGTGATAAGTGTGCACTCCTTTGGTTCAGCCTGACTGTTGGAAATTAGAACATTAGCTCATCAAAGCGAAGTTTGTGTGGCATCCTATGGACGTCCTACGGACACTCATGTACCTCATCAACAACTTATTGTCGTGACGTCTCTTAAGGTGGTTGTGCAAGTATCAAGGGAAGACACACCTTAAGATGTAGCCGCTCCTCTCTACGACCTTCTGTGGGCCCAAACAACCCAAAAACCTGGAGCACCTATATGGATTTAACCAAGTACGGGTGCATTGATCCTCGGTCAACCAAAAACCCATGCTATGGTTTTTCGAGGTAGTGATAATCAGATCTCTTTAGAAATGTTAATAATAAACATTGTTAGAAAAAATATACACACATTTAGGAAAAGTCCGTTTTCTGTTGATCCTTTGTGTTTTTTTTTTTGACGTTGCAAATTTGGAAAGCAGTCAAGAAGACTGGCTCAGAAGTTCTAGTGTTGAAAGTTGGAGTTGAATCGCATGTACTATCCATGTACACCATTTTAATTGGGTAGGTCTTTAATACCGCCTGCCTCTATAGAAGCTTATGGTAATTTTTGGCTTAATGGAGCCTGTGGGTACTTTTTATTTTGAATTTATTTATCCAAAGAATTAAAAAGGAGCAGAAAAACAAGTTTTCTTTTTTCTCTTCCCTTTCATTTCCCTTGCATAAGAACTTGGACAAAATCTTCTGTTTTTTGTTGTTTTGTGGAAAAAAAAGACTAAAGAAATTGAAAGAAATTGTAAGCTCCTAATGTAACCCTGGGTTCAGCTAAGTGTGAACTACTGCATGTGTGTGTGTCTTCTTAGTTCTGCAGATTGCTGAGCGATCATGAGCGTTGCAACAAGGAGTGGAAAAGTGTAAGGATGCCAAGCACTGAAGTTAAAAATCCCACCAGCACTCTTTAGACTGTTGCAGGAACAGGGCTCAGTGATGTGTCACTAAGGCGTCACTGCTTTTGGTGACACGAGTTGAGATGCAGAAACACAACTTGATCATGTGAAGGAACGAGATCAATAAATAAAGGGCAAAAGACCAGAACAGATGCTTAAAGAATGAAAACAAGAGACAAAAAAGGCATTGACTAAGTGAGCCACATCTGTCAACTTTGCGACAAGCATGTGGAGCCAATTTGTCCACCTGACATATATTCCAGGCAGAGCTCTTCGTTTTTTTCCCCCTTTCTATCCACTCAGTCTTTCCATTTAGAAAAGAGGGCCAAAAGGCTTAGAAGGGGATTGGGTCTGTGGGATGTGCTGACACAGGCTTGTAAGGACGAGGGAGGGAAAAAAAAGGGAGATGCAAAGAGCAACACACAAAGGAAAAGAAGGGCTTGTGGCAAAGACTGCTGGAAGTACAGTAGCTCCTGCAGTAGTTTTCCATCAGTCTGGAAAGATTTAATGCGCTTCTCTGACTTTAGAAGCAGGCGACCTCTGTAGGGTCACATGACGGCTGAGCCACGTCATTGAGAAGGAGTGGGGGGGACTCATTGAAGCCACGACTTTGGAAAGAGAAGGAATTTTTTTTGGCTAAGTTTCCAAATATGTCACTACAACAACACACGTTCAAAGTGAGCTACCAAATGATGTTTTTCCACATAAACCGTGTAAAAATACTATCTTCTTCACATTGTTCCCATCTCGTTCAGTTTAAAGCAGCAGAAGGTGAGTTATGCATGATCTCTAACAACTTTTAGTCCAGATGTGAGAATTTTTCATTTCCTGTGCCTGTTTTCACATGCAGAGCATACAAATGATCTGTAATTTATTTCATTCCTTTTGGTGCCGTTTTATTATCCTTTTCAAATACTTCTGTGATCACACCTGGATGACCTTCAAGCAAACAAGCCTTTACCTGTAATGTAACATAACTGCATCAACAAAGTCATTTGTAAAACACACTGTTAGCACAGGCTGACCGACCTGACTGACATTTACCACAGAATTCCAAAAAACCTTAAATGTAAACAATGATCTGTGACTGTGTTCATCCTTTTTCCAGTCTCAGTTCGGGTAGTTTTCTTTTCCTTATTAAGCACCTTGAAAAGAAACTGTTTAGAAAACCATGGCATTTCAAAGAATGGCAGAAAAAGTTTGAACTGAGACAGAAAGTATAATCATTGAACTACTTATAGGAATTTGACATATTACACCATGTTTTCCCAGTACTTCTCCAATTCTGCAATTACTTTTATGCTGTCCATCTTGAATTGTTGCCAACTGCTTTTTTTCGCCAACTACTCTCTGCCTCCCTCTTGTTGATTGTTTATTTTTACATCCAAACTCCGCCCCAGCCCGCTCCTTTGTTGATCTGTGTGTGAATGTGTCTCCTTATTTTTTGTGTGTTTATTTTCATCTTAGCAGTCTGTTTAGATGCAAAAGTATGATCCCATTTGTCAGTCGCATGGTTTTATTGTGAAAATGTGGCATTATTTTGAAAATTGAGTCTTGGTGCAACTTCCTGCCAGTATTGACGCAGATCACTTACGGCAAAAAATAGACCACACGCCAAAATATTCGCTGCACGGTGTGAGCCTGTTGCTGAGGTTTGCAGTGCTTCACGTCTGACGTACATTCCACCACGTTAAATAACAAGGGGGCCGAATGGAGTCTGCCTCCGTTCTGAGGGTTCCGCGGCGCTTCCCCATTCAGGCGAAAGTGCGTGCAACTTGCATTATTTTTACAAATATTTCTTGATACACTTACCACATGAACACTTCTCATGATGTCCCTTAAGGTGGCCGTAGCAGCCATAAGTTCTTGATTCCACTAATCAGCAGTCAAGGAGAACTGGAAAACATGCAGGGCTGAGGTTCGTTTTTTGGCAAAAACCTTAAGATGTTCAACTTCCACCATCTAAACAAAAAAAAATGAAGACCATATATTAATGTTTGCTCTTGCTGCTTATTATTCTCATGAATACATTCTTTCTAGGTGTGGACTTCCTGTCTAAAACATATTAAAAAAAAAAACCTTTGAATATTATTATTAAAAATGTGTAGAGTAGTCCAGCAGTTCAGCCTGAAGGGTATCTGTTTGAGAACTCAGTGCTGAGACGGAGGTTGTTCAAGGCTGGAGATAGCCAAAAGAGCATTAAGACTTGGCCAAGGTCGACTGTTGACACTTGCCTTGTAATTGCCCAGGGGGTACTTTGGCCTAAAATCTGCTTTCAGATGCAACACTGTTCTTTAAAAGATTAAAGAAACACACCTGGAATACATATCACCATTTAGCTTCAGCCAAGACATCTTCCAGCTTTTATCTGCTGTCTATCCTGGCTAAAGTGTGTGTGCGTGCATATCTCAGACACATGCAGCATAGAGAGTTGCCAGGGGAACAACTTTCGATGCAAAGCGATGCATCTGCACAAGAGAAGCAAAGCAACATTTTCATGAAGGAGACTTTACAATACAATATAAAAGCAAATATAAGGATGTGCATTTCCTCCAGTGGCTGTGCATTTAATTACAGGAAGTCAAACTAGCACATAAAATAAAATAAAAAAAACACCTACCACAGCAAGTGCATGATTTAAATCAATACTAGTGGGCCCCATGAGCTGGATATTCACACACATTCATGTTTTTATTTGCAGACAAACCGTTATGACCAAATCAATGACAGCAATCCCAGGCTCTTGTATTTTAGCTTACACATCAGTATTGTCTGCCACATTCATTTTTACATTTTAGCTCATCAGGGAAGCATAAACTTTTCTTGTTTTTTCTGTTTTTGCATTTAAAATAAAAGCTTTCCTCGGCAGACCCTAAAGAAGCTTAATCCTGATAAACATTCCAAAAAGCAAGGACTATAAATTTACATTTTCTCTGATTTGGAGGCTTTTAGTCTAATCAAAGTGTCTGCCAGGTAGATGAAGTTCAGGATAGTTCCAACAGCCAATGGTGGCAATTTTATCAAAGTGTTGGCTTATTAACATAGGGCACAGTTGGAGGACCCGTGCTGTCCCTTCCAGGCTCGTTATCTCAGCAGAAACCCACCACAGCCTTGGCTAATTGGCCTCAGCACACAATAAAACTTCAAACGTTTGGAGAGATCATTAGAAAAAGGTTTGTTTTTGGACCTCGCTAAATGTTATCAGCTTAGCAATACCAAGCACAACTTGGCTTCATGTTTTCCTAATCTTGCACACTAATGATAGATTCACCAGACTCGGGAAAATATTTTGACACATACAGGGACTCAAACAGGAAGTAGTCAGGCTGTCCTGCTGCCAAAGTCACCCATACATTTCCTTGTTTTCAAAGTACAACGAGAGAATACTCACTTATAAACTGTAACAACTTATCATATTTTTCACTTTCTCCCTTTAAATAAAGAACCCATGTGGCACTCCTTTGTGGATGGTTCTATTCCCCTCAAGAAATGTCATCTTCAGTGCAGACAGATGACAAAATGCAACAATAATTTTAAACAGACAGAGTTAAATATCCAAGTTCCAAGGCCTTACATATGTATTTATGTTTTATATATTTTAACCCCTTTTGAGCTCTCCTACATGTGTAGGACCATGGGAGAGTGGTCCCACATTGTTTTTTCGGATTGGGCCTGTGGGAGGTGTCCTGGCCACCATGTGCTCATCTGCGAGCCCCAACTCCAGGTCTGGCTCCAGAGTGGGACCCCAGTGATGCCAATCTGGATGATGTAGCAGAATCTTTGCTTGCACTTCTCATAAAGGAGTTCGGAACCACTCTGTGTCTGGTTTGTCAACCAGGGCCTCTCTGCCATGGGAGACCCCACCAGGGGCAAAATCCCCAGACAGCTTAGCTTCTTAGCTTCTCAATCCCCTCCACCACGTTAAGGTGGCGGTTCATGGAGGGGCAGGAGGAGGTAGTTTGCCCTCAATGGTTGGAGTCCTCCTGCCCCTGGTGGATGACTTTAAGTGTCTTAGGGTCTTGTTCACAAGTGAGGGAAGATCGAAGCGTGACATTGACAGGCAGATTGGTGCGGTCACTTCTTCTTTGAGGTCGCTGTACCTGTCCATTGTGGTGAAGAGAAAACTGAACCAGAAAGCAAAGCTCTCAATTTATCAGTCAGTCTTTGCTACAATACTGTGCTATGGTCAAGACCTCTGGGTCATGACCGGAAATTGAGGTTTCAAATAAAAGTGGTTAAAGTGAGCTTCCTCCGTAGGGTGGCTAGGCACTAGGGTGAGAAGCTTGCTCACCTAGAGTGAGCTTAGAGTAGAGTCGCTGTTCCTCCACCTCGAGGAAGAGAGAGGAGCCAGTTGAGGTGACTTGGGCATCTGGTCCCCAGCAGGTCTCACTGGAAGACCCAGGAGAGACTGCAGAGCCTATGTTTCTCGGCTGGCCTGGAAACATTCAGAGTCCCCCCGGAGGAGCTGGAGGAAGTGTCTGGGGAGAGGGAAGTCTGGGCATCTAGGCATTGACTGTTGCCCCCGTGACCCGGTCCCAGATGAACAGGAGAAGATGTTTGGATGGATAGAAGTTGCATATCTGCAGTAAGTTATGTGTGCGTCATGTTTGTGGAATTGGAGATTTAGAACAGAGAAAACAAACATGAGTATCCTTTAAATAATTTAGCATTTTTTCTGTGTACAACTTTTGCAAACATGATTAAGAATAATAAGTGTGCACAGTTAGATCGTGTCTGTGTTTGCAGCACTAAGTGCAAGCAGAGTTGCCTGTGTAATGAAAGCATGATCTGATGCATAAATGTGTTTTGCTTTAAACTGTTTTAAACTTGCTTTAGACCAAGGATAAACAAAGCTTTCTATGAATGTGCAGCAGGAGTCTCTATGGAACAGTCGCGCATGTAAGAGCAATCCACATAATGTATTCCTGCGTGCTTCAATCGCTTCATGCAGAAATGGTGAAAAATCCTATGATCACTAATTGATTTCCAGAAAAGAGTCAAACACATGAGAAGGAAACATTCGGGTCAAACTACATCCATTACTGGGAGTGGCCGGCTTCTTTCAGCTGAAAAGCATCATCATGTTGATCAAATTGTTGTGGATTAAAATAAGTAGTAAAATAATAATTTTTATTTGCTTTAATATAGTTTTGAAAGCAGCTCTAAGCTTGCAACACTTGGGAAGCTGTTTAACAAATTACATAAATTGCAAACCCATTTATGATCAGGTTTTTCACATCTATATTTGAGTAAAGTCAAAACATTTTATCCAGAAATTAACATATCGTTTATTTTATATCGTTTATTGGATTTACAGTAAAGTAAAAAATCATCTCTGTTGCAGAGTGAGCATATTTGTTTTTCAATGTAATCCGGATTAATGCTACACCTCAACAGTCAGAATTCATGTCTCCACATCTCCTTTAAAAACTACTCAAGCATCCCGGCTTCAACAAGTCTGCAGAGTTGACAGAAACAACAGCCAAATTCTTTAAAAAAAAAAAAAAAAAAAGCCAGCAGCTTTAATCACTTTACTTCCCCCTTTCATGGTTAACTAAAATCCAAAGCATCTTTTTGGAATCCCAATGTTTCTTTTTTTGTTGTGGATCTGCAGCATGTGTTACCGACACTAGGAGTGGCGTACCAGTAAAAAATAGATTTTCTGTTCAAAATAGAAGAAAATGTCAAAAGCAATGGGCACACAATGTTTCTCTTTTGTCGTCCAGATTGTGTGTTTTTATTGACCATCACTTCACATGAAACCCTTTTTTCATATGTGCAAAGTTTCCTTTCATTCAAAACTGCAGTCTTCAAACAATAAATGTATTTCAATCCAACATTGAATGAGATCATCAGTATGAACAAATACACCTTATTTACCAATGCCTGAACTTAAATAACCATCACTTTACGATGCACACATGTCAGACCTAACATTCTGCATTAAATAATCAAAACATGTTATTTGAGTTCAGTCTGGACAAATCAAATACTCTCCTAATCCAAACTAAATAAGCGTACTTATCACAGACTGAAACAGCTTTCAGTCTTTGCAAACCAGTGTTTAACGTTTTGCCTGCAATGTCTAACACAGGGCACACCGATTGTAAAACACGTTTCCTGCTAGGCAGCGCTCAGGGGAAAATCGAAGGCTGAACCAGCGTAATTGTTGCGGTAGTTCAGCTAGCAAGTCAATATCCGCTCTGTGAAGTTTATTTAAGTTTTTTTTTTTTTTTTTCCACTTCTTTTCACAACAGTACTAATCAGACGATGCTTCTCTTTTGTCGTCCAGATAGAGTCTGAGGTTCTCATGCATAAACCCACCATTAGAAACAACCAACTGTCTGCATTAATTTTGTTCCTTTCGTTCTGCGTTCATTAAGTCCAAAGTTAAATATAAATTCAAATTGTGCTTTTCACTTTTATTTTTTTATATACTTGAGCTTGAGTTTGGCATTTTTAACCAACAGTCCTAATTTGAGTCGACCACACATCCAGTCAAGAAGCTGTTCAGGAGACTTCAACAGGCCGCCCGCAGGCTGACAAAGCAAAACCAATGTCTCAAAGGTCAAAGGTGCACAAGTGTTTGCTTTTATAGTAAAAAGAAAAGCACATTATTTGCTGCTCATTACTTGTTGAACAACTTAGAAATATTTTTTGGGTTTTCAAACTAAAGCGAAAAAAAAATGTTTTGTACTTTTCGAACCATAAGACACACTTAGAATCCTTTAATTTTCTTTAAAAACGGATGATTTCTCTATAATCTGGTGTACATTGTGCGTGAATTGACCTTGAACCATGTTTATGTGGTACACAACCCTTCAAATGTTAATTTAAGACACAATAATCAAGAAAACTTTCAATCAACCTATCTGACCGATCACCTACTGCCACTTTGCCCCTCTGGGCATTCTGGGTAGTGTATTCAACGATTTTATATTACTGTTTTGTTTAACTTTATCTGACTTTTGGATGAGGCCTCTTAATAAAAATAGGCTGTTCATTCACCCTGCATTTATACTATTCTTTATGACCCATTGCATTTATAGGGAAAAAAATACTGCATATAAAAGGCTGGGCATAATAATGCATGCATCAGCTGTCAATGCATTACTGAATTATTGCAGATTTTTTTATATGCCAAAAATAAAATTTTCTGTTTTAATCTTTACATGTAATATATAAGTCTTTCATTCCCTGCCTCTATCACTTACACATTAACTCCCAAGCCAATGGTTTCCACCCACTGACTGTCTGTGAGAACTGAACGGAGTGTGACATCACCCAAAGAAAAAAAAAAAAAGTCAATTCAGTCACCATTTTCTCATGATACGGAGCCAGATATCACCACAAAGAAGTGATTGATTTGAGTCAGTCTGACTCAACATTTCTATGGCAACCGCTCTCTCCAATCAGAAGTACGTTTGTTGGAAGGCCACACCCCTAGAGACAACTGGAAAGCAGGCTGCACAAAATCTGTCAAACATTCTCAATGTTCAACATGAAACCACTTACTTTTATTGAGGCATCTGATTGGGAAGTTTATATCTTGGATAACTTGCAATAAAGAAAAACATTTGGAAAAAAAAATAGGATTAGCAAGAACATGTTGAAAAAGGTAGAAGAATGGGTATTCTAACAGATAGAATGACTGAGTAATTGCTGTTTAACTTCTCAATAAGAGTCAATGAGTTTTTGATGTCTTGGAGCCAGTGGGAAATTCCTGTTCAGAATCACTCAGTCCAGTTCTCTTATATAGTCAATGGTTTCATCCAAACAGTAACTTCTGGGAAAGTGTCTTAGGGAAGACAGTGTAATGGTAAAAGTTGTTAGAAATGCACAGCTGGTATGCTTGAAATGATGCTATCAAGGAAACGTACAGAGACACCAGATGTCTGACCACTGAGCCATGGTATATATTCAACAAATGTGCTATCGCTTGACCGGATTAATGTCTACTTTTCACATGGGAATAGAACTGAGTGTGTTCCTACAATATAAAAACATGTACATAGGAATATTTTTAGATAGGAGTAAATCACCATTCTGTATATATAAACAAGATCACAGGTGTTTAAAAAACGTGAATTAAATTTGAATAGCTTTCATCAAGTGCAGGCAAGTAGCAACCGCATAAGGTGGTAGTTTTCATTTGGCATCTGTGCTGCCTCACACCCTGTCTCCTTCCTTCATATGCATCAGTGGTCTCTGCAATTAGTTTAGATTAGCCTCCGCTGTTGGAAGAGCTGGCCTCAACCCGGGCATTTATAGCAGCGGGGTCTGTCCTTAGGGTGATGTGTTCACTCCTGAGTCAGCAAAGAAAAGATGCTTCTTTAAACAAAGAGACAGCATGGGCTTCAGTGTTTCAAGTGTGCTTGCTCTTTAAGATTCATTCATGTTAGAATAAGTACCATAAAGACCAGCCATTCTCTGCCACCATCACCTCCCTCACGCTGTCCTGGCCATTAACACTCTTCGTGGGTTTAGGGCTGTCCTATTCACTCCTAGAGAGAAGATATGCTCCCTATCATCGCTGGGAATCAATGACAGTGCAAGGCAGAGAACAGAGAGAGCAAATAGAGAAAGGCAGACAGTGCAAGAGAGATATATAGAGAAAGAGAGTGTTTCACATCAACTCCTAAGCTGATCGATTCCATCCTAACAGTAACCGGTGGCATTGATCGCCATCTAAGTAGCTTCCTTGCTGTGCGTTACACCAGAGCCCACACAGAACAACTGCACTGATCCTCATTGAAAGTCATTTTTCTTTACATGAACTCTACTTTGGTGTCGACTTCCACAAAAACCATGTAGATGTGTTCACAAACATGCCACACAAGAGGCTTTGCTATGGGGGATCCATGTCAATTTTGTGAGTTTGTTGTTTTACCTTTAATACCACGTTGGAGTCAACACACATCCTTTGAGTCGTACACTTGAAGGGTTTCTGTCTAACTTATGATTTCAGTAGAAAAAGCAAACAGACCAAGTGATGAAAAGAGAAAGAAAGAGAAGTGCAGAGTTGAGAGTAGGGAGAGAGATAGAAAAGAATGCAGGGAAGGCTTTAAAAGATTACTGTATGAAGGTGGTCCTGGCTGCACGGCTAATTATGCGTGACATTACTGAATAAGCTGTTTCGCTTGCTACATTTTATTAAGGGAGTGAGAGGGTGCATTCATTATTCATTGATTTTAATAGATTTTTTTTTCACAGTAAGACAGGAAAGAAGCAGGGAAATTGTGGACCGGTGTTACAATCTGCCATCAGAAAAATCCTGTTTCATAGGGATACTTATTAAAACTGAAAGAGAAAATGATCTTTGACATTTTTACTGGACCTATGAGCTTGAGAGCAATGATCAGCAATGATCAGCTGAGGCACAAAAAGTTACTCTCAGGACAGCTCAGGACAATTTCGCAAACTGGATTTGAGATAATACATTGGCGTAATGGAAACATGACAATCTTGAAAAAACTTGCATTAATCAAAAGTTTTTGCGCTTGTAGGGGGGAGTTTTTGAGGGGTGTCAAAATTGACATGTTTTGCAAAACTTTTGAATTAATGAGTCACTTGATCTTCTTATTGATAGGAACTGGATGCTTTGGGCACCACATGGCGGGCACCACAAGAGGTCCCACAGCAAGTAATCTGAGTGATGCTGGTTTTAATTACTGCAACAATAAATAAATCTTTTTTATTTTTTCATCAGTGATTCACTATCGGCAGAAAAAGTTACAAAATACACAGATTTCCTTCATTGATCGCCAGTAATTTCTGACTAGCATCACTTTGAAAAACAAGAACTGTCAGGACACCATTTCCCATAATACATTGCTTTGCATGTCACCCCGGCGGTTCGCAGTCAACACAGCGCCAGATTTCCAGTATGCCAGGTGCCTTTCTTTTTTGAGGGTGGGTCTTTAATAACAAATGGTAACAAAAGTAGCAATAGTAACAGTAACAACTTTTTCCTTTTAACCATATCTTTGATTTCTTTCAAATATGGCGGCAACTAAGTTTTCTCTCTGCCTTTTTTTGTCTTTTGTCTTCTTGTTTGTCGTTAATTTTACGAAAAAAATGCTTGGGTTATTCTTGGTAAAGCGGTAACACGAAAAGACACATGTTTTGTCCTTCTAGAAGTGTTTGCAACACATTGAGCAGTAATACACAAATTTGACTTAACATTCTAGCAATTTCTTTTCTTTTTTTTTTTTAGTGTCTGCTTTTTGTTGATCTCCATCCTCTCTTCATCCTGGTTGTGATTACAGAAAATAGGAAAATGTTTAGTTTTTTTTCTGTTAAGTATCATTAGTGGAAAGACTTCCAAAAATGCTCCTCATACTGGATAATTCGGGGTGCTTTCTCCAGTTTTTTTGGACGCAGTTCTGATTGCTCTAGTTTACACTGTACCTACAACTGGGAGAACTCTGGCAAAGTTAGAGAAAATCAGTGAAGTGCATTTTGCTCTGCACAAGGCATCAACTCAAGCCTCCAGCTGTGTGAGTTGTAGCGATTTTAATCTGTTCATTTAATCTCTTCCTACAACAAATGTGCCAAACATCTGAATCTATAAATGAGCCAACTTTTTTCCCCAAAATGAGTTGTAGAGATGGATATACTAGTTTTATAAACTTGCAGAAACAAAAACTAATGTCAAAGAGTAGAGTGAAGGCGCACACCACACACACTTCTTTAGATGAAAACCTACCGTAATAGGCTTGCTTTGGGAGCAGCTGTTACTGTGTATCTCCGAGTTGCCAGTGTGAATTAGAGAGAAGGCTGCTCTGCCTCCTTTAAATGTTTCATGGTGTTTACCAGGCTGTTTGTTCTGAGAGCAGATCAAGGGCGGACCACTCCCACCAACACCCACCAAAGGGGAAAAAAGAGCAAGGCACAGGGGGTGGGGGTTGTGTGTGAATTTCTATCAAGCTAGATTGATAGATGGATCCCATGATGGGTCCTAGCATAGGTAAAAACAGATGCGCACCAAGTTTCCGTCTGGGATTGAATGCATATTGTTTCCTGCCACATAGAGTTTGGATATAGTGTCTGATATTGCTGCTTGTGTTGAAGGAAATGCAGTTGGTTACATCTGGTGATGTTTTACCTCTACAAAACCTTTGAGCTGCATTTAAGCAACCACCATCCAATGAAGAGTCTATGTAAAAGCATTTATACGCGTGTTTTGGACTTCCATGTTCAAAACATATGCAATTGTATATGTTCAAAACATATACAGTTCTTCTGTTGTTAGATTGTGTAATTAAAGTGTAGAATGGCAACAGTGTGGATTTGGCAGTGGTCAAACTGAGAGTAGCCAGCTGTTTGCAAGTCTTTTTACTCTTTGTGCATTTCAACACTAAAGCTAGCTAATTGTTTGCTAGCTGTGGCGTAATGACAGACGTGAGAGCTGTTACAACTCTCTTCTCATTTTATTCCATCTCCTGACACATGGATGCATTTTATTAATGCTCTGTATTACTATGGAAAACAAATTAGGAAACAAATAGATTCCGGAATTATGTGAAAACCAAATAAATATTAAATGCTAGCTTGTGATAAAAGCTATCAAATACCATTATAAAAGGCAGTTTCTTATGACATTACATTAAATGGTTTATGCAATGGTTTGTCGATACATAAGCCCTGCAGCTATGTTAACATATACACATTAACATTAAGTCAATTTCTCTTTCTTCTGTATTTCAAATGAAGAAAGTTTGTTGAAGCTTACACTGGAAATTGTTTTAAAAGACATTCGTACTAGAAACTTATAACAATTCAAAAATATTTTTGGAACATACCCTGATTTGTTTGGGTGGTCATAATCCTCCCTTTAGCTAAAACACTTTCACTAGAATGAACTCTATTGTTTCTTAGTCTGAGGTGTTCTTCTTCTTGGTTAAGGCAGAGAAAACATTTCCCTTTTAACTTGCTGTATCATCACTGTAGTCATCATTGTAACTCTGCCCCCTGCTGCCTTATACCCAACACACACCCTCCCCCCATGCTCTGACAAAGTTAAAAATGATAATTGACATTTTCAGAGAAGATGAGAAGCGACCTGGAAGCGAGCAGGGGTGCATTCAGGCAATGGCGGATCTCACAACTCTCCTACTGTTCTGTCGGTAATTGCACCACGGGCACAGAGATTGGTCGCTCTGATTGAATTTGTATGAAATAAAAATTCTTAGAAAGGGCTGGCATACAGTTTGTTATGGCAGTCCAAAATGTCCGAGCTTTACGCTTTATGTTTTTATTTTGTTAATTCTGTCATAAATGTACAATGTGGCTTCTTGTTCTGCCCATCCATCCATTCATCCAAAGTCTTAAGCTGCTGAATCCTTTTTGGGGTGACAGGACTGAAAGAGCCTAGTGTTGAACCAAGGTGGGATACACCCTGGACAGGTCACCAGTCTATTGCAGGGTCACACATGTCTGCACACACACAAACAAACATTCACACCAAGAGACAATTTAGAAACAACAACTGACCTATGAAGCATGTTTTTGGACTGTGGGAGGAAGCCTTAGAAAACCCACATGTGCACGAGTAAAACATGCAAACTCCATAAAAGGTCCAAGCTGGGATTTGAACTGGAGTCTTTCCACTGTGAGGCAACCTCTGCATCACTGCAGCCCCTTTTCTGCATCATTTTTTCTTAACCATTTGTGATAGACTACAATTAGTCTTTCTAAAATAGTGACTACTGAGAGGCACAATCCAGTGTATTCTATTATACTGTTTACCAGTATATACTATTATAGTAGCATTTTTTTAAACCCTCTTGTTTTTCTCCACGTCTTCAGAATCTGTAGAACATCATTTTTTTGTGATGCATCTATGCAGTTTGTTTGTGGTCTAAAAGTTTTGCTGCCTGCCACTTGGGGGCGACATGTCCATGTGCTGCCATTCGTTGCCACATCCGCATTGGCAAGTCCACAGCTCCTGTTGCACCTCATATGCAGTGCATAGTCTCTCAGTAGCTGTATCTTCTAGTGGGCTGCCTCTTTCCCCTCCGTCTCCTCCTGTTTCACTCTGCAACCCCCCACCCCCACCCACCCACCCACATCTAACCACCAGCCTCACTTCCTAAATCAGCTGCGATAAAAACAGATGCCTGATTGAAATGTCAGGAGCGTATCTCAAACTGCCAGAACATTAACCTGTTCACCCTTAGGTACCATGCTTTTCTCAAAAGGGGGTGGGGGGGTGGTTGGATTGATGGAATCTGCTGTAGGGTGGGGGCTCGGAGAGTTGGAGCAGAGATGACGAGGAGGACGTGGCAAAACACAGAAAGGGGGTGGGGGGGACAGGAGGAAACGCTGCTGATTAAAAGCCCTGTTGCGTTATGGAAAGCAGTGGGGGGATATATAGGAAGGCTGTTGGGAACACAGAGAGCGTAAGAATGGGAGACAGAAATGCTCCAGTGGATATAGGGAGGTGGAAGGGGCGGTGGGGGAATTCAGTAAAGCAGAGAGACAAGAATGAGGTTCAGAAAAAAAGAGGCGAGAAGGTCGATTCAGAAAAGCCACAAAGTCAGAGAGACTCTCAGGAAGTTGGCGGGGTAGGTGGGAGGTCAGAAAATGCTAATACGGGGGGAAATGATTAAAGGTTGGGTTAGGAAAGTCCGTTCATGAATGGGGATGGGGAGCAGTAATCTGTAAAAGAGAATGCAGCAGGGATAAAGAACAGTAAGCGTGCAGAACAGAGGAGGTATGTGCTGCAGCTCAACAGGGGTGATTTGGTTGATAATAGGCTGATAAAACCGCCGCCTGCTCTCAATGCCTGTCATAAATCTTTCATTGTTACTACAATCACCTCAATCTTCTCTTTTTTTCTGTTTAAACTCAACTGCTTTTACGGATCCTCAGCATCACAAAACAACTGCTGGGCTAAAGGAATCCAGAAATGCCTTTTTAAAAATAAGCACCTCAAGAGATGGGGGGGGGGGCTGAGAGAATGATGACTGTAGCTGCAGCTTCCTGACACAATCAGCAATCCTGCTGTCTCAGAGAGACAAAGTGGATGTGGCTCCGATATGAGTGGCGCAAAGCCTCATGGTTTTTTTTATTTTTTTAAGTAAATCTGCTGGAAAGAATAGAAAAAGGAAAAAAAAAACAGTATTACAAAGAAATAATTTACTTTGACACGCAGACTTAAGCATTGTCTAACTTAAGGATTTGTGAAGCAACATGAATGTTTCCATTTTTCTGCCGTGCCGCCTGCAGTGCTAACACGTCACCCTCTTCACTTTCAATAACTGCACCTGACTCACCTCATCCCCCGTCTCCCTAGCTTCTCACATCTTCCTACTAGTTTCCATGTCTCCTCTCCCTTGACACGACCATAAATCACAAGGACTGAGAGGGTCTTGTTTGCGTTGGGGGGGTAATTATATGTACCGTATGTAAGCTCTCAGGCCATGATGAATTAGCTGCCCCAAAGTAGGCCACTTCTGACTGACACAGATGGCATATGCATCAGGCTCCACTAAATTAAACCCATTGAAATGGCTAAATAGGTGTAAAGAACATTAAAAAAAAATACAGACATAAAAAGGAGTCAAAATTAAGTTGTAGAAAAGTGTGAGAAAAGGCACAAATTTAAACAGCCTACTTACAATAACATATGATCTTCTTCCACTGGTAATCTTTTGAGGTCTGCAGTGAGACAGAATGCCCATACTGAGTCTACAGCATTACAAACTGATGCTACATACACAAACTGGTTGGATATTTGACCAATTAACACAAAATTACTACATGTTTCCACCAGTCAACTTTTGTTATAGTGTGGACCCTGATACTTTACCAAAAACAAAAGAGAAATTGTCCTGCTTTGAAGCAGTGCAAAAACACATAGTCATGTTTTAATATTGACATGGTTCTTTAGGAGCTTGAATTTCTATTCAAATATAATAAATGATACCAAAAGACCTTTTTTGAATAACATGATAAAACAGCCATTTTAGCAACATTGTATTTATTTGTGTCTTTTTGATTTTAGACTTGTGACGCCTGGCCACTTGAAAAAAAGAAGTTTCTTAATTCATTTCTGATTTTGAATGAAGTCCTGAGAGGTAAATTCCTTCCCATGTACAATTTCATGATGATCTTGAACAGATTTTATTGCATAATCAAACATGAACTATAACATTCTCAAAGCTTCCATTGGAAATAAAACACAAACCTTTAACTACACTTGACAAACCTTTCTCATTATGTAGCCTAATCTAAGGTTTTACCACTCACCGGTATGCTGTGCTATAACTTCCAGGTAATATATTTGAACATTTGTTAGATGCAATCCATCCATCTATCTTCATAACCCTTTGAATCCCTTTTTGTGGCCACAGGGTTGCTGGAGCCAACCCAGCTGCTGTTGGGTCAAGGCAGGGTACACCCTGAACAGGTCACCAATTTGCTGCAGAACTTGTTCTTGAGAGCCAGGAGAAAACCCAGGTATGCACGAGGAGAACACGCTAACTCCACACAAAAGGGTGCCAGCTGTGATTTGAACCAGGGCCTTCTTGCTTTGCGGCACCAGCACTAAATGAACACTTGTGCTTCAGGAACAGCAAAGCTGGCTTTCTTTTAAAGTGTGACTTTAAGTTGAAATCTGAGGGTGTTTGAAGTTGAGGTGAAATATAAAAGTATGCTATTATACATGGAATGCTGTTCATTTTGTTCGGAATTCTTGTGTCCTCTGAAAAAGACCAGTGATACCAGTCATCAGCAATAACTCCAAAATTAACATACTATTTGAGCTTTTTGTTTATTGTTTTGCTAGTATTTTCTGTATCACATGCTACACTTTGCATGTGAATACAAATAATCAGTCTTCTTCAATGCAGTATTTAGCCACTTAAATATTTTTAGACAAGCACAATTAAAAGGTCATACACAGAATGTAAGTGACATCTTTGTATGAAATTCATATGCAATCAGGTGAATAAGGCTCACATTCGTGTTTTTTTTTTTGGCTTAACCGAAACTTACAGTAATGTTTAGCTCATCACCAGTAACCAGAAGATTGAAGGAATCTAAACCATTACGTTAATCTTTCTGAAAAGCATGTAAACCAGTTTACGTTCAATCAATCCTAACTTTGATTTTCTGAACTGCTTTGATATTGTATCACACTGCAAAAAAGAAAAAGAAAATCTTGTTTGTGAGAGCTTTACTAGCCTGCAGAATTAATCAATATAAGTGATTTTCCACGATGCTTTTGATACATTTCGGTGTCAAACAGAATTAGGCGCCTTTGATTTTTTTAATAGATGAGCGAGCCTTTGTTAGATTAGCATTCACAACCTCCTGCAGACAGAAAAAAATATATATATTCTGAACACAAAGTGATACTTTCATTGATTACTAACCGGCAAGAAAAAAAAATGGAGGACAGCGTTTGAAATGGGGTTCAAACAAAACGGAAGTAGGTTGATGTGTAATGTCTTGTTTTGCATGCGTAACCCTCGCTTCACACCAGCAGTTGTCATCTCTGAGCTGACAAGTGATATTCAGCATGTTCCAAACACTGTGATAGAGTGCTCTATGGTTTGTGTCTGCCGGTCAGAAAGTGACAAGAGGCAGAGGAAGCAGGAATAATGTAGCTGGATCGATGAATACAAAATACGGAAATGGGGGTTGGAGGGAAGTGGGCAGGGAATAAGACAGGTATAGCAATAAATTTACCTACTGCCAGGTAAATAATCTTTTTTGCCATCCGCACCCAGATTACCAGTGCCCGCTCCATCCATGCATAAGGTTTTTCTTCATCGTTGGTGAAGTATTTCCTGTATGAGACAAAAATGCAAAAACAGGAAGAGGAGTACGGAGAAGGAAAATGCCATGTAGATGTCGACGGTATACCTTCTAAATATGTTGGAAATATATGTGTGCAAAACACTCACCTACCCATTCTTTCGGCTAGAAATTGAAAGTCTGAATTGTATTTACGACTCTCCTGACATTCACCATGACGATTTGACACATAGTGGACAGTCTCCAAATTCTACACGGGTGCACCTACATGACTTGCCACACATGCATGCATAAGCTCACCACACGGAGATTGAAACAGTAATTACCTACTTGTGCTTTTTCCTGCTTGTGTTAGATGGGTTTCTGGTGTCAGACTTTATTGGTTTCATTCACAAGTGTGCCCTGGCTGTTACATTTCATCTCACCTCAGATAGATTTCAGCTCAGCACCCACCCAACACTTTTTGCTTTCCCCTTGTCTCATTGGCACAGGCGTCAGCCCTCGCTGGAGGTGTGTGCCGATCCAGCTGGTGTGTGTCATGCACTGCTGCTTGGTGTTGCTCAGTAATGGCCACAGTGGCCAAGAAAGCAGCTGGACACACACACACACATACACACAAAGGTGAGAGAAAAGACGCACAATTCATCATCTTCATTACCATAGTGTCTGTCTCTCACTGAGAACACAGCCAGGTGGGGGGGTTGGTATGGGCTTTTGTTTTACCCCGAAGCACCGTCCAAGCACTTTGGAATGGCTTTCAGTGTGATGACCAGTGGCACATTTCCATTTCCATCAAACCAGAAATGCCACGGGAGTAAAGGTTTAAGGCAGAACTTAGATTTACTGGATTCATTTGGAACAATACAGTACCAATAACAACAGGCTTTCTAAACAAATCAATCTTAGTTCCAACTTTCCAACTCTGTCTTTTTTCCTCCAACAACGAATAACTACAGGTTCTAACTACGGGCTACCTCGTGTCCATCAAATCTGGTATTCTCAATGCATTGCCAAGACACATATAATATGTAGGTCACAGAGTAAATGTAGGAATCTGATTAAAGTGATGGACTCCATGTTTATTAATGAAATATTTAGCTGTGTCCACATTGGAAAAGATCTGCTATTCTTAGAAAATCCCAAAAGGCACATGAACAACATATGGTCAGAATCAAACAGGAAATGCCCTTTGCTGAAAATATTGTGACCTAAAATGCTAAAAGAAACATTTTAAAGGCACATTATGTGATGGAAACTATTAATAAATTAAAAACGGACTAAGTGGTGTCATTTTATATGGACTGAAACACATCACTAATTATTTTTGCCTGATTTGTTGTTTTGGGAAGGTAACCAGATGTAAAAAAAATATATTTTGAAAATAATATATTTATGGCCCTTACCAAAAATGACCCACATTTGAAACATGACCGTGGCCCATACCTTTTTATTACCCCAGTGGGCCACTCTTTTGTGTATGTTCCCTTTAGGAAGTTTTGGCACACATTGTTAAAAAATGGCCCAAATCAGCTTTCAGGTAACTGGCTTGCGTCATTCATAATGAGTTTGGGGCACTAGAGCTTGACCTAAGCTATATCTGACTTAGACAAATGCCACCTCTGCTGCAATTCAATCAAAAGTGGCCCACATCCGTCTGCTACTGTATCTGGGGGTGCTCTGTCAACATGAGTTAATTATGAGTTAAAATTGAGTTACTGTAGTCACAGTAATGTTTGTTTTAGTTGTAGTCAGATTTTTTTTTTTTTTTTATCTGTCTCAAACAAGTTTGGGTGTTGTATTGTGAATACGCAAATATGGCTAATGGAGCTAACTCTTCCAATATGGCTAACGTTTAGAGTATTACAAACAAGTTCTAGAGCAATTGTGAACACATTCGATAAAGTCTGACTGACAGACTTATCTCTAACTCTTTTGTCTCACGTAATTTATCTTACAATTTGGTGTTCCAATTGACATAATTTCAAAACTAGACCGTCCATTGCACTATCAACGGATGGAGCATCATTCAGTGTGGGTCTTTGGGCAAGACCATTGACTGTATATAGAACTGGACAGAGCGGTTGTCACTTCATCCATAGAAAATGCCTCACCTCCAGCTCCTGCAAAATGAAGCCAATTCAGTCACCGTTTTTCCAATATGTGGGCGTCACAAACTGGACAGTCGACAGTGGTTGGTCCAAGTCAGTCTGAGTCAACATTTTAATGGCAACTGCTGTCACCAATCAGGAGTGATCTTATTTGAAGTCCACATGCCTTCCACTGTAAGCGGCTAGGGATAATCTGTCGATCAAGCGTTTGAGGTGGCGGCCAGCTGGCACCACATACTTTAACTGTGGCATCTGATTGGTTTGTTTATAACTTGAGATAAAAAAAGAAAATATAATGGAAAAAAATAGAGTTAGCAAGAAGATGTTAAGAAAAATGTACCAGATGCATAATTAGGCTTTATGCCTCGTATGCTGTTTTAGCACAAACCAAGCTGTCACAGGTTCCCAAATGCTAAAAAAATGGTTAAAAAAATGATTCTGTGGTTATTTTTGGGAAAATGTCTACAATTCAATATGAAACAAGCACTAAAGAAAGTGACTATCTAGAAGGTGACTCATGGGCCACATGCAGCCAAGGATCAAATTCTAAAAAGCCTAGAGTGTTCGCCAGAATCCCAGTGGGGCGTTGTGGTTTTACATGTATCAACGAATGCTGGTATTATTCAGAGTTCAGTGTGCCTGCCATATTTTGCATGCTTTCAGAGAGAGAGCACAGAACTCAGCAAAGCCTCCGAACATTATACAAAAAACAACAATGCAATCTCTTTATTTGTCAGAGATTATGCAGTTTTCTGAGTATTTGATGGACTTCTTTTGAGTGTCAAAAGAAACTACTTAAATCTCTCAATCCTGGGCATTTCAGGGTCTACCTTCACCTATCAAACCTGACATTTTAAAACATCATATTCAATCACTGAGAATCTCTTTAAAAGCAATATTTTTTTTAGCAATTCTTGGAAAAAATACAAAAATCAGTTTTCTTAGAATATGGATTACCACCCAGTTTGAGTAGGTTTTGTTGAAAGTTGCTGGATGTCATTTACTCTATACTTCATTTAGTTCATAACATAATACATAATTTTTATAAAGTCTGTTTTTGTTGCAACAATTTCGACTCCAACTGTTTGCATAAACAAGATAGTGCCTTAAACAAATTACTTATACAAATAACGAGCTTTCTTTTGTACAAACAAACCCAAAAAAATGGTTAGTGTCCTGTTTAAAAGCCAATGAGCATGTGCGGTCCAGCAACATTTTCTTTTGAATACTTGGTCTGACTTTTTTTGGGGAGGAATTGGTCAGTTAATCCTTATTACATTTTATGAGACTACATTATCACAAATCATTAATTGTGTGCTTTAAATTCTATGTAGAAATGAAAATCTGAGGTCCCTTAGAAATATGAATATGATTCATAAAGCATAAAACTTTGGCAATGACAGTTTTTCATAGCCTGGAATTGTTTTTCATAAAAAAATATGATAGATTGATTATGCAGAATCTGTAAATGTAAGCCAGAATCATGTAGTAAAAAGCACAGTCAAAGAAATGCAGATATACTCTTTATGAGATGATTTTAGACTATTTGAAATAGGAAGTCCATTCATGAATTTTCCCATATGGCATAAATACAGTGTGCTGCAGTGCAACTTTAATATATTATTAAAAGCTAAATAATGGATAAAACTTGTTTAATCAATAATTCACTAAATAGCTGAAGTTGCCAGTTGGAGTTTAACAACATGAAGAAGTTTGCTGGTTAAAAGGGACCAATGGGGCTTCATGCTAATTTGGCCTGAAAGTGAAATCTCCATATCCACTGACAATAGATGATAATGAAGCGAAAAGCTGCGGAAAACCAAACCACTGTTCATCCTGCAGTGAAACCCTAAACTCTCCAATACAGACATCTACTGTATAACACAAAAAATATTTTATTCTGGTTTAGTTCACTTGTCTTTCTATGCTTTTAGTAATAGGGTCAGATTAGTAAATATTACACTTTTAGCAATAAAAGTGATCTAATTTTAGCCCAGAGCTCCTATCCAAACTATCTACTTTTATGACCCACAATCTGACACTCAGCTTTGCTGCTCTTTCAGACCTTGCTTTGCTGAGAAGCAAAAAGGAGTGAATTAGTTTGCTGGTGCTTTCAATTGACCGGAAATGGAGGTTGAAATGTGTGTGCGCTTAGTTACAATGGCGTTCGACTAGAGGGTCACAAGGGGTCTCTGTGATCAGTACTGGGTGTCCTTAAAGTCCCACTCCAATCATCTTTTGATCTATTGTAAGATCCTTCCCAGTGGTCTTTTAAGTATAATTATGCCATTTTTAGGCAAGGTTTTTTTTTTTTTTAAACTGTCATTTTGTAGGACAAAGTTTGTGTCGTACGGCGGGATTTCATCAGATACTCATTTCTGAGTTGTGGGCAGGACTGTTGGCTTGGAAGTAAGCCTCCGTTAATATCCCAACATTCATTTCTTTACACTCTTTTAATAGCTTAAACCCCTTACAACCCCAATCTAACATTAACGGAGCAACAAAATTGGCGAGCAATATCTGAGGTCTACCTGTTTTGAGTCAGATGCCATCTCAGGCAAGGAAAATGCAGACATTGATGAGTCTATTTGCCCACAAATAGATGCATCAGAATTGAAGCAGGGCAGAGAGACAATGGCCCGCCCACTTCAGTTGCTGCGACACAACAGAGAGCTTTTTCAAAGGATATCTTTCATCTGTTCCTTATACATATCTATACATATATATAAATATGTATGTATGTACATGTACGTATATATATGTCCTCCATCTTGAAAAAAATGCTGCAAAAACATAATTTTCAGTGTAGTGGTTTAAAAAATCCCAGTTTCAACCCTTGAAAAGACAAAAATTGAAAAATAATCAATACAAATCAGTACTATAGAATGAAACCAAAACTCTGCTAGCAGAACACAATCCACTGTAAAAAAGAAATTTGAAAAAGCATTGAAAAAAGATTGTCCAAAGTGAATCGTGTTATAGCGCAGGACCACTGAACGTTGTCAAGAGTAAACTGTACTATAACTTGTAGTGTGCCTTGCATGGAGGAACCTTTTGCTTTGAAATTCCCCTAAGAAGTGAAAAAAAGTTGAAGTGTTTTCAGTGTAAATCTTTAAAGTAAATCAGTGCTGACACAATAATGAATGCATCCCATCCATTCATTAAAGCCTGAGTATTTTCTCCTCGATCAACTCTCATGAGACCAAGCAGAATTCCTCATTACAACAGTCACAGCGAAACTCACCTCATGTGTCAAACTCCCATTATTGCTGCAAAACTCCATTTGAATTTTAACCAAAGACTGTGACAGTGAGGAATACTGGTCGAATAACACTGTTTTTTTCTGTTTTTTTTTATCTTTTAAAATAGTTAGGGTAACGTCTGTGATGTTGAATTTGGTTTAACAGGTGTTCGAAAATGGGAAATGTAATGTATTTAAACAGGATGCGATCTGCACATCAGGAGCATCCAACTTCAATATTAATTTATGTTTCAACAAAAATCCTGTTTTAGTTTTTTTTAACCTCGTCTTTGAAGCATTTTTCTCATGATGAAGGACATATAGAAAATAACTTAAGAATAAAACTGCGTTTCTGATTATTTCTCTATTCTATATTCATATTTGAGACACAGCAACTGAAATGTCTCTGTGCTCCGCTCCATTTTGATGCATCCACTTGTAAACAAATAAATCCATTAACGTCTTAATTTTCCTCGTCTAAACTGCCATCTGGCTCAAAAATGTACAGCTGTACAGCTGCAGTATTGATCACAGTTTCTGTTAGCTCTGGGTTTTGTGGAGCTGTAAGCAAGCGGGAAAGAGTGGAAAACAAAGGGATCATAGGATATCAGCAGAGGGTTATTTCTGCGTCAACCGTCTACAACTCAGAGACAAATTTTTAATTAACTTTTGCTGCACTGCAAAAAAATACCTCTGAAAAAGGACAGGCTTTTTGAATTTTGCTAAAAACGGTACAATCATAATTAAAAGACCAATGGGAACAATTTTACAATAGAAAAAACTATAGTTGGACTGGGACTTCAAAATCATGGGTCATTTGTTTAAGAGACTTTTTCAGCAGAGCAGCAGGAGCTCATTAGAAATTTCGCCTCTGGGTTGTGGGCGGAACTGTTTGCGCAGAAGTAACCCTAAGTTGTATTCCCACTTTCTGCCACTAGCTTGCAGCCCCTCACAAACCCAAGCTAACATTACCATAGCAAAAAATGGTGAACAATATCAGAGCTTTGCAGCCATACAGTTTTAAGCCAGTTGGCAGCTCAGACAAGGAAATTGAAGAAGTTAATGGATACTGATACTAAACAGATACGGATTCTGTACTGATGACCGTAAAGGGAGAGTCTCTGAATGATCTAATGAACCCAGACATAGAGATGTGTTTACTGATGCGTTTGTACAGCTTTTTAAAAATAATAAAAGTGATTCATCTTCCAACATCATTCGTGTCTTCCATCCATTTAAAATTAGATGTACGATCAATGTAGCTATGAGGCTAAAAAATGTTGATGTTTTCTCCTCCCACATGCATCTAGAGCATCACATTTATAACACATTTCTGGACAAGTGGTGATCAGTGAAATTGAGAGGCAACAGACACAAATTTGACATGTGAATTTTGTATGGTGTGAATGCAGCATAGGTTATATAAAACAAGAGCTGATGCTCCGTACACACCAAGCATGTAATGGGCGTTCACAACCCCACCCTGGTAACGTTGGATGAGGCTTCTGGCGTGGTCTCTGCCGTGCGAATCACGTTCAGTGTGAATTCACCTTTAGGTTGAAAAGACTCCAATCGACTTTAACAATTAATTGTCATGATATTTTTTTTATTCCTCACCATTTAAACATACTTTTTTTTCATTGAAGCATTTTAGTTGCATTGAAAAATGTGATGACAGAAAAATCTGACTGAAAGCCGATTCACTTTTTTCCTTTAAACCGGATTGTCTACCAAAACACTTACCAGGGTAATCTTCATCCATGCTTAGGAAAGGAAATTGACTTGTCAGCGGCCAATTGCTAATTTTTGGCTTGTCTTTTTTAGTGTCCAGGACTTTCTATCATCTTTTTCCTGTCTAATCCCTTCCTCCTCTTTTGTCCTCCTCGTCACTCTTTTCTCCTCCTATCATTGTGATAATCATTTTGTCCCCTTAACTTGTTCTTTACTTCTCTATTACCACTCTCCCCACTCTTCTCCCTTTGCTTTCTCTTCCTCTTTCCCAGGCTGTGGGGTGATGTATGGTCCCTGTCAAGGCTAGAATCAATGGGATGCCGGTTGTTTTAATTTAGCCTGGGAGCCCAGCAGATCCAGATCCTCAGTGTCATGGAAGAGCGATAACGGTGGCCTTCCTCTCATCTGTTTTTACTCTTCTCCCTCTGTCCTCCTTACTTGCTGCACTGATCAACACTTTTCTTCCATTGGACAAAGCCCGGGGGAAGCCCACACAAGTCTGTGAGGGCTTTATAACCGAGCTCTGCTGCTGTCAGTTAACATGCATTGTGTTTGTATTCTAACCAAGCGATGAGCTACTTGTGAGGCATTTTCACAGCCAAAGTACATTGAAGTTCTACTGCGGTGAAAAATAGTTTGATGAATTTATAAAACTGCCATCTGCACCAATTCAATTGGTCTACATCACTTGACATAATTATACCCTGAAAACCAAATTCTTGATGGAAAAGTAATCAATTGATAATGAGTTGATAGGTAAGGGTTGGATGAGCTTCATTTGAGCTGTGATCTGGGGCTCATCAGCCACATTTTCCTTGACAGCTCCTGCTTTCATTCTGTCTCATATCGTTTTCCTCTCTTTCATCATCTCTCCTTCATTGTCACCCATCATTAATACAAATCATCAATCCCAATAACCTCAACTGCTTGGCGTGAGCAATAGCCGCTGTGCAAAGCATGCATCACGGGCTAAAGTAATTAAAGTAGCTGCTTTCAAACAAAAGACCATGAGCTTTGGAGGAAATAAAAAAAATGTGGGCAGAGAGAAGGGGTGGCAATCAAAGTGTTGGGTTCCACCACAGTGGTTCTGTTGATGAAAAATGTGTTGTACAACCAGGACATGTTTTATTGGGCTTTTAATGGGTGCATTCTTGGCATGAAATGGCTTAAACTGTGTGGCTTTTGTTTTAGCTACAACACAGTTTATGAGGAACAACCTTTGTGGGGAAAAATCCGTACTGCACCACCAGGCTAATTATCAGGAGGCTTGTATAGTGAAAAAGTTTGTTGTTAAAACCAGTGTGTGTGTGTGCGTATGTGTGTTTGAAGAGAGGAAGGGATATATTTGATTGGTTCCACCCAGATAGATTATTGCCTTTTGGCTTCTGATTTGTCTTTGGGCTGAAATGTAAAAGTTGAATTTGGTTTAGCTTAGAATTAAGGAAAAATTGAAAGGAATTGTTTTGGTTAAACTGTAACAATCAATAACAGTCAGTTGACGTGTGTATGTAGAAACAAGAACATCAGCTATTCTCCTCATGACCACCGTATATCTTCCAATTGTGGTCTGTTTCTAATTGATGCTGGTCTCCAAAAGTCTAACAGTGGCCGTGCTACTTCAGGATCCCCCACCGGGCGCCAGTAACAGTGGAACTCGCCCCCGCGATGCTGGGGCTAGCAAGCAAGCAAGTTTAGCAAGCAGAGCTAGCTTGCTTGCTAAACGACCTCTAGGCAGCTGGCTGGACAGAGTGTCGCTGCCGGATAGGGAAGCAGCCTATTCGGGTCTCCTGAACGTAATGATTTTTTTTGGCATTTTCAATGAGACAATAATAAAAAGATCCCCTAGTTACCTTAAGCTAGCCCATTAACTAACCTCATTGTCACTGTCATTCCCAAATACAGACCACACCTGCCCCGCTCGACCCGCCTGCCTTAGACATCCCCCACCCCACCCCCCACCCCATTTGCATTTTTCAAATCTGGGCTGAGGGTGGAGCCATCCTCCAACTGTCCTGTAGTGTTACCCTTTAAATATTTGGTCTGAGGTGCTAAAAAATGAACATATAATCGTGTACCATTTTGAATAAACTAATAATAATGGTAAATGTTTCTGCGTGGTTCATAATTGTGGGAAAAGAATTTCTACAGACACACACAAACAAATGGATGGTTTCTATGGCTGCAGGTCTTCAAAAATGTTACAGTTTGAACTGCCAATTAAACTCAACCAGAATGACTGGATTCAGACAGAAAGTTGCAAACTAACTTTTGTTTTCAGGAACAGGACAATATTTATTATCAAGGGTCAAAGGTGAACCTTAAATGAAAAGCTGTAAAGTCACAACAAATTCTTTCTCTGTGTTGATCTGTATTTTTTTAAGTTAAAATTTTTTTATTCAAAGACACCACAGGGTGGCTGTGAAGCTGCGGTATGGCAATCTACCTCTGATCAGAAGATTGATTCCTTCCTTGCTCGTCCATGTCTAGAAGTGTCCTTGGGCAAGACACTGAACCACATTGCCTGTGGAGGTTATAGATTGGCTCCAGTGTTCAACAGTGGAGCCGCTATCAGTGTGTGTATGTATGAATGGAACTGTGACTGTAAGGTGCTGTGGGTCTTCTAAGAAGGTAGTAAAGCGCTAGACAAGTATACGCGATAATAAGGGATATTATGCATATGAAAGTTTGATCTTTTAAAAAAAAGTCACAAGTTAATTCCCAGCTCTACGTTGTTGTATCTGGGAAGTTTCCGACAATAGACAGACTTCTCTGTTCTGCCATGGAAAGGATACGGTTTTGGATAGGGTTTTGTGACATCCTATCCTATCAGATAAATCTACTTTACGAATTATTTTGGTTTTCTGTCAAGCACAAGTCAGAGTTACAAGGGATTCGAAGACTCTCTTCACGTCTCTAGATTTGTGTGTAGATGATGCGTTTAAATGCTGCTAGAATGCTGGATCATCAGAGTTTTCTTTCTTAAACAAATATGTCCTAGTACTTAATATTAAAAAATAGGTAAAACACGTATTCTTAAAAATTAATACTTCTTTTTTTTTAAAAAAGATTTTCAGAATTGACCGCTCCCTGAGAGTGCCTCCAGCACAGCAAGTGATAGATCAGGTTTCTCCATAGTGGGTCCCTGCATCAAGTTGATCCTCCTATTCACACTGTGAAGTATTCCTGTGCAGTAAAACACCTCCAAATCATAATGTTTCCACCTCCATGCTTGACACTGGAGATGGTGTTCTTCGGGTCTTAGGCAGCATTTCTCTTCCTCCAAACACATTGGATTGTGTTGATGCCAAAGAGCTACCTATTGGTCTGATCTGACCAGAGCACCATTTCCCAATCACTAAATTATGAAGGTGTTGATCGGCAAACTTCAGACAGGCCTGCGCATGTGCCTTCTTAAACAAGTGGTGACTGTGGTTCCAGCTGCTTTAAGATCATCAACTAACTCCTGCTGTGTTGTTTTAGGCCAATTTGTCAGTGTTCTCATGGTCATGGAAACCCCACCAGGTCAGATCTGGTTTGGAGTTCGCTAAAAGTCCAGCTTCTTGCTGATAGTTTGCTGTCCATTCCGGTCTTGTTCAGGTCTACAATCTTCCCCCTTAAATCCACTGAAAGCTCTGTAGTCTGACTGTTGGACTGATTCTGTGGACAGTTGTCTTTTCTACTGGTGAATAGTTCAAACAGGTGATGAGGAGAGTCTAACTGGTCTGTGTGAAACAGAACTCTTAATGGTTAAAGATCAAATCATTATTTTCTCAATGAAAATGCAAAAAATGTATATAAGCTCTATATAGCCAATTTCCCAATTTTGATGATTGTCTTTCTTCAAACTGAACTGTTATTCTCTTTTTAAGTGGGCAAACCTGCAAAATCAGCCAAGGATAAAATACGTATTTCCTCCATTGTATTTACTCCAGAGAAAATCTGGTGGAAATGAGAAATAGACATAATATAGCCTAGAGAAACACTGCATGTGTCATTACCCAAGCAGTAGTTTTAAACTGGAAGAAGGCAAAATTCTTGTTGGTTCAGTGTTTTAAGTAATATGATTTTTAAGGTTTTGTCAATTCTATATTGCACAGAAACAGGTTTAAGTTATTACTTATTTCAGGGATCCTTTGAAAGACTTGGTTTGTTTAATTCTGAAATGAACTATTTTTCAGATATTTCTTTTAAAATCTGTCAGTTCCCAAAAGTTTCTTTTTCACCATTTCAATCGATTCGTTGGACTTTAAAAAATAAAGTTTCACTGGTTGAGCATTTCATTGCCTCCAACAAACACATTCGCTTTATGTATTTACAAAATAAAGTACAACAAAGTAGAGTTTATCTAATGCTTTGTTTCTTATGATGAAAGTTTTAGTAAATTCAGCCGTGCGTCCTGTCAGATTTTGTTCACCATTGCAGCAGCCACCACGTTTATGACAACTTTGTCAGACTTTCAGCTCAGAGTGGCATTTGACGCCGTCCTCTTCTTCGGCTGTTGGACCACGTTGAAGGAAAAATAATTTATTCAATCAATGCATTTTTACCATGAAATGAATATCTGCTTCAAATCATTTTGCTAATTCATTCATCCACTGAATTACCTCGTTTGTCTCTTTGTCCTAGTTAGTGTGTTTGCGCCGTATAGACATGACGCTGTAGCATCACTGAGGATCATTAAGCACAGACACAGATTTCATTTATCTGCAGGCTCCTCTGAAGGGCTTTCTGGAGGCTTTGTTGAAGCTCCAGAAGAAGTTTGATGCTAAAGGTTAGCGACTTCACTGCCCTATTCACCTACTGGTTACAGCTCACAGTGCAGCAAGCTCTGAGATTTGTGAAGATGGTCAGGGTCTGGAGACTGGAGGTGGATGAGGCCCTAATCCTTGCAGGTGCACCAAAGGGTCCCATGCCAAAGAAAATCAGGCCACACATCTTTGACCAGATACAGTTTTGTTGGTAAAAAAAAAAAAAAAAAAAATTAAATAGACAAAAGAAGATTCAAAGTTAAATTTAGTTCATAACTGAAGTTTCATATTTAAACATTTAGGTTCTATTTCATCATTGCTTTGAATATTTTTGATTGTGTAATTTTAAAATTAAATTTTTAATAATAAAATATCTTAATAACCTAATATAAAACATGCTTCATAGGTTAATAGTTTACTCTAAACTGCACCTAAGTGTGAATGCCAGTGTGTATGTGTGTGTGATTGTGGCCCTGAGGCAGACTGGCGACCTGAGCAGGGTGTACCCTGCCTTTGCCCATGACCGGCTGGGTTAGGCTCCAGCAGCCCTGGACCCCGAAAGACACAAACCGGGTTTAGATGGATGGAGCCTTTCAAGCTAAAAGTCCCATTTGTTGTCATTCACCTAAGTGTGTGAAATGTATTCTTTGCATTTGAGGGGGAGCGGTAAGATGTGCAGAATAGCACCTGCTTCTGGCTACTTTGAACGGGAAACACAAAGCATACAAACAGCTTTAAAGAGCGAGGTCGCCATGAAATGCGGCTGTCTGAGTCTGAGGTTCCACCACCAGCCAAACTCCCCTCTACTGTACTCAGCTACATGCTGACCTGCTTTTGACATAGCTTACTCAACGAAAGACAAAAGTCAGAGAAGACAACGGTTTAGAACCATAGGACCGGTCCAATTGAAACAAAACTTTCAATCATAATTTACTCTGCTCAGATTGCTACCCCCAGCAAAAATTACTCATTTCCTCTAAAATATTCTTCTACAAGGCATTTTGCTTTCTTTCAAACATATTGTTTGTGAGCAATCTGAACATTGCATTGAGAAAAAAGTTATACATGTTGAATGTATTTTGTTTTGGCCAAATATTACATTCATACTTGCAAACTTATTAGTGCTAAATAATGAAATAATTTCTCTTTGTTTTTTTAAACGTGAAATAAAATAAATGCACATTCTATTAGGGAGCCTATATTAGTCTGTCCTTTGTTTTATTTAAAGGTACCATATCATGTTTTATTGTCCGTGTCCATCCGTAAGGGGGTGGGGGGTTGTGTGTGAATCTTCGGGAGGGGGGCTCTATGTTAATTTTTGTGCTTATCTATCTCTCTCTCTCTCTCTCTCTCTCTCTCTCTCTCTATATATATTTATTTATTTATTTTTTTTGTGTGTAAAGCACTTTGTGTATGCTTTATATGAAAAGTGCTATATAAATAAAGAATGATTTGATGTAAAATCAGCTTTTTGATTGTTTACATGTATTATAATGTTAATTCATAGTGAAAAATTCCCTAAAGTGGTATTTTGCTCGATTCACACATCTGAGCATACCTGTACGTTTTGAGCAGCAGCCCCTCCCAATCCATGAAAACGACCAGGTCCTCACTTTGTTACGTATGTATGTGGGGGAACAGGCCCTTCCAGGAAGAGTCTGCGCTGCAAAGCACTGCACCCCAGGCCAACACACACACCAACTTCCTCTGCAGAGCTAGCGCGGCAAAACTCTTTCATTTTATATGCTTGTTCATTTTTTACAAAGGTTTGGTAATGTTTGCTTTTGTGGGTAAAACACAGACACACTTCCCAGGCCGGCTCGAGGGTGACGTCATGAAATAGACGGCACACAAAGATCAAAAGGCGGGGCTTTAGAGATAGAGCAGTGTTACTTCTGGGCAGAAGGGTTGCATTTGCACCTTTAGTCTTTGCACCACTGGAGATTTTTCTCCTTCAACTTCCTAGTTTTTGATTGATTTATCAAAAGTAGTACTTCACCTCGTGTTAATGCTCTTTGAATTTGAGTAATTCTTTGACCATTTATGCCAGGTGTGGCCAACCTTGGTCCTCGAGAGCCTCAACCCTGACTGTTTTGCAGCTCTCCCTGTACTGCTTGATGCTCACAACCTAAATCAGGTGTGTTCAGTCAATGAGGATGTGGAATTACTTGAGTCAGCTAATCAGCAGCCAGCTGGTCACGGAGAACAGGAAAACAAGCAGGGTTGAGGCTCTGGAGAACCAAGGTTGGCCACCCCTGGTTTATGCAATTAACATAATTCCATTGGACTCTGAAAGCTGAGAAAATCAGATTTTGCTGACATTCCTGTGATGCCTGAATTCACTTCCAATTTTGAAAAAACCTCCAATTATCTTTTTGCCTTCAAGCTTATGCTTATAAAGGTAGGTTTGGAATGGAAGCAGTTTGATGAATATTTGCATCAATTAGCATCAATAGCAAATGCAAAACATTTTGAGATCATGCGTAACACTTTACAGTAGTAAAGTTTCCTCAAGTTCCAGGATCCGTTGGAATTACATTAGATCGAACAGTCAAAAGAGTTGTGGTCATTTAAAGAGCTTCTGGTGTTTCTTTTCACTATAGCGACAGCTCCTGTGTTAAAAGATGAAAGGATCTGCCACAAATAGAACTGCATCCAAATGTAAACATTTTTACCACATAACTTCCAATTGTGGTGCTTTTCTGATAGGTGCCGGGCTCCAATAAACTCAGTCTCTAAAAAGGGTTTGTTACAATTAGACGGCGGTCTCTAATGTCCCCGGATGGTGCGCAGTCATGGAGCCGCCAGGTGTCTGTGGTATTTGTGTTGTGAGTCAGTGCAGCAATGGCGGATCCTAAATGGATCTGAGAACGGCGAAAGCAAATGGGGATTTTGAGAAGACGGATGCAAAAAACGGAGCAACAAACATTTGATTCCTTGTTGGAGGTGTAAAAAAAGCGAGCAACAAATTAGAAGAATTGGTTTGAACACGGGTTATTGAGCAAGACAGAAAGGTGCCTGTGCCTCCAGGAAAATGAGTCACATGAAAGCAAAGAGGATTTTTGATATGAAGATTGATGATTCTTCAATGAGAAAAGAAGCGTTTACAGCCAGTGCTACTCAGAACAGAATACAACGGTATTTGGATCTTCATTCATCACTGTTTCATAATCATATATCATCCTTTCTCTGATTTGACGTAGAAACCAATGTCACAACTGTACACCACAGTAAAGGAGGAATGACAAAGGCAACGCCAACAGCCATCACTGTTTAGGATTTCACCATAACTTCTGCCACCTGATGTCATTAATGTCCCTTAAAGCCCCGCCTCCACGTAAAATGAAACTGGGCACCAAAAGCTAGAATTCCAATTTGAAACAGAAAATTAAGGACTAAAGGCCAAGAGAAAAAAAAAAAGTGGAAAATACAACAGGAGCTGTTACAAAACAAACATTATTATTCTTTTTGTAAATGTATAGTTTCTGTTTCATTTTTATTTATTTGGGGGGTGTATAAGGTATATACATGAGGTGGGGGGCTTGAATACAGGATTTTTTGCAGCTTGATCAGCTGTTTTATGATGATCTGAGGAAGAGAGAAAACACAGAATCCTCTGAGAAAAAACTACATGGAGGAAGAGCTCCTCAGAGGGAGAAAGAGAAAACAAAGACCCGCTGTGAGCAGGCTGTCATGTCTAAACCAGTCTACCTTGGTCCCTTCTTCATCCATCCTGCCTTTTTTTGCCTGTAGTCAAAAAGGCACTCAACAGGGGTTGTTCTCTCCTTTACAATGATGAGAAACCACTCCAGGTCATAGAAATCCAGCAGCGACAAAGCAGCTGGTTCCCACACCTCCATGAGCCTCTTCCTGCATGATGGCCACTTCTGTTGGGTTCTGCTTCTTATCGTCAGCCTGCAAAACACCAGGAAAGTGTAAGATGAAGGTGAGAAGCTGCACAGGTTGAGCCTTCAGGTAAGCAGCAGTGACTGCAGCTGAACTTACTGGTTCTCTGTTCACCTTCTTTGCAGGAATGTATTTGATCCAACGGTAAGATTGGTTTCTAGAAGTCTCTTATTTACAGTGAAATCTGCTTCTTTTGTCATTCCCTCCTTTCTTCCACATAATTGGAATTTCCTTACTGTGGGACAAACATAGGATATATTACTGTAGATCTTCTCTTCACTCCAGGAACTTTCTTGGATTGAACATTGGTCCTGCAAACTGTCCTGATACCAGCCTCCAAGTGGAGGCCATTTGCGGCCAGCTCTGTGGCCTCCACCCTTCAGCTACAAGAACTGGAGGGGTCTTGAAGACCCACTGGCCCCTGGTCTTGGGGGACTATGTGGCTGTCGCAGTAGTGAGAGCTTTAACTTCGGCTGGCTGATGTTGGACCTTTTCAAAAAAAAATCTCAGCATTCTTGTAGCAGCATCTCTTTGTGTCTCCAGGTTTTCCTGTCTGAAGAGCAAGTGGGTGAGGCCTGTGCTGGGGCGAGGGGCTGGATTCCTTTCTGCTGCTCCTGCTCTCCTCCTGTCCCACCCAGAGAGTTCCATGACTGGAACATGCTACAGGAGAAGCTACCATCTCTGCCATCATCTAAATCAGTTGCTGCAGTCCCTGCTAGATCCTCAGGCCCCACCACCTCCTCTTGAGGAGCCCAGGACCTCCGCCTTTAGAAAGAGGAAAGCAGCCGAAGCAGCAGCTGCTGCACCTGAGCAAGGTGCAGCAAAAGTCTGCAAACAGATGGTCCAGTACACCTGCAGGAAGTGTGGCCAGCCTGAAAGGCCAGACACCGGCCATGCGCATTGTAGGGTGTCTTACTGTGCAACTGTTGGTGGGAAAAATGCGAAGGAATAGAGGAAAGAGAAAAATAAACAGACAAAAGACTTTTTAAGATGGATGGATGGATGGATGGATGGATGGATAGATAGATAGATATTTGAAAAACCAATAGTTTTCATGAAAAGCTTTCGTTCTGTTTTATTTTGGTTTGTTTTAAACAGGTTGCACTGATTTGCGTAAAAATGCGTTTTCATAAAGGTTCATTACAACTTTTAATTTGTAGAGATATTCCAAAAAGTATGATGTGAAGAAAAAAAGGACGACAGTTTTGGATACTAATTTAAAAAAAAAAAAAATAAATAAATAATTGAACTCTATAAATCATGCAATAATGCAGTGCAATAAATCTAAACACTAAACATAAGCGTGACATAAATATCTAAAAAACTGTAAAAAAAGGGTATTGTACCTCCACACATCTTCATTCAAAGGTTATCTTTTTATAAAATTTATCCTTTTTTGCTTTAGATTGTTGCTTAAATCTGAAAGTTGCACAAAACAACACAAACTGTTTACACAAAGGCTTCACATCACTTTGAATCTCTGACTCTGTCCTGAGTTTCCAAAACACCTCAATCTAACATGTGGCACCATAAGATTTACATCATTTGTCCCTTCAAACACTCAACACATTATTATATTTTTTCATTTATTTCCAACACCTTTCTAATTATTTTACAGATTTGTCACACATTTGTGGAATTTGGCAAATCATTCCACGATTGCTCACAGCGGGAGGTGAACTTGCGATCTTCCACGTGACGAGAACACTGATGCAGATCACGGATGTTAAGTCACAAAAGCTCTTCACCATAAATGGCACACGTCAAGCGTCCTTGACCTGGATAACAGCGTCCTTAAACTACAGACATGTATTTTTGCATATTTTCCTGATTCACTATGATTTGAATAAAGGAATACTTAGAAATGCAATTCCAATCTTAATTTTCTTTATATGTTCCTCCATTATGAGAAAAATGCTACAAGAACACATTTAAAACTGCAAAAACATATTTTTTTTTTATCAGAGTGGGTCTTTAACAATTAAAAAAAAAAATGTTTTACCTTTTTTTTGATTGACTTGGACAAATCCACATTACATCACTGCAAAACTTTTAAAATAACCAACCAGATTTGTCAGAAATGAAAAGAAAAGCATGCCATGCCTTAGAAACTAGTTGAGGGTTAAAGTGCCAATAGGTGGAAATTAACACAGTGGAACACGACAGAGTCAGAAGAGGAGGCTAGGCAGGATGTATTATTGATGGTTGCAGGATGGGGGCATTGAGGTGAAGTCAGTATGGTGTCAGAAAGCACCTGCGCCTCTACCTGATCTTCAGTACAGTCCATTTAACATTATGGCACTATGAATTTGTCAGAGGAAACCAGGCAGAAGAACTGTTAACTCTTATTTCAAGGTGTCAGCTTGAATCTGTGAGACACAAACCCATGCAAGATCCCCTGATTTATGATGAAAGTGGCTGGAAAGAATAACATAATAAGATGTGATTTCTTCTAAGGGAAAAAAAAAGGTTTCTGACTTTCTCTAAAAGTTCAGCGCTAATGGAATGATGTTCAGAACGAGAGGACCTCTTTTGGAAGAGGTATTACAGTTTATTTGCAGTCAACATTTCATCTTTAACTTGAGGCAAACGCTCTTGTGTTGTAGTCTTATGCTTAGAACATACCAGACTGCTGACAAGTTGCTGAGAACAAAGCCCTAGTAGCTGTCAGGATGAGTGAGCTTGCTTGCGATTTGTTTACATTGTGTCAATCTGAGGTTTGTCCTGTTCCCTCTGAAATGAATGCTGCTTGATCTGTCAGTATTTGTTTTTTTCACTGCTCTGTTAGAGCTGATCTCTTTCAAAAAGAGTTCACGAACCTTATTTTAAACTAAAACAGCAAAGAAATCAGTAAATTGAGGGGGGTAACCATTCATTTTTACAACAATTCAGTTCATACTTCGTGGTTGCTTATAGAAATGATAGTCAATCTTGCTTCATTTTAAACGATCCGATTCACAGGCCTAGAATTGATCATCTTTAGCCAAAAATTCAACCAGAGATAAATACCTGGTTCTGAACAGTGCAGGTGAAATATTCCAGATTCTTTGTATTTCTTGCAACATAATCAGGTGTAAATTAAATATGTGTACAAACAAAGAAGTAAACAAGAATTAATGGCAAATCTATCACATTTTAGTTCCATAAAGATCAGAAATGATGGACAATCAAGGCCAAATTACAAGTAAGAAAGACAGCAAGCGTGTCTTTTTTTGGGTACTTTTTTCTAAAACATTTTACAGAACAGTGTGCGAAAGTCACAGCTCACCGAAATTACAATAGATCTTTTTGGCAGCTTGCTCAAAACTACAATTAAAGTTTGCTTGTGTGTTTGTTTGTTTCCAGATATTTTATATGATACCGTTTGGTTCCTATTGGACACAATCAATTATTTAACTTACAAAATGTCTTGTTTTTTTACAATAACTGATGTTTAAGAGAACATTGCTGCAGGTAAGCAATATGTTTTTGTTTGTTTTTTTTTGGTTTTCATTTATAGATGATTTAAAATACTGAAACACTTGCCATCATGGTTTGCTAATAGGTCATTTTTTCATCTTTTAACTCAACTTCTGTGCGATGGACACCATTATTCATGGAGAATATTTGTCCTCTCTAAGCTATAGCAATGGTTGAATCAAAGCCAACTGAAAAACACAGAAAATTGGAATTAAGTAAATAAAGCAGTGATGCGTATTGAAGCCCCCTTCTGGCTTGATGACAGAACTCCAGGTGGGGAGCCAGATGCTGCTTACATTAAGTTTTTATAATAAAATTAGCTTAAAATGAATTTACAAGCATAGGCGTGCAATTATTTAGTCCTTGGTTTGCTATACCTCTTTCAGGGTTTTTTTTTCTGCATTTACTTTGACTTTTTAAAAATATTAAATTTTATTTTTCACACTCAGCAGTGTGCACGTGCTCGTACACATGCAAGCCCGGTCACATCCAGTATGAGAGACCACATCAAAGGCAGAAAGAGAAATGGAGGAGGTATTAGGAAGTCTGACATTTTCAGCTGTGTTCCCGGAACAGTGTGGAAATGTCATATTATTGCACCAGACGCATCTGTCAAAGTCGGGGGGGAAATGTCCGAACGGAGGACAGCAAAAGAATTATCTCTTCATTACACTTTCCTGAATGTGACTTCATCTGTCTTCATTTACTACGTCTCTTCTTCATTTGTGCACATATGGTGGAAAGTCACTCTTTACTCAAGAACAGTGGGACAGTAATCAAATATGTAATGTGACTTTTATTATCAATCAAAAGTAATTTTGACCCACAAGGGTACATTTTTAGGAATTTATATTGCTAAAATAATAAGTTGACAACTGCTCTGATTCTAAACATTTGGGTAGTATTTTATTTCAAGTTTATAGTTAAAGTCTTAGAGTTAATAGTCTTAATCGTAGAGGTTTTGCAGATTTTTGGGTTGACTGGGTCCATGGAGGATTGTAGTAGAAGATGTCTGCACAAACAATGCACAATTGTGTTTTTGCTTAATTTCTGACCACAAGCAATGCTGGCCCATGGGCAGTTGGCTGCCCGGCAGATGTGTGCCTCCACAGCAGGCGTAATCGCTCCAGATCTATGTGCATATGCTGTTTTTCTTATTTTCAATGAGACAATAATAAAAAGATCCTCCAGTTTTATTTGTATTTTCCCCCTCTCTGGTTAATGCTCCGACTGAGCCTCAGACAGACTGAAGGAATGTTTAAAATGTCTGTCAGGCGCAGCGCAGCTGCAGGAGTGAAGTACTCCGCACCAGGAGAGAATGAATGAACATTAGCCATGTTTTCCATGATGCGGCCACAAATGAGGTCCAGAAAATGTTGGCGGTTGTCCCGCGGCTGGAGCGTCAGGGCATCAAGGACATTGTAGGGCAGGCGTCGAGCAGTAAATTTGATAGGCGTCAAAAGAGAGGCGGCAAACACAAATTTGATGTCCGAATCACGTCCAGTGTGAATGCAGCATTAGATTCTACACACAGGAGCAGATCATGTCAATATTTTCCATGATCAAATATTAATTTAATGATGAAGTCCCATATGTAGGAACACACATAGGTGTGTGAAATTTGTGTTCTGCATTTGACCCACCCCCTGGGGGAGGGGTGAGCTGCAGTCACAGCCGCGCCTGGGAACCATTTGGTGGTTTAACCCTCCAAACCCAATTCCTAATGATGAGTGTCAAGCAGGAAGGCATTTTAGAGTCTTTGGTATGACCCAGTCTTGGTCAAACACAAAGCATTGGATAACTTGGGTTGAGCAAATTCTTGAAAAGTGACTTTGATTCCTAAAGTGAACAAAGAATCCACTTGTCAAAACGCAAAAAGCTATATTTAAAAAAAAAAAACTGAGACCTCTAATAATGCTCTGACTTTTAAATAACCTGCACAAAGTTGCACTTACTTATGATGCATGACATGAATTTGCACATTATTGTAGCCTGTAATCCTCTGACAGTTGAAACTCTATTTTCCTTCCACTTTTTCCTCGCATGTCTTTGTAGTGTTTGAAATATAATTGCGCCAACAGAAATTTCATTTGAAAGCTCCAAAGAATAATTGAACGTGAATTGGTGCGTGGGGAGATAGATGAGTGAGGAAGAAAAAAAAGACGGTAAAGTAGAAACTGTTACATAGAAGTCAAATGAACACGGGCAGCCTCTAAACACGCGCATTTGCCTCCTGGGTAGTGAAGAATGTCAGGAAACACACACTGCTGTCAGTCATCCACTCAAAATAGAAGTATACGGAATGAACAGCACACTCCAGGCAGAAACTGCCTCAAAATGCAGCATTCAGATCACAGCAGTGCCCCCCCAAACAGCCGGTAAATAGTCATCCCAAACTGGACTTAAAGCACTCGAGTATTCCCAACAGCCATCATCTCACCCAGAGCCATATCACTCCCTCGCAGCCATCATTAAGTCCGGGATAGTTGCTTAAAGGCCTTGTGCTCCATTTGAAAGGGAGAAAAGTGCTTGCTTGGACAAATGCAGAATTACTGCGGAGGAAATGTTGAGCCTGCTGCGTTTGCCCAAAGGCATGGAAATGTTTGTCTGCTGTGAAGCAGACCACCTAGAGCAATGCTGGTAGCAGATGGGAGCGAAGTGAAAAGTGAGCAGGAAAAGTCTTTGTTGAGGTAATGAGAAAAAGAAGGTCATCAAAATCAAGAAGAGAAACTAATTCAGATGAGAGACGATTCCCAATCAAAAAAGTAATGTTTTCCATTAACTGTCTTTAATTTTGGGTGGCATCTTTGATCTTTTAATTGACTCAAGTGGGTATCTGATAAGAAAAGTAGACTTCTTTCTTAGAATGTATTTGTTCCAAGAATCCTTGAACAGAGAGAAGTGAAGGGACAAAACTTGATGTGATTTTTTTTCTAACTTATATTCATTTCTTGTATTCTCTCTTTTTGCAACTCTTAGCAAACAAGTTTAGACCTATGACTTTATCTTCACTAGAAAACAACTTGGCATTTTGTTAGATGAGGCTAACATGAAAAAGGTTTTACTTCCAGTGCAGTCAAACATTTTTGCACTATCCGCTAGGTTTTTTATACATTTTTTGTTATCTATTAAAAACATGCCCCATTTGGGATAATTATGGCAGCTACCGTCAGATAGAAATATTTGTTAAAGAAAACTACTCCAAGCCTTTTACATGCTGCATGCCCGTTTAGTCCCTTTTGGGGTCACAGGGCTGCTGGAGCCTAACCTAGCCACTCGTGGATGAAGGCAGGGTACACCCCGGACCCCAGTCTGTCGCAGGGCCACAATCACATACACTCGCATTCACGCCGAGGGACAATTTAGAGTAACAAATTCACCTATGAAGCAATGAACCTTTGGACATTTGGAAGCTGGAGTCCTCAAAGAACACCCACGCATGCACAGGAGAACATGCAAACTCTACACGGAAAGGTCCCCCATTGGTGACTCCCCCAGCTGGGACTTGAATTGTGTAATTGAATTGTGGAATTTCCTAATTTCTAGCTGTCAGCCTGATCGCAAAAGCCAACACAAAAAACCGCACTAACGGGCCCCTTGCACAGTACGCTGGTTTGGGGCGTTTTCTATCCAGTCCAACAAAAAGAAGGATGCAAACATAATTAATATAAATAAAGTTTAGGTTAAATTACAAAAGGGGTTTTTATGAATATCCACCTTGTGTGTCCGATGTTTTATAACCCCCGATTGTAACAGTAAAATCTGTCTAACACAAGAGGTTCTCAGCTCATATCTGTTTGCTCGCCTGTTGGACAAGACAAGTTTAAAAAAAAAAAAGGTTTGGGTTGTGTAAACCAGGCTTTAGGCTTTACTGGTTCTCTCATTTCAGTCTATTTTCTCTTTCAGTCTCTTTTAGCTGGTTTCAAAGAAAGTCCTTACAAGTGTTGACTGGCACAGAGCTTCAGTTCTTCAAGAACATCCAATCCCAGTTTGTCACACAAGGAGGAGCCACGCAAATCACCCAGTGGAAAGCTGAGATTTCCTGTTTTGAAATAGCTTTGCTATAATTATAGTGAGTGGCATTTTGAGAATGTAACCGTCTGTTGCTGTTTGACGAATAGAAAAAAACAAAAAAAACAATATAAGAACGAAAAGATGGAGAAAGTCTAAAATTGAAAAAACTTTTTTTTTCAAGACGTCAAAAGATAACTGATTTGTAGTGAGGTGACAGATCAGACATGTTCACCGTATGAACACAGCAGTCAATGAAGCAAAGTGATTCAGTCTCATGTGTATTAATAACACCCGGACACTTTTTTAATTTCAGGGGAAACGCTTGAGAATCACATTACCCGCTCCCCATAATCCATTTCAGGCCCTCCAGACCCCAGGTCATGTTTCCCAAATTAGTTCCAAATTTCTGCCGTGGCGAGCTCAGCTCCTCAGCTGTCACAGCAGCACCTACCCTGTTTGACTCTGGGAAATGATGGGAGAGCTGGGAGGAGGGTTACACAGATGAAGAGGGAGTTAGAATACTTCATTAAGGTGATTCACTTGAGTAAACTCTTACTCCTCTTTCTGTACCAGCCTCCCTTTGTCCACCCCTTGGTTTTCAATAAATACTTTTTATACTTTTTACTATAGAAACCCGTTAGAAGTTTGATCACAGCATGGCATTTCTTGATTTAAGAATAAAACAGACAATGTATAAGAAAAATGTCAATTAAGTTGCAGGAGAGCTTTTGGCAAAATAAATAAACTACAAATAAACTTTATTAATTTTTTAGATTAATTTTTTATACTTTACAAGGCTATTTAACACCATCATAAAATCAGTTTTTAACAGTAAACAATCGAATTGAAACTCTGTTTATATATTTGCATCCATATTTTATTCTTTCAGTATGTCTTTTAATGCAGATTTCTCAACCTTGTTAAAAAACAAAGAGAAGAAAAGAATAAAAACAGGCTTTTAATTGACCTTAAAAACAGCAAAAACAATACAATAAATAGGGACAAAAATTTTGATTTTTTAATCAGTTTACCACTGGCTTTATATCGGATTAGATGCAATTAAAGAATATTAAATGATTTAATATAGGCATAAATATGTCTGTATTATGTCCTGTGATTGACAAGAACAAGACTACGGTCACATTCCAAAAGGCTACTGCGCAGCGACGTAACTGCAGGTCTTTGGGCAAATTTGGGAGGTTGCAGTTGCATTTTACATGCCGCACGGTGGCCACAGAGGTTTTAGGGAAAAATGTCAATTTTATGGTGAGCAGGTCAGTGACTGTCTGGGCACATTTTAAGGTCAAGTGATGGCAATCCAGTGACAGGCGGGAATGACACTACTACAAAATCAGGCGACAGCTGGGTAGTCATGTGCTTTTGACAAAAACGGTTGACCAACCTTTGAACATCCATCCAGCTTAACCCCTTTTGGGGTCACAGGGTTGCTGGAGCCTGTTCCAGCTGCTGTTGGGATACACACTATGGAAAGAGTCACCACTCTGTCGAAGGGACTCAGATGTGGTAGTGATAGAGGTAGTGATAGGGACAGTGTTGAGTTAATTACTTCTAAAAAGTAATTGATTACTTTACTTAGTTACTGGATCAAAATTGTAATTAAATTCCTTTTCTCATTACCTTTTTGAAAAAGTAATTCACTACTCATTACTTTACTATTTTCCCCACAAATAAAAAATTTTGAAGGGAAGAACAGCTTCACAGAAACAAGATCCTCTAGTCTTTCATTTAACGGGGCTCCTTTCAAAAGAGATTTTTGACCTCGATAGGATTTATCTGGTTAAATAAAGGTAAAAAAAATAAATAAAATAAAACAAAATAATAAAAAACGACATTTTTTAAAGCAATAACTGTCAGGATTGGGAACTTTAGTTTGGATTTTGTTGTACTTTTTCATCATGTTATCATGTTAATTACCCTCAGTCTATTGAAGTGACTGATTTTCTGTTAATCCTTGTCAGGTCATCTGCTCTGTTTCATCACCTTTTAGTTTCTCCATGGTTTTTTGTCATGTTTTAGTTTATTTATGAAATGCTTTACTTTTCCGCCACAAAGCTTGGTCTCCTGGATTCTGGGTCCTCCACCAGTTCTGCGCTGCTGAGAGTTTCCTGAACTATGTACCCCCCAAACACACACCCAGGCGCATTGAGCGCAAACTCATATTGACCACTAGTCACGTGCAGCTTAGAGAAAAAAAAAAGTACGACAGGGTGAACTAATATTAAAAAAAACAGCTCCCAGGAAGGAGCCGGCTCTTGGTGCTCACGCCAAAGAGCGGCTTTAAAGTTGTTTCATTTGTTATCGACGCATCAGTGCACAGGACAGGTCTCTGCTCTGATGCTCACCTGCTACTCTGTGAGGATGACAAGTCCTCTTTGCAGCATCTCTTTTCATCTCATATTTGAGACAGTTTGGAAATCACTGAGTGTAGCAATGAGGGCATGTCTGTACTTACTCTACGCGCACATGCATGCCCGTATGCGCCACTTACTCAATTTTTGTTTTGTTTTTTTTATTCTTAATTTGTTTCATTTCATTTAACCAAGTGAAAATGTCAGAGCCTACAAAACATGAGTAACGAGGGTTTCTATAGTACAGTAATTGTAATCTGTAATGTTACTCCGTTACTGACAAAAGTAATTCAGTTACAGTAATTCGATACTTTATAATTCGTTACGCCAACACTGCATGTGAATGGCGTCCTTTTCAAAACGTGGCAGTGCCAACCGTGTAAACATGATCATGGAAGAGAAATTAATACTTGTAGTTTTTGACAGGTTGGAATTATGAAAGCAAGTCTTTCATAAATCAGAATAGAGCTGTGAAAGAAAGAGCCGAGAGCAAGAACTGACATTTTACGCCAAGCCTATTCTGACTGTAGGTTGCAGCCATGAACAAGTAAACAATAGAAAAGCAGAAGAAGAAGCCCCCATTGCTGCTTCCTGTTTGTCCAGTGTGAATACCATTGGCTGAATGCATGTTCTTGAATGTGCAACACATACCTGGAGTGAACGTAGCATCAGTGTTCATGCATCCAGCAGTTTTTACACTTTATTCATTACGTGTTAACAGCAACCTTAGAACAATGGTGGTGTTCTAATGTCAGTGTAGATGATGGTTTTACAAACTTCATCTACACTCCTTTAGGCTTTTGGAAGCTAAAACAACTCCAGAGACTAAACATACGGTAGTACTCATTGTCAACAGCACCCTCAATGGTCAGATAAAGCAATAGTCCTGTATTCTGGTGAAGCAAAGCCTCCATTGAAGTATTACTATGCTGGAACACCCCAAGTACAGTAAAAAATTAAAAAAGACAACTAGCAGTTTTTACACAAAGGAAAAAATTCGACAAAGCAAAGCTACTAATTAGTTATTGAATTTTAAAATGAAACTCGGGGGCTTTTGTTTTATGTTTTTCTCACTAAATTTGTCAAAACATGTCACCTGTCTCATAAAGGGCAATAACAAAGGAAGGGGACATCTAGTGGGCAATTAACGTTAAATAACCTCTCTTTAGTTAAAACAAAATTAAAAAAAAGAATTGCTTTGGATGAAATTACATCTGGATGATATTTTCAATTAGTTATGAATTTATTATGTTAATAATCTTATTTTTCAGCATGTTTACAAGTATGTTTGATTTTTCACTTAAAATAATTTATTTTATGAAATTATGATAAACCAAAGACTCACTCCCTGCAGACAAAGTTGCCTTTATATACAACAACAAGAGATGCAGTTAAGGTACACGAAAATAGACGTGTTTGGTTTATATAATATTTAAGATGCATTATAATAAGCTCATATTTGCTTTAAAGAAAGATAATTGTTTTAAAGGTCACAAAGATCAATGCTAAAACAATGTTTAAGCTGATATTGACTATTGGTATTGATTTATGCCTCTGGTCCAATGACTGAAGAAGGCAAGTGTTAGGATTGCTTTGCTGCTCTGGGGACGAGTCTACATGGAACAAGGACAAACTCTTTGATAGCTTGTCATTCCCTAAGCAGCCATTATCGAAACATCTTGAACAGTGATATAGATTTGGATTTTGCTCGGGGTCTGGACCCAGTGTGATTTCATTTACAGTTTTCAAACATTTGCACTAAACGGAGAAACAAGTCGTAAATTGTTTTGTTATTGTTTATTTGTAATTGTTTATTTGAAAGCCTGATCCTGCCATTACTACCTGAAATACACACAATAAACAGCCCTCAATGATAGAGCATGAAAAGAATTATAATTAAAGCTGATGAAAATCATGTTGGAATAGCATTTTGTTTCACTTAAACACCCTAAAGTCAGTATAATGATTACATCAATGCTTTAAATTCACCTTTATGTCTTCATATTCAGGTGAGAAGTCATCTATTATGATGTAACTTTGTCATGTGTATCCTTTTTGCACAGAGGCAACAAAGTTTTAATCAACAATGAAACGTTTTCCAAACTGAACTATATAACAAGGCAATCAAATGAAAAACTGCAAAAAATGTATATATAAAAAAGCAATTTTGTTAAAATAATTTTTATAGATCAGTAAAACTAATAGGAAACAAATTAGAGCAATTCTTGCTAACTGTACAGGATTAAGAAGGTTGTATCTGCATTTCTTTTCATTTTTTGTATCACTCACTTTAAAAAAAATATTTTACACTATTTTGTTAAGAATCTAAAAATGAAGAAAAAACTCCTACAATATCAGGTTTCCCTACTCATATGTGTATTTTAAAACAAAGCCTCAAAGAAGGGGAGGCAGGTGATTTAATGTTCTTTTAAGAAGAGCCAGAATATTTAAAATAGATCACGTTTAGGCTAAAACATAGTTACGACGATTTGACCTTATTGAAATGATCTAGATTCATTTGCGTTGTAATATCCAGAGTGTTCAAACAATCATGACTAATACTCAGTGGGATGTTTGTTTTTTTTTTTATCCATTTGTGTGGTTTCTTGGCTCAACCTTGGAAGTGAGCTGTCTCTTAATAAATAAACTGATTTTTATTTGACTAGAAGGATGTTGGTTCCTAGTATTCACCCACTTGCAAGAACAAGTTCTCTGAACTATCAAAATGGTTAAAAAAAGACAGAAAATAAACATGTATATGGTAAGGTCAGGATTCGAAATAAACAGTGTTAAGACAGGGATGTAAAGGCACTTTCCAAAAATGTATAATATCATGGAAAAGGAGAATTCATTCCCATAATTCCATTAAAAAATCAAACTTTCATAGAATATAAATTCAGGACCCATCGTTTAATTGATTAGAGTTTGTATGTGTTTATTTTTACATAAAACCTCATTAAACCTATGCAAACAGAATTTCAGAAATACTGTGGATAAATGTACACGTATTCTGCTGTACATAAAGATTTTAATTGGATTTTAACAACGAATCATCTACGAAACTCAAAGCACCTGCACAGGTTCCCCACATGTGTGACATTGGTCGTCACAGTTCAGTTCAATGTTGGGAAGACTTGAGACTTCACAAAATGTGGCAGGAAAAGATGCACCAGCTAAAGAGATGACCGTAAGTTTCAGACAGTTATCAAAAGGACACGAGTCAAGAACCTGCAGACATCCAGGAAGAGTGGACTGTGGTAGAGGAACAATTTTAAAAACCACCACATTCAGGAGCTGAGCCACTACTGAGTCTGGACCAATGGAGGAAACATCTCAACTGGGCCAAGGAGAAGAAGGACTGGACTGTTGGCTAGTGGTTCAAGGTCCTGTTTTCTAATGGAAGGAAAGTCTGCCTTTCATTTGGGAATCAAGGTCCAAGGGTTTGAAGGAAGACGGGGAGGAGCAGAACCCAAGCTGGTATTTTTACCCTGACTGGAGACCTGCACAAAGAGACCAAGAAAGTCACAACACTGACATTCATAACAAACTACTTAAACCTCTCCTTCCTGAGTCATTGCTTTTGGGGTCCACCTCCGCCTACCTACCCTGGCATGAACTGAACAAACAATAGTACTGGATAAATGATAAAGAAGAGGAGATAAGTAAGAACAGAACACATACGTTCCTCAGCTTCTAACTTCCAGTAGCCTGCAAGCAACTAATTGATATTGAAATTTAATTAAAACATGTTAATGAAAAATTGTATGTAATATGACACAAATAGCGGATGGTAATAGACAAGCGCGTCTGTGCTCTGCTGGGACTGAGCAACCACATGAGGAATGGGAGTGAAGCAAGAGGCCACGCCCTCCCTTGCATCTACCAATCAGCACTAGCAGCTGCTTTAAAAAGGAGCCAGAGAGAGCAAAGAGTTTTTTTTTTTGTTTTGTTTTTGTTTTTGTTTTTTTGTTTTTTTGGGGGGGGGATCATTGCCCCCCCTTGCTCATGCCTAGACCCAGGCTTACCCCATAGACTACTTCATGATGCTTTCTTGAAGTCCACTGGTCTTTCAAGCAATGGTAGTGGGAGAGCCTCATCTCACTCAGTGATGTATGCAGCTCTGACCTAAGGGACCACTTAAGCATTATTAAGCCACGAGAGAGGCCTGATATGCAGGATGCATAACTTCTCTGCTCACAACAGAACCAGCTACTGAAGCACCAAGTACAATGCATGAGAGCCAAGGGAGCGAGAAAAGAACAGGATGGAATGAGCTTTCGCAGTAAACTCCACGAGAGTCGACAGATGAGCAAACAGTGAACCAGAAACCAGACAAGAAAAAAAGTGGCGGCTCAGAGGCGTTAAAATGATCTGTCATGTTGTCAAGTGGCGTTTTCTCCGTCCCATTGGGACATGTAACTGTGTCATTGATCCGTCGTTGGGTATATTGTAAAAAGGCATCATTTAACGGTGGCCTCTAGAGCGTTTGATTGCTTCTTATGACCTCACTCACAGGACTCGTATATTGCAGTATCAGAGCGGCTTGGAGGACAACCAGACTCAATGTGCTTGACTTTCTCATAAACCTGAAGGATCTAAGTGAAAGATTTCTTTTTATACACAACACTTTGACATTGAAACTTCAAATGAAGGTTTTCCCTTCTACAAATGAAAACAGATCATGTTCATCAGCTCTACAAACTGTTAATGCTAAGCTATTAAAACCAACTGAGTTTAGATGGCTGTTGTAAATTATCAGAGATATCATTGTGGTATTGACGTTGTTTACTGATTATTCTACTTCACATATTATGGTTTTCAAATTGAATCCCATTTTTGAAAGAGTTTTTCCAATCCCTGAAATTATGTTAATACTTTTTAACTGAGACTTTTTTTTTTTTTTGGTAGAGTCCATGCTAGTGCTTTGTGCAACTAAAGATTCATCAATTACAAAAACCTTAAAAAAAACATGTTCCATATCACCTGCACAATGAAATGTTAATTTGGACAAAAAAAAAAAAAACATAGTCACAGATGTGCACGTTTCTTGACCACTTTCGACATCGCCTACAAAACTGCTTTTAACTAGCTTTTGACGATGTGTTACATTGCTTTTTACACTAAGGCTGTTGCAACAAACGTTAACACTAACGAGCACACCAACTACATTATGATAGATCAGCTTTAAACAGACACTTGTGCACATTATCAATAGCAATTTATCCCCCGTTTGCTCACAGCGAAAAACGTTTGTTAAAATAAAGATGTGAAAAGACTCTGCACATGTTCAATCCCAACCCATTTACTGGGTTATATGTATATATATATATATATATATATATATATATATATATATATATATATATATATATATATATATATATATATATATATATGCGCAACTGTGCATATATGTGCAAACTGTGAGTCAAGTCTAAATAAGTTACCTGTACTGAAGAAGAACAGAAGAAACCTAAAATCCTAAAAGTTGACATATCTTCAGCAAGAGGAGTTTTACAATTTGTATTAAAAATGCTTTTATTCATATTCAGAAAAATGGATGTATTAAAGCTGAACATAATTTTGAAGAGGATGTTTGATTTGTGGATCTGAGCTTTTACATCAAGCTAATAAATGAATTACATACATTTTTAAACGTAATACAAATGGTTCAGATTTCTGATATAATAAAGTTAGATTTTTATAAATACATTTAAATGTATGAAACAGTCTTGTCATTACATATTCAGAGATTTTTTTTTAGTTAAATCAAACTGTGGTCTGTGGAATGAGCCCATCTGAGTCATAGGATTGTTGCTGCACCCTACTGTCCAAGTATGCCTTCCTACCTGCTGGGAGTCCAAATGTTTCATCAACTAGCTGAGTGCTGTCTGACAGAGAAGTGTCTGGTTTCTCAAGAGCAAATTCAGAGCTGGAGGAGTAGGACACTCTTCATTGAAATTGACTTTCAAAGGAATCCGATGCCAATTTGGGGTGGCAGAAAAAAGCAAGGCATCCTCGATGACAATTAAATGGAGAGCAGCAAAAGCTGTCTGCTGGCCATTTTGGTTTCAAACACCCAATGAAATATTACTTTGCACTTTATATTTCTCCTAATTAAGTATTGACAAACATATAATTCTGCATAAAAGTCATTGTTGATTTTTAAGTGCCATAAATAAGTATACACCATTATAGTAACTGCACCCAATGAACCAATATCATCTTGAAAATAATAAAACAAATAAACCTAAAATGTGCCTTTTTTTCTTTCTCTTTATGCTTCTGATCCTATATTGGTGACATCAACTGAAAGTTGTCACTAATAATACAGGCTGCTGTGAGGCTCATGATACCTGCAGGCTCAGGCAGACAGCAGCAGCATTAGTCTTGCAGAAATCACATTAATAGCAGCTGTTCAAGGCTGACACGGGCTAAGTGTTACAGCGAAAAAACAGATTGCATGCCCCTCAGCTAATGCAATCCCGAGGGGGGCGGGTTTTTAATTTTGAGATGGAGAAGTATAAATCCCAGGTTATGGTAAAGACAAGAGAAATAGCAAGACTTGTTTAATATATGGGGCATTTGAAATAACTTTTTAGTTTTTAGTTGTTTTTAGTTTTGCTCATCTGTTTTCTTATCTTAATGTTTTCATACTACATGAATACCATGCAAAATAGTTAGTTATTCGTGTATACTCTCTGAGGAAAAGGCTGGATGTTAAAGTTTGCTGGCAGGACTTTGACACTAAAAGCAGGAAGGTGAAGGTTAGTCATTTTATGGTCAGTAAAATAAAGGTTATTCTTTGTCAGTCACTGAACTTTTCAGTTTTATAGGAGTCAGATTTGAAAGTTTGAGAGCAAAAAGAAGAATGTGAACATGAAATACTAAAACCTGTGATTGGCCCTGCAAGAGAAAAGGCATACATTCTTGCACAAACACTGCTACAGTCACACACAGACGAGTATTCTGATGCACAAACAATATTAGTCACCTGCAAAGTATTCTCATGCACAAACATTACTATAGTCACACACTTAACATTATTAATTGTATTATTAAAGAAAAATACTGACTATGTTTAGGAAAATAATAACATATAGAATTACACATATGTAAACATTGACCTAATATTTCTAATATTTAAAATAGAAAGAGCCGAATGAAAAAATTTAGGAAAATCATCTAAAAGTCACATTAAAAAGATGAGTCTTGAGCCTCTTCCTAAGAATCTCTATGGTTTCTGAGGCTCTCCAGTGGCTGTTCTACAGTCAAGAAGTGTGGTGGTGAAACAAGGCTTCATTGTGAGTTTTGCTCCGCACTTTAGGAACAACTAAAAAGCCAGAGCTGGAAGATGTCAGGGTCCACAAAGGCTCTTATTCTCATTTGAGAAGGCCCAAGACCATGAAAACAGTCAATCCTGAATCGTACAGGGATTTTGAAACTGCTGTAATGTGTTCCTGCCCCCTGGTCATTGTCAGGACCATTGACCGCATCTAAAAACTGGACAGAGTGAATGTGATGTCACCCATTAAAAATGCTTTAATTCCAGCTCCAACCAAATGATATCCATTCAGTCACTTTTTTAGAGCCAGACGATGTTAGTAAGCAGTGATTTTTTTATTGAACCTTTATTTTACCAGGAGGTCCCATTGAGATGAGATCTCTTTTTCAAGGGGGGCCTGGGCTGAAAAGCATCATGAAAATATTGATCATCACAGTACTGATTGACAAGATTGGTTCAAATTGATCTGAGTCAACATTTGGAAACCACTCTCACCTATCAGGGAGCTTGCTGGAAGTCCACCACCCTATCACTGAAAGCAGGCTACACAGAATCTGTCACTCAAACCTTTTGAACGTTTGATTTGAGACCAAAAAAATAAGATGTACACGAACATGTTTAAAAAGGCACTTTTTAAAGAAAGTTATTCTGGTAAAAACGGTTTATTTCTCAATGGCAAGAGAGGAATGGGCAGACTGGTAATATTTGTGAGATGGTAAAACCCTGTTTTAATGATAACTTTAAATGTGGGATAAAATTCAGCGCAAAGACAGAAAATATGTCTAAGTTTCTTGTGGAGTAAGATGGTTTAAAACAGAAGTTTTGGTGAAATCATCCCTTTGTTGTCTTCGGGGTCAATGGTTAAAACTACTAAAAGCATCAAAGTATTTACTTTTGTACTTGATCATAGAATTCATTCTAAAATATCGAGAGGGGATCTCTTCCAGCAGATAATTCATCGTATTTCATGTCAGAAGATCCATCCAACGAGAAAGATTTGGAGATTAGGACAGCTGCATCTTCAGTCCATCTTCACTAAAATGTAAAAGGAAACAGGAAGTAACTGTCTTGTTAAGTGTGATGGTGGCACATGTTGTGTTTCGGAGGACAGTTTGTGTTGTTTTGTGGCATAAAGTTTTTGAAAACTTTGAAAGACGATGTATGGAGCAACAAGACCCTTTTTTCTAACTTTTTTCTAGATCTTTACATCACTGCTGTTCTTTTTCTTTCTCTGCTTCAGACACATCTATTTGTGCTGTAGCTTGTAAAGTGCAGCTGTGTTTGTATAAACCTGGAAGACTTTTATTGCTTTAAAAATTCAGCATCTGTTGTTTTTGCTGAAGTCCAAAAGGAATAATTCAAAACTCCATTGTTTTAGATGGGGCTAAAAATGAATCCCTGGAGGTGATAGGAGGCACTGGAATTCTGGCTGATTTGCTGTTTGAATCCATCAACATGATGCTTCAATGAGTAGTTTTTAATAACCTACAGCACTTAATCTGAAAAAAAAAAAACTTTAACTAAGAAGCGCTCAGCAAAATGATATAGATTCCTAAGAATTTAGTGGATGACATGAAATGTAAAACGAGAGCAGCAAACAAACCTTTGGTTTGCCATATGTATATTTTTTGTGTAAACAGATCAATCAGGAAACTTACCTTGCTTGCTCTGAGTTTTCCAAGCGTGCGCTCGCCAGAATAAAAAGGTGCATCTGACAGGCAGCTAATTAAGTGGCTGTTTAAATGCATATCAGACTATTGCTTCATGAGGCACCAGACACATTAAATGATGACATTTAGCTGAACTTAACTGCACATCTTTCAATTAAAACTATTACTTTTAACTTATATCTGAATCCTGCCGTCGAACACTTTATTGTGACCCAGATGAGTGTCACGCTCCCTATCTCTATTATTAGCAAAACTTACAGATGCAAATCAAGCTATTAGTAGTCTGGCTTCACCGACGTTTATGCAGACACTAAACCGTGAAGAATGAAGGTTGTTTGAATTAAAATGACACAAATTAAGATTGTGCTGCAATGATTCTTTTTAAACATCAAACCTTCTAGTCCAGGTTTATTCTTCTGACATCAAATAGCCTATTTTATCATGGCAAATAGGCAATATTTAATTTATAATAACAACAAAATGCTTATTAGGACATCAAATACACTTTTTAAGGCAATTAGATGCAGCACACCGTCACAGTGCAGTTGAACAATAGTGCAGTGCAAGACACAGGACTCATTCAAGTCTATGAGTGTGCTCAGTCTGGACGTACGGTAACGCTTGTGAGGCTCTTGTGGAGCAGCAACGCACGCCACTACCCTGGAGATTGATGTTCCGTCTATAAAGCTCACTGCAGCAGCTGAATCACATCCATTCACATGAATAAGATCAAGCAGACAGGATGCTGGGGAGGAGATAAAAAGAAAAATGAATCAGGACGGGGAGGATCCACTGGATCCCTGTCGCCAAAGCCTGAGTGAGGGAGATAGCTATTAGCTGTTGTAAAAGTCCCTGGATGAATTCATCAGCTAGTTTGCATTATTGGGTGTTGTGCATTTAATTGCCAGGGACTCTGTAACGGAGGGAAACAATGTTGCTGCTGCTCATTGAGATGAAGAGGGTGCTGAAGGGGATTTCACATTCGTCACACAAATCTACCAAATGATGCCAGAAAAAGTTGCTTTTCTGAAAAAAAGATGCTACAGGGATCTGGAAACTCAATAAATATACCAACAACGACACCAAGTTGCCAACAATGCACTCGAGTTTCAAAATAAAATGCTTGGTGCAAAAATGTTAAATATTGTCCCCAAATAAACTCTTAGTCTCACAAGGGCTACCCAAAAGGTAGCACTCGGAGACGCTGTGCCTCTGAAACATGCCCACAGGTACCCGCTTGATATCTGATTGGCATCAGAAATCCTGACTCTGGGCAGAGTGGAGCACAGGGGCATCTTCAGATTCATGTCTTCAAAAAAAACCCTCCCATACAGAACCCTTTCTATTCAGCATTACTGCAACAGGGTGTTCAGAACAGGAAGTGTATCAGACGCTGAAAGCAAACTAACCAAATCCTTTTCAAGAATACAGTTCATTTAAAGAACCAATCTGATCCACTGTTGATCTGTTTTCAAAGTATTCCCAGTGTTTTTTGTTTGTTTTGATTTTATTAGGATGATGTTGCTTTTAGCCAAAATCAAAAACCTGTCAGTGGTCTCTTAGAACAAGAGTTCTTGTTCCAACAGCATTTTCTCAATACACTTTATATAAAGAAATACTCAGTTATGCAATTTTAAGCTTAATTTTCTTTGTATGTTCTTTATCAAGAGAAACATGCCAAAAGAACAAGTTAAAATGTTTTTTTTTAAATTAAAATGTTTCTTAAATGATAAACCACAAAGAGCAATCACATGTGAGAGGAGAAATCAAGGTACTTTGTGTTTTATGGCAAAAATGTCCAAGATTAAAAGAATTGCAGACAACTTACACTTGAAAGTTGCTCTTCATGAAAGTATTTACTACAAAACTGCCAAATTTCAGCTTTCCACTTCAATTTGTGAACAACCCTCCTTCCTTCCTTCCTCTTCTTTTCAGCACAAAAACATTTAAACCCTAATGTGCTTTTCTTAACTCTTCAAAGATTAATGAAGACCTTGGAACATGTTTCTCCTGGTGAGGCAGCGAAATCTAATAAGAGCAGATCGTGGGCATTAATCACAACATTAATCACCTTACCTCAAATGAATGTCAGCACCGGTGCAGAGTTTTACCATTGCTCAAGGTATTGTGTCTCCTTGAGTTTTAGTTGTTGAATTATTTTTGGGAAAGAAATGAATTCTCTCTACAGGTTGTCTTACAGAATTGTTCAAAGCTTTGGGCCTCACCTGGGCAAGTGAGAGGAAGGAAAGGTTTGTGATTAAAATCACTGCCTACTGTAAAGAGAGTGATGGAATCGACACTCCACAGCCATTTTATTAAGCCCAAATGTACCCACCCAGTTTTCTAATCAGCCAATCCCAAGGCAGCAACTCAAACCGTTTGTAAACATGGTCAAGACCATCAAAAAACTGAGAAACAGAATGCGGATGAAAGGTGATTGAAGTGATTCTGAATGTGGTACGGTGGTTGGTGCCAGACGGGCTGCTCTGAGTATATCAGAAACTGCTGATCTACTGGGATTTTTACCCACAACCTTCTATAGAGTTTACAGAGAATGGTCAGAAAAAAAATAGTGAGTGGCAGTGCTTAGGGAGGACATGCTTCGTTGATACCAGAGGTCAGAGAAAAACGGCCTGACTGGTTCCAGCTGATAGAAAGACAACAGTTACTCAAACAACTACTGGTTACAACCGAGGTCTGCGGAAGAGCATCTCTGAACACACAACACATCCAACTTTGAGGCAGATGGACTACAGCGGCAGAAGATCATACTGGGTGCCACTCCTGTCAGCTCAGATACAATTAGCTGGTACACTTTGGACCCCTTCGTACCAATGGAGCCTGGTTACATTGCCACAGTCTACCTGAGTACTGCTGCTGACCATGTCCATCCCTTTATGACCACAGTGTACCATCTTCTGATGCTACTTCCAGCAGGATAAGGCGCCATGTCATAAAGCTGGAATCATCTCAGACTGGTTTCATGAACATGACAATGACTTCACTGGACTCAAATGACCTCCACAGTCATCAGTTCTCAACCCAAAAGAGAACCTGTGGGATGTAGTGGAACGGGAGATTATCACCATGGATGTGCAGCCGGCAAATCTACAGCAACTGTGTGATGCTGTCATGTCAGTACGGACCAAACTGTCTGAGGAAGTTTCCAGTACTTTGTTGAATCTATACTGCCAAGGACCTCGTAAAGTATCTGGTGAGTGTATGTGTTCAGCACAGAAAAACAGTATGTTGTAGTGACCCACATACAAACTTACTAATTTGTGCTAGTTAAGTAATACCTCCGGTCTTATTTTGTATCTTTTTTGAAGACAAACATGATTTACTCAGACTTTTCTGAGAAGCCCCAGAAAACACCTGCTGACCTGACACATCAGACATAGCTCAATCACAATCACTGTTCATTCTGTTTTAAAGCCAGATCGACTGATGACACTAAGCCTGTGGGTGCCCTGTGGAATTTATGGACACTGCCAGCCAGCACTTTGGAACACTGCTTTGATTAGTGAGTCCCACAGCCTGTATATAAAAAAGATGGATGTCGCCACTTGACCAGAGACATGTAGCTAGAAAAAGTAGTGAGGCCTGGTCTCTAAAACATCTCTTACAGAGTTTATTCAAAAAGATCCAAGCCTCTTCTTGAACTTTTTTGTCTCCAGTTTGGTGAAATTGGTTGGCTTTACAATCACTGATTTAAGGTTGGGTGTCTTTGAAAAATGATATAAATAAATTCAAATGCAAGCAATTTGATGTTCTTGTTGCATTTTAGCCATACCACTTCGGCTCAAATGTGATGCCTCTCAATTTCTACAAAAGCTTAAATGGTGGCAAGAAATGCAACGCTCCAGGCTTCATAATGATTGTGCATGAACCAATAGTAGATGTCAGGGTGGTTATCCACGGTGCTGAATGATAACTCTTTATCCTTACTATTCTTGCATTGACCAAGAATACAGATGAAAAAAATATATAACATTTACTGTATTTTCCAAACCATAAGGCATGTTTAAAAGCCATATTACAGAGACCCTTATAATCCGGAGAAGCTTATATATGGAGTAGTTCTGTTCACTGTTTAATGTTTACTGATGTTGAAATGATTCTGAGAGGTGCATAGCGCTCTGCCATGATGCCATGATGTCTGTTTTTGTCTTTTTTCTTTTACAAATTGCCCTCAACATTGGGTGTGATTGTAAATACCCTCCAGCGGCTAATGTGTAGCATTATTGGTTTTTTTGCACGTCACTGAAAAAGTTAGGAGATAGCATAGTTACAGAAATGTTTGTTTTAGCAGTGTCCCTCTTGTTTTTTTACGAGTCGTGAAAAAGGTTGGGTATTATTGTAAATACGGTAACGTGGTTTATGTCGGTCTTTGTTTTGTTCTTTTTACATGTTTTTAACAAGATTGGGAGTTAGCATAGATACAGTAACATTTCTTTAAGTGGTATCCCTCTGTCTTTTGCGTGTTAGGAGTTACAGGTATTGTAAATACGCTAATGTGGCTAACATGTAGCATGTTATGAACAAGTTCTAGAACTGAATAAAAGTAAAAAAAAAAAAAAAAGACTATATAATCTGGTGTGCCCTGTAGTGTGGATATTGCGGTATGGAAGATGAAGCAACTCCTTTAAGCATGAATCCATGCTCTGCAGTCCAGCTCCGATCATCATCTGTTGGAGCACAGGCAGCTAAGAACAATGACTGGAGTTCAGGTGGGAGGAATGGAGGTGGCCGCCCTCATTTGGACCCATCACGACTGACCGTTGTTGGACAGCTAGAGTTCGAGAGGCCAATGTGACTGTCTCATTACCTCTGCAAGCAGAGGGGTGTGTATGGGCACATCACAACTCTTCACCTCAGTGTCCCTGTCAGCATATCTCCTGCTGCCTGTCCTCTGATAAACAGACTGATGGTTTACATTCTTCACAGCGTCAGTGTCTTCTTGCCTCTTGGTTTGAAAAAAGGGGCATAAGAATGTCTGGCATGTTTTATTTCTGTTGGTTTTGGCATCCAGTTGAGACTATGTTGGTTTGCGTTAGCCACCGTTGAATTCTGCTAGCATCTCCAGCAGGATTGGCACCATGAAGAGGTAATTCACTTTGACGAAGTGTAGGCTGCCATTTGTGAGCGCTTTGTAAAAAGAGTCACTGGTGGAGCCAAAAAAGCCTCATTGAATTATTTACCTAAGCCGTGAATAAATCACCCTCGCTGCAGCGTTAAAGACTACTTATGTATCATCCCAGTCTGCTTGGTAGAGATGGAGACACTCAGAGGATTAGCAGGGCTGAAATTTGGACGAAAGACATTCTTTCACATGGACAGTCATCTAACAGCATTGTTGAAATGCAGTCTCCAAAGAGAAGTCTGGCAATGCCATCAGTGCCAAAAGAATGTGGCCAAACTGTAATACTGGCATGAAGCATTCAGGGATCTGATGCACAACAACACAGATGAAAATGAGATGTTTGGTCCACTTCACAAGAAGACTCCTTCACAGCAATTTACCCAACACTTGAATATTTGCTTTAACCTGTGCGATGGATTTAAACGATTCATTTCAAGTTGTTTTTCTTTTAATTATTTCATTCCGTCAGGTAAAAAAAAAACGAATGTACCGGTAATGGCTCTTTTCCACTTTGGCCTTGTCCAATCCGTCCTCTGCTCTAACCAGTCTGCTTCTTTCCTTGTGTCGTTTCTGAGCAGCATGGCATCCGAGCCTGTGGGACCCGACCATCTGTCAGCCACAGAGGAGGGACGTCTAGACATGCCACAACCATTAGAGCAATGGATTTCCACTGTTCCCTGTCTCCAGACTCAAACCTCTCCCTTGCATGCCTGCTGCACTTCTTTCCTTTCTGACGGTGTCGAAAAAGAGACATGTTCTTCCACTCACAGCTTGCTCAATACAATTTTCCCAAGGTGGTTAATCTTTTTTTTTCCAACTTTGCACAAACTCCCGAAGTATTTGTGAATCTTCTGGTTTGACCTTGCTTCAATAAACAGCATGTTTTGATGGGTTTGACTTTCCTTGTCAACTTTAATACCTACTGTTGCAAATTAGTTTACAAAGTTTGACGCTTTTAAAACACTTTTATAACAATCTCATTTGAAATGTTTAATTATTTGAAGCAAGGTTAAACATAAATAAGAAATGAAAAGTGTTTATTGAGATGTATTAACAATGTTTCTCATTTTTGTGGAGTATTTTTTAGCCCTATAACCACACATTTAAACCCTTTCCCCAAAATTAAAATATCATGGAAAAGTGTATTCATTTCCATAATTCCATTTGAAAAATGTAACTTTCATGGAATACAAATTCAGGGCCCTCTGTTTTGTTGACTTCAAGTTTTTTTTTACTATATGCTTGTGAAATCCACAAAAATAGGATTTCAGAAAATTCTAATACTGTGAAGAAATCTGTCCAAATGTTGCTGGGCATGAATGATTTAAAAAGAGTTTTAACAACTAATCATCAACTAAACTCAAAACACCAGAAAAATTTCAGGTTCCAACGTCAGTCATGATTTGGGCTGCAATGCCCAGCACTGGACATGTCATTTCTAAATCCAAAATCACTGCAACAGTGTACCAGAATGTTCTAGAGGACTTCAAGATTCCTTCTGCTGAGGATTTGGATGCAGATTTCATTTTTCCGGCCGGACCTGGCCTCTGCTCATGCCGCCTGGCCTGCCAACTCGCCGGACCTTATTGGTCCCCATTTTAGGAGTAAAATGAAGGGCGCAAGACCACAAAACACAGAAGAGCTGATAGCAAGAATCAAGATAATCTCAGCTTCCATGACCCCCACATCAATACCTCGGCACATTGAGGAAGTTACTATGGTAAAGGGATTCCCAACCAAATATTGAAGATGGAAATATTTTTGTAAATACTTTATTTGGTTTAAATTGATGTGATCATAATCTCTGTTTTTATCTTTTTTTTGGGAAAAATTGAGAACTAAATGTTGTAAATGTAAATGTTGATTTCTCCACAGTATCTGTGGAGAAATCCTATTTTTGTGGGTTTTATGAACTATGACCCCAATTGATTAAATAAATCAATGAAACTGCATGCCCCTAAATTTATATTCTACTAAAATGTGTTTTTTTTAATGGAATTATGGAAAGGAAAACACTTTTTCATGATGTTTAGATTTTCTGGAAAGGGTCTGTACATCCAAAACTCCACAATGAAAATGCAAGTGTTTTGCTGGAACATTAAACCAAGTAAAATAATACATTTTGAAATGAAAATGGGTTGAATTTTTTTCATTTGCCTGGTTCTTCACTTTTTTGGTTTGCAGTATTCCTCCACAGGCATTTTCTACGACTAGTGTCAGTGTCAGAGCTCCATTGCAGAAAAACATTAAAAACCAGATGGTATCGCTGCCACTTGTCTGTCAGGGGCAAAGTGAAAAGTCCTCCATGGCTTTTGCTCTGTCACTGTACTTTCATCCCCGGGCTGGGCCTTCTTCTTTTTTTATTTCCTACTTCTGAGAAGGTTTCAGTTGGTGGCCTTTCTCCAGGGTATCTGATAGCAGCTCCATGGGCAAACTCATCCACACTTAATTACCCACAATCCCCTTGGAGGGCACAAGTAGAAGGACCAAGGCATGAACCGTGCCTTATTCTGTCTTCCGCTTTGATTCCAGCAGTGGTGGCTGGCGATTGGGAAAACTGGGGAGTATAAAATTGAAACTCCATATAAGCAGGGGGTGTCTGCAGGTTATTCCCAGACATAATCAACTTTTCCAGAATTATCATTTAAATAAAGAGTTGAGAATTTTTGAGCAACACACAGCTGCAGTTGTGTGCCACTACATTTGAAATGCCTGGTTCGATTTAACAAAATTGATTAGAGTGAGGTCAACTTTATATGCTTGTTTTGAATTACTTTCTTACTTTTTTTTCCTTTACCACTAATTAATTGTAGATCTTGAAAGTGTTAAAACTGAAGCTATGATGCCTAAAGAGGCCATACCATGAAAAACCAACTTTTCAAGCTGTTAAGTGTTTCATACTCTCACTATAAACAACCTCAAAGCAGGATTTTGATCCGTTCACACATTTTTGAGTAATCCTCTAAAAACCTGTGCTCTCTGCAGCAGCCCCTCCCCTACCCACGAAAACAGGCGGGTTCTCACGAGCTGATGTCATAGATTAAGGACCGCCCCTTTCAGCATGAGTCTGTACTGCCAGCGCCGCCCCCAGGCTGGAACACCTTACACCTATTTTAAAATAACTGCATTGGCTCCCCGTGTGTTTCAGGCCTGATTTTAAAGTTGTTTTTATCTGCTTCTAAATGTTTTAATGGTCGTGGGCCTTCCGGTTTATGTGATCTACTTTTATAGTGTGAACCCTCGAGGACCCTGAGGTCCTCCGCCGCTGGCCTTTTATTTGTCCCTTAGGTGAAGAGCAAAACTTCTGGTCCTTGCCTCTGGAGAACCTCAGAGACAGTAGCAGCTTTAAACAAGACCCACGTTTTTTAATTTGCTTTCAGTTGATTTTATCTGCTTATTTATTTCTTTTACCTTTTTTATATTTTATTATTAAATTCCATTTTATGCATTTAAACTTACTTATGTTTTTAAATACAACTTATGCATTTAGTTTTAGCATCTTACTATAGTTTTAGCCCCAATACTGTTTCCTCACAGCAGAGCCTTTAGTTTATTTTAGGTTTCATTCAGAAGTTATTTTTCAGGATGTGTGGGGGGGTCAAGGGTTGTATGTGTTTACGGAGGGGAGGGTGGATTTGGCTGGGTTTTTACTGTGGAGGTTTTTGTTTTTAAATGTAAAGCGCTTCTGGTTGCACAATTTATGAGAGGCGCTCTTTAAAAAGAAAGTTTGATTTGATTTGAGTAGAAGAAACTAGATGGAGTTAGCTTTACATATAAGTACAGGTACTTTAAAACAGATATTTGCCAATCAGTAGTGTAGTTTAGCAGTTTTTTATTGATACTGTTGACCAAACCAAGACTGTGTAAAGAACTGGACTGACTGACCCCTCCCCCTGTTGCATTCCAAACAAAGTTCCCCCATCCCATTGACTTCTATAGAAAAACTAAGAGCTATTACGCAGTCAGAATAACCATTCTTGCTTTTGCTAATCCTATTTTATACATAAACATTTTCTTTTTTGCAAGTTATTGAAGTTATGAACTGACCAATCAGATGCATTAATTAATTGTATGTCTTTTCAAAAAGAATTAGGCAAAAAAGCATAGAATGTTACAGTACTTTTGGCATCCACATTTCTACATTTGACTTTTGCATTTTTGGTTTTGTAATAAATGTTTTAGTATTTGTCTTACTTAAAACCATACAGGGCTCATAGCTTTATTTCTTTACACATCTATTTTTGCACATTTCTTCCTCCGAAAAACGATTTTTTTTCATCAACATTGTAAACGTTGCCCAAACTCTGTATATTTTTAACAAAATAATCAATTTAACTTGACATTTCTCCTTTTTGATTATTCTAACAGAGTAGATCTTGAGGCCCACAGAGCTGCTCCTCTTACATTTTCAGAGCAGCAGGAGCTTTGATTGGTTACAGTCAAGCTCCGATGCTTCTGGGTAACAGAGTTTGCTATGGTTGACTCCCAGGGTGATATAATGAAAACATGGGATTGCAAAAACAGTCCAAATCAAGAGCTCTTCAACAGATGCCCTTGAAACAGAACGAGAGACGCAGAGCATTGGTTTGAAAATTTATTTTCATATAAAAAGACACTATGAAAACATTAGAGGACTACTTTGCACAATCTTATGTATCAAAAGAACAAAAAATGAAGGAGAAAAGGAGAGTTTTGTTGTCAATAATAAATCAACTGGAGTGATGGATGGTTGACGGGGTTGGTTAACAAGTTAAGCATCAAAGGCTGAGGGTTGGACAGTGAAGGACATGGAGTTCAGTTGCAAATTTGACCTTTTATGCATCTCACATAACTTTCTTTAAACGCTGATGATGTTGGGAAGCTTCCAACAGAGAAATAGACACAACAAGCTGACAGATCCCTACATTCTCACCTCACATCCTCATGTGTTAGAAGTTAGCATTACAACCGTTAATGGGAGACGAGGATTTCAGTCAGCCAAGCAGCATTTCACTTACCATTCTCAGAGGTGAAAACTGGAAACTCATAAAAAAAAGAACGCAACAAAATGTCATACAGTGCTGAAACCAAAACATGTAGCTCTCCCTTTCTGCAGATCTCTTTTATAGGTTACCATGGGAACAGGACTTTGTTTTCCCTCCAAATTTATCTCTTATAGCTGTAAGGAAAAAAAAGCCTACAGGGTAACACCTACTGAGTGTAGATGCCAAACTGCTGCTTTTATTCAGTGGATCTGGGTGCGGAGCCTCACAGAAGGTCAGGTGAATGTGACCTTAGCTCTGAAACTCGGGATCAAACCAATCTCGCTCCTCTGGGAGAGGGCAAGCTGTAGGTTTGCCTATCAGCTGATTAGCTTGAAAGGTTACAAGGGCGCCACTCTTGTCTCACCATCTGCGCTGCGCGGCTCTACTACCACATTAGGGATCTTTAAACAGATGGTTTGAGGGCTGCAATGGAAAATGTCAGGACAAATAGCCTTCCCCGGATAATTGCTGTTTTGAGCTCTTCACTTTTTCTGCATTTGTGTCTGGCTTTTGTTTCTTGGCCTCGTTTTCTTAAGTTTCCCTCAAGCTCCAGAAACTGTCTTTTTATTTAGACTAAAATGCTCACTTAGGACTTATCAAGGCTCTTGTTGCATTCATCCTGAACTCTGACAGACTCACTCATCAGTGAGGATGACTGATGTTGCAAATGCTGTAATGCTACGTTCACACAGGCCATGAAAAGTTTGAAATTGCCATTTGTGCCCAGCCGGAAAGACAAAATCTTTTGTATATTGAAATGGAACGGTGAAAGAAAAGCCTGGAGGAAGATTTGGAACATTTTTTGACACCAAAGCTCTTCCAACTGCAGTACATGCACTAGCATTGGGTAGCGACCACTGACTGCATAAGAGAACTGGACTGAGTGAGTGTGACATTACCAGTAGAAGCCAGCTTACTTCTGACTCAAAAAAAAAAAGTGAATTCATTCACAATTTTTCTGCAATATGGACGCCGATGTTGGAGCCAGACGACATCAGTAGGCAGTGTTTGGTCCAGAAGTTAACTTTTCTATGACAACTACAGTCGCCAATCAGGAGTGAGCTTGTTGGAAGGCCACACCCCTGCCAATGGAAGTAGACTCAGTCCAATCCATCAATCTTTTTGAGGCACAACATGCTTTTATTGGAGCATCTGATTGGCCAGTTTGAGTATTTAATAACTTGCAAAAAAGAAAACAATATATTAAAAAAATGAATATAAGAACACGTTTAAAAAAGGATTGTAATTTGAACAAATAGAATGACTGGGTAATCGTTACTTATTTTCCAGTAGAAGTTTATAGGATTTTGTCTTCTTAAGAAACAGCGGGACTTCCTGTTTGGAACGCGAGGGGGAAGAGTCACTCAGTCCAGTTTTCATAGCAAAAACGTTTCTGAACCCCCAACGCATGCCTGGTGTGAATGAAGCAGAACACTGGGCGAAGCGGTCATCTCTTTGGAACAACTGCGGCACAAACATTAAATGCCAAGCAGGAAGCATCGTCGTCAGCTCTTCCTCGGACTGACACCGTGTATCCCTCTAACCTCTGTGAATCCCCGCTCTTACTTTCTATTTCATGCTCTCCTTCAGCAGCTGCTGTGCTCACAGACGCGTGATATAATCACACAGAGAGAAATCCATGTGAACATGGAATTATACGTCTGACTTTGCTGTTGGCATTAAGATTTCATGCTTTCGAGTGACGGAGAAAAAAGGGAGCGGCAGTGGGTTATTCCAAAGAAGCATTGTTGTAGCACTTCATGTTTAAAATGAAATTTATTTTTCACAAATTATCAACTGGTGGCTCTAACCATCTTCAACTCATGATGGAAGGGATGGGTGTGTGTGTGTGTAAACCGATCAATAGTGGCATGCTGTTCAGGGATCAGACAAAAATGACTGGAACAGACTTTTCTGGTGTCTTTGTGACTGACAGTTGATGGCTAAAATGGATTCAGGAGCCGCAATCTTTAAACACATGTATCTTCTGGAGGTAGAAAGAAAAAAAAAGGCAGAAAAATGCTTAGATTTCTTTTTTTCCACACATAACCTTGGAAGGAGAGCTCATGTGCGGTAAGACTTTTTTTTTTTTTAAGCTCCTCGTGACTCAGTTCTCTTTGAGAACAGAAAGGAACAAGAACAAATGGTGGAAATAAGCAGCACAAGCACAAATCAAAGCAGCCTAAAAATGAACGAGCTCCTTTTGAATAGTTGAAGCGCAGACCACAAATCACTGTAAAGTCGTTTCTTTCAGGTGCCTCTTTTTGACATTTGCAGAAATTAAAAGAAAATGTTGACACAGGAATGAGAGGAATGAATGGCTGCAGTTGAACTGGAACCTGAAGAAAAGAGAATGGCACAGCAAATCTGTCCCTAGACACCCCCACCCACCCCATTCGCTCTCTAGATGAGACAGACTGAACACCAAATGGAAAGACAAGAATGCTTTCGTCATCCATTAGCAGGGTGAAAGAAACTAATGAAAGCAGGTTGCTTCGGGGCAACTGTGAGAAACCTCTGTGAGATCTGTTCCCCTTGCTATAAAAAGAACTGAATGGTGCAGAAATATTCTTCTCCCCCATCCCCAGAACACACCACCCTCCCAAAGTCAAACAATTCAGAGATTTTCCTTTTTTTTATCTCCAGAATAAAATCAAGACATTTTTCTCAGAAAAAAAAGTTTTTCATACTTTCTTCTTATGTTAGTGTTCATTTAAAATTGTCTCAAGTCACAGATGTATCCAGGCCCTGTTCTTCCTTTTTTCGATAGTCTTTGAGAAAATATAGGCTAGAGCAGCGTCCCTCCCCCCCGCATCCGTCCTCTTCAGCCGTAAACAGTTTGGGATCTGACAAAGTGCGCCTGAAGAGTCGGGCAGCACAGCGAGACAGGTCCTTGCAAAAGAAAAATACCGTCATGTTCCAGTGTTTGGCCTTTCAGGAGTCCACTTTCTCGTTGTGCATTTGCATCTCCACATGAGCTTGTGTGTGTGGTAAAGTGTGTGTACGCCAGCCTTCACACTTCAGTCTGGAAGTCTCCCTCGGACGAGTCGGGCGTATTAGGCGAGGATGAGTCCCAGTTCTTATTGTGCAGTTCCAGGCGGTCCTTCTGCTCGCCAGGAACTATGGATAGCTCCGGGGTCATGGTCTTGAAGCTGTCCCAAGAGCTCTGGTCCTCTGGAGTTGACTTGTCCTGATTTACAAAGACGAAAAAAGAAAAACATCAATGTTAAGAGTGAGCCACAAAAAAAATATATCAAACATGGTTCTAGCCCCTAAAGCTTTAAGTTGTGTTTGGGTGTCATGGGTGTCCAGTTTCAATGTGAAGTCAATGTACCACTACAATTAGAGGTCCAATGGCATTTTGAGCCAAGAGCATGTCATGGTGGTCTGACAGCAGTGCGTTTTGGGCATTGTAATGTGTCCAGAGTTCAAATATTTGTTGATATGCTGAGGAAGACATGAGATTTTTTTCTTTCATCGGACTAATGTGGGACAGCAAATCATCAAACCGGGTCGCAGAGAGACAGAAGTACTGCTGAAAGCAGCTGTCAGGAGATAAACACAGGATAAATACATAAATAAGCCTGATCTTTCAACATCTCTGTTGAAATAAAGTTGATGCTTCCATGTAATGATAAAGTAAAAAAAAAAAATACCAGAGTACCAGAAAGTCAAGTTCATAACACATTTCTGGACAAATGTCAAGTAGAGAATTTGACGCGCATCAAAATAGAGGCAGCGGATGTGAATTGCATTCGGTGTAAATGCAGTAACAATACACTACAGCAAGAATCTTACACTTTTGTTTAGTCGACATATTACAGCATTTGGATAAAAATGCAATTTTGCATGCAGATTATATATATTTATATATAATTTGTAAGTAAACCCCATCCTTTTTTTTTTAGAAGTTTATAATGGAAGACCACCTCAAAGGTAATTTGATCACTTTCATTGTTTGACACTGCAGCTTACTTAGTTACCTCTGTAAAATCATGACAAGCATGACTTTAAATGCATTTTATTGGGTTTTGTTTGTGAATGGGTGGTGCATATTTTTGCTGTCTACAGTTTACAGTTCTTTAGAGGCTTTGAAGCTCCTTCCTACTCAACCCAATTTATCCCAAATCATTTTTTTTTCGTCCCCCAGATCCTCTTTGAAGTACTTCTGGTGCATTCAGTGACGTGCGGTGCACGAAACTGGTTCCTGGTGCGGATGGTGGTTGTGACATGCAACACTATTGTATATGAACTATTATATGAGCCTAAATGTTTCTTTTATGATTTAAACACTTCATTTACCAGAAAATACCCTAAAATATGAAATAGATCAAAAGCAATAAAGGAAATAATGTTTATGGATTAGCAGATGTTCCACCATGGGGTGTCTTTTTTGTCTGATTTTTGAAGTTATTTATATGAGTAGATTAAACTGTTTACCACCCGGAATACCATCTAAGAATTCCTGACTTGTTGGAAAGCAACCTTCAAATGATGAAAATATAAACATATTTAATTGTAGCCATCACTGTAATATTGACACTAATGTCCTAAATATATTCAGCTCGCAAATATCTCTACAAGCACTCTGACATGGAAACGAGTCCATTTCAATTCCACAGAATGTAATGGATTATATGTCTGTAGTTCAGAATGGTTGTCAACACATTTTACTGTGTTTATTTGCAGATATGTAGTTTATTTTTTTCTTCCGCTTCCTGCAAATAGGAGCTTTAGCTAACTGACAAAGCATGAAGATCTTTTTGGCTTGAACCTGTGTTTACTGCAAGAGGTCTGCCAATACGCCCTCCATGCACGGTACGGTACAATGCACGCTGGGTAATTAGCCAAAAAACATAATTAGAGCTAGAATAATTCATCAGAAAGAAAAAGAAAAGAAAAAGCATTATTCAAATTTGACTCGTTGTGTCCTGGAGGTGTCATAAAATGGACACAAGTGGGGAGAAAAACAGAGATAATTGACTCAGATGATTCCTGATGGAGTAAAACACACAAAGGACAAGACAGTCACTGCTTGTACTTCCTTTCTTCAGACACAATAAACCCAGGTGGTCCAGGGATTACTATGTGTATTTTTTGCATTATAAAGTTCTTGTGAAGCCTTAAAAGATTTTGTTTTTTTTTCTGTTTCTTTGGCATAACCTTTATGAATTCACATAGTGGATACAAAAGTTAAAGAAAAAAGAGGGCAGAAGACCTCATTATCTCCTCACAACTCAAAGGCGATCAAATCTGAATCTACGTGGAAACAAGTCTGTCAGCATAAGAGTAAAGGTGACCCTCACCAAAGCCAGGAGACATCAGGGGCTTAAGTTTGTCCTGGCTGAGCATTACCCAGAGGGTAACACTTAAAAACTACCCCTTATAGCTAGTTAACAGTTCATTATAAACTGTTAGTTATTGAGTTATGAATGACTTGTTAAAAAACAGTTTACAGTTAAGAATCTATAAATATACGTTATAGACAGACAGTAGATAACAACCTTTTAGTTAACGAGTTATAAATTATCTGTATATTATTGATTTCTAACTGCACCTTATTAATTAGTAATATATCATGAATACACTGTTACTAAATTACTTACTAATGACTTGTTAAGAATCACTTAATATTTTAGACATGTTACTGGGACGTTTTTTAATGTTGTAGCTATTCCTTATTAATTAACTGTTAGTAAATGAGGAACATTTCCAATCAACCCTAATCTTAAATGTTAACTATTACTTAACAAGTCATTTATAATTCAGTAAAAAACAGTTTAATAATGATAATAATAATAATTGTTAGCTCAAAATTGTTCAAACAATAATCATTTGTTTGGGTAGTTATTATAAAGTGTTATTAAGCAGAGACTTGGAATCAAAGCAGCGCAGACAAGTAAACATGAAAAGATTGTCTACGCCTGAAGCCAAAATTGGTTTATAAACGATACAAAAATATTCTTCTTTATTTTCCAGTCTGTCTGTAGTTTTTCTTTCCTCAACCCTTTATAATCATAAACTCTGCAGTCACACTGCCCGAGCTTTATTCCCTGATGTCTTTCAAGAAATAAATAATGTTGTGCAACACCATGACCTTTTTCCTAAACTTTGTCCATTTTTTGATATTTAAGTCACACTAAATAGTCAAAAAAGAAGAAGAAAAAAAAAGAAAGTCAAATGTCCTTTGTCAACAATCCATCTTGGGTGCAAAGGTTGGTAATAATCTCAACACTAATGAAATGGGAGCATAAATATGAAGGCAGGACTGATCTTGCATGAACCCATTTGTTCAAACCCACTCCAATGAAAACTGTGTTTTTGTTGTTTTTAACATGTTCGGCATTTATCTGATGATGGAGGACATACAGGCTAGGACCCACCTATGATGCAGTACCTGCTGCTTTTCATGCTTGTGATCAGATGGAGAGAGAGAACTCTGAACTTGTATTTTGACTGAACAGCTCTGCTCGCTCATTCTGATGCATCCACTTGTAGATGACAAGTGCGTCTTCGTTTTCCTCGTCTGAGCTGGAATCTGGATCAAAACTGTGCAGCTGGATAGAATCCATTTCATTTAAAATGAAAAACTATCGTTTTTTTCTTTTTTTCATTTTTGATTTTAAATTGAAAAAACAAATGAACGAACGATACACGGATTGGATAGCTCCAATACTGCTCGCTATTTTATGGTGCACCGGTAATGTTAGGTTGGGGGTGTGAGGGTCTGTAAACTAGCAGGAGAGCAGTTAAGGGTGACAAGAAGGGGGGCGGGGTTGCCCCGCATCAACAGTCTCGCCCCTAACTCAGAAGTGAATTTCTAATGAATTATGTCTTAGAAAATGATTTCAATTATGCTAAAAATGGCACGATCGTACCGCTTTTAAAATAGATCAAACGATGATCGGAGTGGGTCTTTACAGTAAAAAGCTCAGCTCCATCTGCCCTTTGGCTCCACTGCCCACCAGACAAACCCCTTTTCAGCTTCTTTATTTTTCTCCATTTTCCCCCTTTCGTTGAACACAACACTTGCATGCAAGTCATTGTGAGTTATTTACACCCCTGGTCCTTGTTAATCACCTCATCTGGCTCGCGCACATGTAGACTCATTGATCTGCATTATACAGCACTGAATCTCCCCTCCCCCCATTTCACTTTTCAGCTGTGGTGATAATCGTCACCAAAGCGCTAGGGGGCAATATCAGCCTGATTATCATTCTTTCCGCGTCACAGCCTGACAGTTGGTAAAATGAATACAAAAGGCATAATCTGGGAGCCAATTTGCATGCTAAATGCTGGTGAAGGAACATTTTGTAATGCGGGCGTGTGGGTAATGCTGCAGTTAAGCCCAACTTTATCCCTGGGAGGCTCGGCTGATGCGATTGTGCTGCTACTGCATGTGTATCATTCCCTTTTCGCAATCTCTGCCTGTTTCCATTCCCTCCTTGCCCAAAAGCCCCATCTTATCCCTCTCTCTCAGCCAGACACCCCTCTACTTACACTCAACGAGTTCTTTTCACCTCCGGCAGACGAAATGCTCCATCTTTTTTCCCTCTGTGGTGATGAAATGAGAGGAAGAAGGGCATGAGGGAAAGAGGAAGAACAGGAGGAGAAGGAGAAGAGAGGGGAAGGATCACAGTCACTGACAAGTCTGCCCCGAAACAGCAGAGGTGTTCCCGCACCTTAATCAGGTGAACAGGCAGTTGATGCCTTGTGATTACCCCTTACCCCTTTGACTCCATTGGCCCCCAACAAACACACAAACATATGTGCAACAGTCTTACAGGCATACATGAGGTGATGCAGAGCAGACTGTGATCAGTGGCTCTACACACATGCGTACAATGTGGGGGAGCGGGCTGGGTTTTCAACTTTCAGATTTGGCAAAGCTCACAAGAAGCTGCAGCTGCAGAGACAGAGTGGGATTTGGAAAGACTGAGCATGTTATGCACCACTAATAGCATCTACAACCATTACAAAATGGATGAAAGGATGGATGACACGTTGCTGTAAAGTCATCAGATTGGGAAAGTCCAGACAAAGCGCGGTGCTAGGGGCTTTGCAGCTCATGTTTTCTAAACAGTGTTGAAAGATAACTAATCTGGTAATTAGTGCATGGAAATGCTATCTGCAAAAGCTGCAACATTGATTTTTACACTGCTTGTGTTACATAAATGAGAAAGCTGTTTCTGTTTTGTGATGTTCTCTGACTCCAGAACTTGAACTTTCGGCTGCCGAATCTCTGCAGAGTCACCAGTTCATGTGCTTTTATGGTCATTTCTTTTGTTTTAAAGTAAACGATGGCTTGTCATGCGCTTCTTTTCTGTTGCTACATTCACACCGACCTGTTGCAGCGCCTGTTCAAGCGGACACGGGCTTCTGCGTTCTATGCAATTATTTCTTTTTCAACTTGTCCTGTCCAACAGTTTTCAAATCAGTTTTTAAACTTCATGTACAAAGCACGCAAGCCCATGAAAGCACTTTTAAAGTTAAACCAGTAAAATTTTGGCCAATCAGGGGCTCAGAGTTGGTAGCAATGTGTGGGTACGGTAGCATAGCGTCCCTTTTTCAAATGTTAACTGTTTATAAAATGTTTCCAAAGGAGAAATGAATAATTATGGATTGTGCCCGGCCGGAACAATTTGACACAGAGTCTTTCATATATTGGAATCGAGGTGTGAAAGAAAAAGCCTGGAGCAATATTTAGGAGATTTGCACTATTTGACATTTTATACCAAACCTCTTCCAACTGTAGGTGGCAGACGTGCACTAGTATCAGTTAGCAACAGGCCAGTCATAACAGTCATAACACCATATGCTAAAAACGCGTTCAAAAACCTGCGTTCAGTGCTTTCTTGAACACGCATCACAATCCCAATGTCTACATATCATGTCAGTGGTATGATTTCCGCCGACTTTTAATTTGTTGGAGAAGCGACACAGGTTTTCCGTAAGGAACACTAAATCTTGATTTTTGATGCGTTTTGTGAGTAATTATGTACGATTAGATGATGTTGTTTTCACTTCCTAAATCCTTATTTCTCTCATAATTAATTATTGTGCTAACTCCACTGGCTCCCTTTCAATTTTAGAATTCAGTTTAAACTTGTACTTCTTGTTTGAAACCTTTTCATGGTCTTTTCCCAGTTTACTTAACTGCTTTTAACTGTTTGCAGTCATTCTAGAGTTTTAAGGTCTGCTAACCAGTATCTGCGCCATGTGATTTTTCCATTGCCAGCCCCCAGTTATGGAATAATATTCCTCCAGAGCTGCACTTGACATCGGACCTCTTCAGTTTCAAACATTGCCAAAACCTTACTTTTTTAAAATAGCTGGTGGCATCCTATTCTCTATTGCTTGTTTCATCTAATTTTTATCCGTCTCTTATACATTTTTTTGCCTTTTGTATTTTATCCTTTTTTTTCATTTTTTTTCATAATTACCTAATATTTTCTTTCCATTTTCTCTTTATCTCTGTTTATGCTAATGTACTTTGGCACGCTGACGGGGTTGTAAGTGCTGTAGAAATAACGTTAAATTCATTCATACATTCAAAACACGTTCAGCTTTGTTGCTTTTATTTCTTTAAGTGAAACAAATTTTCATTCTTTAATTGGTGAAAGTTATCTCTTTTAATCATTCATTTGTAACTTCAAAAAATGTATACATTTATAATTCATCAGCAAAAAGCAGCAGAGGAAACTGCATATTAGTTTACAGGAACTGTTTAAATAGTTCTGCATAGAAAAGACAAACACTATACCTACAGTCTTTTTTTTTTTTTTTTTGCAAAATCATTATTGACTTTACATCTGTCTAAATATAACTCATAAATCTATTATAATAACTTAACATTGACTGCAGTGATGCCAGTGCTGTAGTTATAAAACACAGCAAATCATTCAACTGAAGACTGTACTACAATTTATGACAAAGATATTTGTTCTAGTATCTTTCTGCATTCAAGGATATTTTTTTTATATTTATTTTGTAAAATTATATTTTTGATGTTAGAATGTTTTTTTTTCTTTGATTGCAAAAGTTTAATTTTGGAGACTCCTAACTTCCACCTACTGATCGATGACAGACGTGGTCATTTTGAGACTTCTGAAGCTGCATGCACACCAGGCTTGGCAACACGTGTTCAAGCGGGCATTTCTGATGAAAAGTCTACGTAAGCGCACGTAAATGTGTTTGGGGCTTCTGTGTTTATCTCTCTTGTGTTCATTCATAGTTACGAAAGTTTTGTTTGGCTGCTTTCAAGTTCTACATACAAAGCGAACGGCCATTGAAAGTGCGTTGAAAGTTAAACCAGTTGAACTTATTACTAAATAAAGCTGCAAAAACGAAAGATTGGAGCGAAATTCACCAGATTTCCTTTTGGCACTAAGCCTCTTCGAGCTGTAGGTGACAGACATGCGCTAATGAACACTAAAAAAAAAAAAAAGGCAAAAGAAAGAATTTCCTTTCTGCTCGTTCAGAGTGAACACAAGAAAAATGTGCGTTCAACAATGCACATGTAGCGCGGTGTTGAATCTGCAACATTTCCCAGGTTTGTACGTAACTTGAGAATGAAGAAGCTACAAGCAGAGGTAGATCAGAGTCTTCAAAGTGTTTTTTTACATTCGTGACTGACTCCTTCACTGTAGATGATCATTCAGGTTTTCCATGCAGCATTCTATCACTAATGTAGTGAATTTGAACATCTATAAACAACATAACTCAACAAAGCTTTCCCTTATCTGCCTGGTGCCTGAGTTTTTAGAAGCCAATATTGCATTTTTTGGTTTATAGATTTAGGTCTTGTTATTCTAGCTTAACAGCTAGCTCAAAAAGCTAGAATCCAACTATTTCGGTCTGTGTTAAAACATAGAGGAAATTCATTAAGCTCCAACTTTTGGATGTCTGGGAACATCACGTTGAACTTGTGTTGAAATCCAAAATTGAAAAAAAAGTATTCAACAAGGCAATTAGGTGATGTCAATGCGTTTTTGCCCATTTTTGGCAGCTGAGTCAGGATCAATTCTGTCACAAAGATGATGTTGAAGTAAAGTAGTTTACATTTGGCAACTTTGCTCTGTTCAGCATCAAAGATGCCCCACAGCCAATGGAAGAGAGAAACAATTAAAAAACGGAGAAGAATGATGCTAATGAAACCAGGCTGGGACTAAATAGGTTAAAACACAGAGAGGAACAGCTCAAACTGAGCCTGCAATGTAACCAGTAAAAGCACAAAGGCATTATTTGGAAAAAAATGTATTTTAAAGCGGTCATTAAGAATGAATGATGATTTTAGGGAGAATTTTGAAAAAACGTGTTTCTGCAGAGCAGCAGTAGTTCATTACCTCTGAGTTGTGGGAGGGACTGTTGGCCTGGAGAATACCCTGTGGCCCCTTTCCGTCACCCATAGCTAGGAACTATCTGTTTACACGCTAGCTTACTGCCCCGCACAACTACTCCAGATTCACAACCATTTAAATTAAAAAAAATAATAGAAATGCAATTTTTAGCTTAATTCTCTCTATATTTGTCCTCCATTATCATGAAACGTTGCAAGAACATGTTGAAAACACCAATAACATGGTTTTTGGAGTGGGATTTTTTTAAAAAAAAAGCATTTTGATGAAGTTGAATTTAAAAAACGCTTGCAAGGTGCTAAAGGAAGAGAAAGCCTACATTACTCAATGCACTTTTGTCTGAAATAAAGACATTACAAGCCACAAGCGATGAAGAAAGAATTGACCATCAAGAATTACAAAAGCAAAATAAAGATGAGGGGTAACAACAAGGGACAGAGCATAGGACACAGATATAGTAGCACCACAAATTTCTACAAAGTTCTGCAACTGGACGGGTGGCTGAGGTCTGCTCCTGCACATGTTGCTCAGGTGACACTGCCCTCGTATGTGGATGTCCATCATGGCTTAATGGGATGTTGGTGGTGGACAGATGGCGTCAGTTAGGTGAGTTAACTTTACCTTTGTTGACTCGGAGACCCATGGTTCTGCTGACTGTCTGGCTACAATCAAACTGGGACATGACAACACGCATGCAACATGAAGGCAAACACGGTGCAAAGACGGGATGACAAAAACAAGGGAAAGAAGCAGAAATCAATCAATTCCGGCATTAAGGCAAAGAAATAATAACAGTGAAAATGGGGGTTAAGTGAAACAAAGGGGAAACAACTTTGAAAGACCAACAAAACAGTAATAAGCCATGCACAAGGTGAGTGGATACCAGAGTGCTCATGTCACCACATTAAGTGGGCTTGGTGTGCCTTAAGCATAAACCTATTCAATATTTTTGTGTTTTTATTACATCTTGCTATCCAGTTAATGATAAATTTTGATTCTGCAGAGGCGTAATTCATTACCAAGCACAAAAAGAGACTTTATGCTGAAGCGTTTAGTACCATTTACCCTCTTAGCTGGGAAGGAATCTGTGTCACAAGTAATAAGGCTCTTCAAAGGAGCCAAATCTGGTGAATGTAGGGTAAATAAATTCCATTAGTGCAACACATTGCAAACAAACGAGCAATCAGCGCACAGCCTCGGTTTGCTGCCGTCTGGGCCTGCACAATCCATGGCTGGAGCTCCTAAACAGAAAACAGTTCCAGCTGGTGATTCGGACCTTTTCACCTCTTTTTAATTGGCCCAAAGACACTAAATGAGCTAAATGAGTATTGTGCCTGTTGGTGCACGAAGGCAGTGTTAGGCTTGTTCCGCCTGGACTGCCCGTCCCCTCATTAGGAGCCACTGATAGAGCCAGTGTGCTAAAGCTACACTTCAACGGCCCTCACTTTTCATGGGCAATTTGTGCGGAGGGATGAAAACAACTGATGAGTTTATGCTCGGCAAAGAGAATGAAGCAAGGAAATAATTAAAAACAAGCTAATGAGAGGAATTAATTATTCAATTAATGCCTCAAACGTGCCACCGAGGGCTGAGCTTAGAGGGAGAAACGAGTAAATGAGGGAGATGCCAGGACTGAAAATGTCAAGCTGTGAGGACGAATGAAGAGGGGAATGAGATATGAAGAGGGAGAAGAGGGGTGGACTTGCTGGTTTGTGAAATTGAAACCCCTCAGCTTAATGCGAGCAAATTGACTATTAAGACCAAAAGGCTTCGTAATCCAAGACAAATTTCCCTCATTGGATCAACAAAAGTTTGTTCTTTGTCATCAAAAGTACTACATCCTCATTTATAATAAGCTAAACTGGAGAAAAAAAAATAAATTCTGTTATCTGACTCCTCCTTGACATTGTTTTGTACTAAAACAGAAGTGTTAAGTTAAAGCCATTTATGCTGAATCATCAATTCATTTCTCAAATTTAAAGTCCCACTCCGATCATCTTTTCATCTATTTTCAAAGCGTTCCAAGTGGTCTTTTAATTATGATCATGCTGTTTTTAGCCAAAAAAATGAAAGAAACCCCGTGTCTTCTGCAGAGTGGCAGGAGTTCATTAGAAATTTGCTTCCGAGTTGTGTGCGGTATTGTTGCTCCCACTCCCGTCCTATCACCCATAAATGAGAGCTCTCTGTTGACATGCTCTCCCTCTAGCTTACAGACTTTCACAACCCCAATCTACCATTACCGGCAAGCAATTTCGAGCAATTTCCAGCCATTGTTCTGAACAAGACGCCAGCTCAGACGAGAAAAACGCAGACGCACAGGAGCAGGAGTCCTGCCTTTTGTATTTTCTTTATAAAAAAAATACGATTTTTTTTTCAAATGCCAATTTTTTGTTGCTTCTGATTGTATGAGAAAGATTTGAATAACTAAACACTCAGAAATGCAATTTGACGCTAAATTTTCTTTTTATATGTCATCCATCATCAAAAAAATACCAGCAGAACATGTTAAACCCCAATTTTCATCAGAGTGGGTCTTTAACGTCTGCTCTGAAACAAGAAGTAACATCACAGCAAAGGTAACATGATTCGGTTTTTTGCTCTTTCCCATTCCCGCTGCGTTCCTCACAGCACCTCAACATCTACATGGGGAGGAAAACAGGTCCATACTTTCTTTCTATATTTACCATTTTCAATTCCAGGGAGAAAAAACAATACACTAGTCATGCCATTATGTTGTACAAACTCTTCCTTGAAATCTCACGCCCACCCTGCATCCCACGCACAGCCAGGAACATCAGCGCTTCATTGGACACTGCATGGAAATTTGTGTTTTGACCTCCTGAACCCAGTGGAGAGAATAAAAATCAGCAGGCAAACTCCATAACAACACAGGCCAAGGAGCAGCTTTGAACCTCTATAGCCGAAGACGTTACTGCCAGCTGTATTACATACATGTTGCATCATTGCCGTCTTCTGGTAACCCTGATGACTCCATTTGTATTCCATTTCCATTATGGAATACACAACTAGAGAGGACTCCTTCCATCTGGCCAGCCTATGGCCCCTACCAGAGTGCAGCGCTTAAAACAGAGGAGGATTTGAATTTTGGTTTTACCATTAGCATTAATGTGGAGCCCACTCTTTCCACTTCAGCAGAGTGTGAAACAGTGATAGCAATTCAAAACCTAAACTTAAATAGGGACTCCATTCATCTCAAAAACGATTGATTTTAAGTCCCCTCCTGTAAAAATCGACTCCTAATTCACTATGGAATTTCAGGAATCCACCTAGTTTCTTTATAAGGGAAGCAGAAATATAACCTACATTAAGAAATCCCTCAGCCATGTACTCCTGGCATCAATCTCCAGAAAATATGCAACATTTCGATGAATCTCCTGAACACAACAGCGGCTCCGCTGCTTTCAGCTGCCCAATAGAGCATCCAGACAGGGGGATTTTCAACACCCAGGTTAATGCCTGCTCTTCTCTGATTCCCTCTTCTTCCCACTCATGCCTTTCCTCTTCATTTCTGTCAGTTAAGCATAATGCTGATTTACCAGAATGCAGCCTCGAGCCATCCGAGTGGTAAATATGAGCATTATGAGTTGACGGGCAACACCGAGTTGACAGGATGGGAAAAAGAGAGCGATAGAAAAGGGGAGGTCACGATTGGAGGGTTCGAAGCATATGGAATTGTGGCTAAAATAACTTAAGACCACATCAAGCCCATTTTATTTCAACATAAAAGGCTGAATGAGATTTAAAAGTGGATAGAACTATGTCTTTTTATTTATTTTTCTCTGATATCCACTCATGTCAGCACAACCATCACAAACATCTTACCTTTTCAGCGAGAAAAAAAGTCACTTTTGTTTGCCTCGACATATTTTTATTTGTATAATTAGTTAAACTCTTCATTATTGTTTTATCGTGGTTTAAAGGTAGCACGTAATCATATCACTTTTTAAAATAGGATTTGAAAATATCAAAGATTGATCTCTGTTTTTGCGACTTTTAGATCTAAGGTTCAACTCAGACATGGAAACAAAAATACATATGTCGTGATCAGCATAAACAATTTCATCCCAAATGAAACTCATACATTCAAACAACAGAGAAAGAAAAGTAGGTTGTCACGGACAACCTACTTAATATAAATAATAATAATAAACCAGAGCACCAAACAAATCCATCCATCCTGTAGAGATGCTGATGAAGAAGAAGGAATTGACATTTGCAGGATGCTGAAGTTCAATTTAATATTTTCAAGGATGCATGGAACTGTTGCCCCGTCACAACACTAGGGGATCATTAGGGTTCATAAAGGACAATCACCACACACCGTGAGGTCAACAACGAGCTCCTAAACAAAGTAGATTGACACTGTTTGTGTTTGATATGATCTGATATGATAGGTAAAGAAAATGTAGTGAATTGATTGAGTAAATACCATTCCTCCTATTACTGCTTCCAGGCCAGTCAAGCTTTCATTCTCATTGGTACATCTACGGTCTCTTATGCCAATGGTAGCAGAGTTAATAAAAAAATACTTTCATGAACAATTCTAGTCTAACAAGGCAGCATTTGTGTTTGTTTTTTGTTTTTACTGAACAACAGCATACAATTTCTTCTGTGAATTAGTTCCTGAGAGAGAGGAAATTATTAATAAGAAAATAATTGATTTCTCAAAGAGAATTTTATTTTTTTCCATTTCACTCACATTATTTATTTCTTAACATTGTGGAAAACTAATGTCAGTAATGTTACAGCACTTTTTCAGTGAAAGCAAAATGAAATGTTGAGCTTATGAACTGATAATGATTTACTTGAAGTTTTGAGTCGATGAACGCTTTTCTATCAGCTTTGTGCGCGAGTTAGCTGGATAAGTCAATCGTTTGCTCTTCATCTCTAGTTTTTGTGCTTTTGTCTGAGGATACATCAGAGCCAACTGAACTGTAACTACAGTGAAAGGAGGACCGATTTTTCAGCTGGAAGTGTCTGAAGCTTGACAGGCCTGGTAACATCTTATGCCTTAGTCACAACTGCCCAAACAGTGGTTGACCCATTTGGGTGCTGCACGTTTTTGGGTTGTCCTGATCTTTAGAGGGTCATAGAGAGAAGCGGCCACATCTTAAAGGTTGCGCAGTTGTGTCTTACTGTTGCCTTGACCCTACCTCAAAGGCCTTCATGAACATGGAATATACCAAGTGTTTCATAAAGTACCGGTAAGGATTATGTAGGTTGTATGCACCTATGAAGAGGAGTTGGAAAAAGAAAAGAAAAACCACCTGCGTTTCACCTACCTCCCCCTTACTTACCGTTATATATCACAAGTGTTCGCTACAGCTTGTTGTCTGTACCATGCCCATAGCAAAAAAAGGTGCATGAACATTTTCCTTCCATGATTTCACAGAGCGATCTATGATCTTGATATTTTGTGCGGACCACCTCTATCCCCTGTACAGATTTGCACATTTTTCGCCCGCAGACATCCTGTCTCCATCCGTGAGGGCACTTGTGACTAAGGCATTATAAACTTCAATTGAACAATCCTTCTCAGAGGAAGAATTTCTCCAAGTATCAGCTGGGTAGGAAAAGCACTTTTTTTGCTGCATGAAAAAAGTGCTTCACACCAAACAGTGGCAAGCTACTCGTAGCATACAGTGGAACATCCATTCAGGCCTTGTTTCCGTTTCGTGGGGGTTGCTCCTAATTTCTAGGTTTATGTTGAGTTTAGTGTCTCTTACGTTGACTTTCTTTGTAAACAAGAGATGATCTGCGTGCGAGCGACGGCTCAGTGTTGTGCCTCGGTGGAGGGGAGGGGGCACCTGCGGTGAAGGAACACCAACCGTTGGCAATTAGAAAGGTTGGGAGGTTTAAGTCTTGAGCAAAATAATATTTATGCAATTTAACCCTCTTAAACAGGAGATTCTGCCGGCGATACCTGAACAACACAACTCTTTGACAATGTTCGCAGGCAACGTGAGGATTCTGACGTGGAGTAAAGTGGCTTTGCACCGATATGCAACAAATTCCTAATGTAAGGTGTTGCCTGATGGTGCAAAACCGTTTTATTCCGTGACAGAAGCCGCCTATTTACGTTGATTATGTAAACACTGCACGACTAAAAGTATTTGAAATCAGCGCAAGGCTGCTTTTCTGCCCTTCAGAGTCTACTGGAGTTACTGTTACCTGCATAAATGGTTCAAGACTTTTGGTAATCGAAAGAATGTAAACACTGGAGCTGCAACTTATAATTGGTAAGTTAAAGAGGGTGCCCTTCTCCTCCTTTATCATCATCAGGTAACAAAGTCAATTAGAAATGAAGTTTTTAAAGCAAGCTTCAACTTTCACACAAAATGCCATATTTTCATTCACTCGAGCAATGTATGGGAAAATCATACTTCAAATTCATAAATTGGAGCTTAATAAAGATTTTATGAAGTCATTATTAGTCTCCTAAATATAGCTCGGGAGAACCAAACTCGTGTGCAGTGACCTCGAACATAAAGCAGACAAACACAATGAACAATTGGACATGCAGACACTGACAAAGGCATGCAGCCGTACATGAGAAACTAATCTGAGTGCATGGACACCCACACGGTCACTCACACAAACACCATCTCATCTCCATAATTGCTGTGTAGTCAGCATGTCCGTGTCTGGGGGTGACTCTCAAAGTGAGATGTTGACAACAGCAGAGCTGAACTCAAGCTGGGACCCGTCAAAAGGCCTGATGCCGATAGCATTATCCATGTAATTATTCACACTTAAGTGAACTGCCTACTTACTTTAAACATAATGGACTTAAGCTGCAGCTCTGCTGCCCCTTGACTGCAGGACTTTAGAACTCCTGACATCAGAAACCAAATGGAAACCCTTTGTCACGAGGACTTAATATATAACCTTATATTTACATATGATGGAACTTTATTTTTTTTTAAGATTTGGATAGTATCTGACAGTGTCACTGTTTAGGTCTAATATGCGGCTTATTTCCCCTTTTTCTGTAAGATATTGGCTTGGCATGAATGAGCGGCGAGACAGCCAACAGTTCTGAAAGCCGAACTCAACATGTTGAGCAAATGAGGAGTGAAGGAAACGGCCCAGAGGGGTCAGGCACTGAGAAGTGGAAGCATATTCGCTCAGAAGAGTGTGTGTACATCGTCTCTGCGTGACCGCATGGCGTGGAGAATATGAAAGATGTCAGACTAGCCTTTGCTTCTCTGCTGGCGCTGTAAATTAGATGTGTACCAGCATGCCGTCCATGCCAGGGGAGAGTACACCTATCAAGGCTGGCTAACTCATCATGGATCCACGCACTGCAGTCTGGTAGATGAGTGTGGAGTGAGAGTATGTTTAAAAGTTAATAGAAGTGGCCCTCTGAAGGTCAGGACGGAACACATAGGGGCTATTTTGTCTGCCTCTAATGGTGTATTAATGATTCAAAGATGCTTCAGCTTCTCATGCCCACCCAGGCACCGCACACCCATTCTCCCGCCAGCATACATGAATGAATGCAAACAGGACGTTGAAGATAATACAGGGACAAACTTAGAGGGGTTCTCTTTGAGTCACAAGTCTAATTTACAAAACTAAGCTGTGATTGGTTAGCCTCCTGCCAACTCCTCATTTGAGCCACTTTTGAAATTGTGTCTTTGTTAAGGCCCGGAGTATATCATTCCATCAATCGTATTGCATCTCTACCGAAATCTAGTTCATACGAAGGTTTCGCTAATGACTTTCCACGATAATTGTGAAAACCTTCTGTTTGCCATTTATCCTTTTCAAGCCTGATGCAATTGTCTCAAGAGTTTCAGCGGTTTAGTATTTTATTTATTGTGATATATGTCTTTGGGATTTTGATTTATATAATATATGTTAAAAAATATATATATACATATATATATATATATATATATATATATATATATAATGTATAAAAAGCTTGTATAAAGTTTTTCTCATATTTTTTACATCTATATAAATACTTTTGTGGTGCTGACAAGGTAGGTGGTGCTGTACATTTTTTTTGTGTATTTTAAAAGCCTCAACATAAAAAAATAACTATAGTTTTTAAAAAAGTTGATGGTATTCCCACATATTTATGGGCATCCGAGCACAAAAATTGGTGGACATTCATGCTTGCCCCGTATAATATGTCGGTCAACATGCACATTGCTGCATTGCCTGCACATATTTAATCCAAACCATTACCCTAACCCCGCCCTAATTAATCGAGAAAAGTGACTTCCTTTAAATTAATACATATTTAAAATAATTTGCCGCCTGCTACATATGTGAATAGGCCTCTGTGACAGACTGGCGACCAGTCCAGGGGTGTCCCCTGCCTTCGCCCATTAGTAGCCGGGTTAGGCTCCGGCAGTCCCGTGACCCCGAAAGGGATAAAGCGGTTCAGAAAAGGAATGAATGAATGAATACATATCTGAATAGAATTGAGCTGAAGTTATAGCAGCACTACAAAGTAACTATACATTAAAAATTTTGTTTGTTTTTTTTTTAACTAAGAAAGAATGAGTGTGTCACCCCTCTTGTATTTAATATGCAGCAATAGCCGCCTTCTCTTAAAAATCCTGTGGGACGTGAACATTTTCAGGATAGAGTTTGCTCCTCCTTCGTGTTTTCTAATTGCTCGAATTAAGTTCAGGTTAAATGGCACGATATGCATGTGATTGTACTACAGGCGAAGAATTCCAATTACAGATAACGTTGTCATCTTTTGTCACATTTAGTAGCACTTGGGGCAATTTCCTTCCGATTGCCTTGCGACCAATGCGACCCGAGCGAGAAAAAAAAATCACTGAGGAGAACAAACTGGCCCTAAGAAGCCACCAAATGCGAAAACAATCCGAGTTCAGGTGAGAAACACATTTACAGGATGAAAAATGGAACAGAATGCACTTCCAAATAAATATTTATGAGGCTGTTCAATTCTTCATGGTTCCAATTGGGATTAATATGAACTAACCAATCAGAATTGAGGATTCAATTATACTTCAGCACACTTGTTTGGCCAGACAATGCTCTTTTACAGTTTTTCAGCTTTGACTTTGAAAACGAAACACAATTGATGATTTTCAAAAGGACAGCATGCTTGTAAATGAATCACAGTGGATTTTTATGGCTATGAATATCGGTGAACTGCATTTAGTCTCTTGCAGTGTTGGCAGTGGTTTGTCGCTCTCTGTTAAGAGCTTTTGTGCCATTTTGATGCTCAGCTGTATCAGATCTGAGTGAGAAAACTGAAAGGTTTTATGGTTTGTGACAATGTGCCAGGGCGGTGGAGATGCATGAGACCTGAGGGTTCCGATCCCGGTCCTGGGCAGTAGTCTTACCTTGAATGTGGACATGGCTGGATCCCTGTTATACCTGTCTATGGTGTGGAACTTGGACGAGTGGTTGAGCTCATGGTACAGCTCAGAATGTCTTTTGCGAGTGTGCATCACTTTCTGGAAGGGAAGAAAGGAAGGGACAGCTAAAATGAAGTCAACAGAAACAAATCAAAACAAAAAGGAAAAGAAAAAAGAATGGATGGAAATCTGGTGGGAGTTAATGTAGGGACAGGCAAAGGGAAAGGTAAAAATGCTGAGGGACTGCAGTGATGCCAGCCGTGAAAAGGGGGTTAGAAGGTTGCGACAGATCAATCGATTGCTGACTCATGCTCATCCATCACCCACTTCCTTGTTCTTTCAGATTTTGGCAACTGCGAGTGCCGCAGAAGAGTTCCTAAATCAAAATTTGATTTTGATGACCAGCAAAAATGCCACTGTTAGATAGAGCTGTCAGCTATAAAGTCTCACAATAGACTGAAATTTAACTAGCCACCATGAGAGCTGGTACAATTACCCAAAATAAAACTTCTGACAAAGCCTTTTTACGACTTCGCAGTCACTTTGGTCTAGAAGGCAGATAAAACTGAGTATCCGTGTTAAAGGACATCGCCGGAACTGCTAATCGTCAAAGCAGCTTGCGACTTTGAAAGTGACACAGCTAAATGATGCCAGCACTCACACCCACCCACTTACTGGCCAAGATTACTGCTTGGCCACAGTTCCAGTTACTTCAAAGGCACTGCACTCTTCTGTAAAAAAGGTGCCACTACCTCTCCTCTTTCTTTTCTGCCAGCTAAGGCTTTTGAGTCGGAAATAATGTTCAATAAAGGATTATCCCCATAACCCTCAAAGAGCTGGAGCTTCTTGATCAGTTATTACTTTACCTTTTATTCATTTTTTTTAAGTTAAAAAAACAGCGATTCAGAGCCTTTTAGTTCTTGTTTTCCTAATGTATTCCTTCAAAACTCCTGCAGTGCAGTGGAAGTATTACTTCCCATTTTTAGAAGCTTATTTTTCAGAAGTCCTCTGTCAAAAAGACTTGTCATAAGTAAACTTTTAGAAGTAAAAAAAACAGTTTCCTTTTAACAAACTTTAGTGGGCTTCTCAACGGTTTTTTTTTTTTTTTTTTTTTGCTCGCTTCTACCTAAATGTGTGATGGATAGTAAACAGGCTGATTTAAAAAAAGCCCGCTTCACTGCTCAAGCAAATGTTGCAGAGCTGTCTTCACGCATACCCTGTGTTTAATTCATATGTCAGAATGCTGGGAGAAGAAAGCCCAGTCTTTAAAAGCATAAAAGTAAGACAAAGTCCTCACAATATGTGAAGATTGGACTCCGACAGGCCACCCTGGCTAAAGCATTTTGACTCACAAAGGTACGGTGGCCCTGAAGTGCAAATCACATCAACAAATCACTCAATGCAAACACATTAAGATCACAACGGCAATTAAAAAGGCATAATAACGCATAATAAAAAAACTAAACATTTTAGACAATGAACAAAACTCCAGAAACCGAAACACAATTCCAAAAAAAGGAAATTAAATTTTAAAAATGAAACGCGTCAGAAAATAAAAGCAATTTCCAGAAATGAAAATGAAATGTAAAAAAAGCAAAAGAAACCAGAAGAAGTTGGTACTATGGGACATCACTGATTGGATGACTATATCCAGTATCACTTCATGCCAAGTAACTTTCAGTTGAAATCAGTGATGTGCCATAGTACCTACCTTTTTTGATGTCTTCTTTTATTTCATTTCTTATAATCCAATCAGGAATGTTTCTTCTATCTACCTTTTCTGGTTTCTTGTTGCATTTCATTTTTAAATTTTCACTTTGTTTTCTGGAAATTAATTGTTCTCCAAAATGTTTCATTTTTCTTTTGCAGGATTATTTTTTCGTTATTGTGTTTTGATTTCTAAAATGCCATGTTGTTGTTTTTTATTTTTAAATTTGTTTTGCTTTTTATTTGTAGTTGTGATCTTGAATACATTTTTGTGTTGAGTGATTTGTTTGTGTGATTTGCACTTCAGGACTACCGTACAAAAGTCATGTTATATCCAACAAATAAAGCCAACGTATCAACTACAGCTTCATGTTAACTAGGAGCTCATTCAGACAAACGAAGGACTCTGCTTGGCTGTTTCTTCAACCAGGACCCGCCCGACAGACTGATTGGATTTTGCGTCAGGCCAGCGCGGTGATTTAGCGGAGCTCACGAAAAAGGTCGTGTTTTATGGCCAACGGTAACTGAGCTCTGAGGTCATTGTTGGAGAAACAGCATTTGTTTAGGAGGGCTCTGAAAAAGTTACTCCAAAGACAAGGTGAGGGGGGACACAGGCGCGCAGGGAGGGGTTCAGCAAGGCTTTTCGCTCCTCTATGCGTTACTTAGATTCTGGCAGAAGCACAAGAAAGCAGAGACAGGCTGATGGTAGGCGATCGGGTTCAAGATCTTACCTCGAAGTCCAGCTCAGAGTACCGAACTCTTTTCCTCTGGAAGAGGAGGGGCAGGGGGAGAGAAGACAGCATCAATGACCACCCCTTAACCGCCATAGAGCTTTGGCGATGCCAATCTCTTTGTGGACTTCACAGTGCCATTGTTCAGTCAAAAGAGCAACGCTAATTTGCTCTGGCTGCTCAACATGATACAGATATTTGGAATGTCAAGCCAAGATTATTCGGTCTATTTCATCGGCACGAGATTAGTGAAGTGGAATAACCCTGAATTACAATGAAATCATTTCTTGGCTCACATACTCCAAAATCCATTTTCTGGCAAGAAAAAAAAATCCCTATCACATCTTTCCTTTTTTGGGAAAACTAGTTGGAGAAATTAAGCTTTAAAAAGGCTGCAAAAAAACATATGAGGGATGGAATTCATCACAAAATCTTGTTTAGGTCCTGCTGCTCTCATCCAAAGTGCTTCCATAGTTCTAGCAAGAGGCACACAAAGCGCCAATTTAACAGCTGCAGACATTTCCAACTCATCTGGCCCTGAGATCGCACTGAATGGCGTTCCATCCCAGACTTCCTATTTGTCTCTTGCTGTCTGCCAGATTTGCATTTGGCAGGGAGAGGAGCTGCTCTCCACAGTTATTTAAAAGCTGTATTCATGCGTTTAAAAGAGCAGACTTGCTGATCTGATAATACAGCAGCCAAAATGGGGAAATAGTGCAGGAATTCAAATCAAAAGAACTTTTTTTCCCTTCACTTTGTGAAATTACTAATTGAAAATTGAAGATGATTTCATTTTGTAAGATGGAACACATACAGTATGTGACATGCATACCCAGAAGCTGTGTATGCATGTTTTAGTGAGGAAACAGATGAAGCAGTCAGACGGATTTGAAAATTTTCTTCTTATTTCTCGATGTTAACATACTATAATTACGTTATATGAACGTGCTGTTTTTGCAATTTACTGTTGTGGTGTTTATAGAACCCGGAGTTTTGTTTTTTTCTGTGCAGTTTCATGTGTAACTCTGTGAAACTGTATTGTCATTGTTCTCTTTTCAATATTGCATACTTTTAAGAGTATTGCATGAAACACTAAAGGTAGCACTAGAGTAAAACCATGTTCTTACCAGAGATGGAAATAACGAATGAAATAAACTCAAAATTCACAGTAAAGACATTTTTAGAGATAAAAAATTAAAAATTTAGCTATCAATTAATGGTTCACCTTTACAAACTGGCCTTTGATTAAATAAAAAGATCTTTTCATTTAAAAAACTTTTCAAATTTGAAGGTGTGGTATGAGCTATCTGCTGTGTGGGTTGACATATTTTTAGATGTAAAAATTCTTTAATCACTTCCAGCAAAATCATTTCTATTTCAGTTTCAATGGTTGGAGTTTGAGTACCCAAGAAGTTGAAGGTTTGATACCATATGGTTAGATACCATATGGTCAACGCATGGTTGTGTTAAGAAGGATATCCAGCATAAAAACACCCTGCAAAGGTCAAGTCATATTAAAAGAAAAGGATCACTGGTAAAAAAACCATAAAACATGAATAAATAAGGTAAAATTATGATCTAGTTTAATAATAAAGCACATTTGTAACCAACAAAAGATTATAAAAAAGTTTGAAAAATGTGTGGAGTAAAGAAATTGCAATAAACAGTCAGAGCTTCTCCACAGAACCTTCATCATCCCTGTGTGCTTGCATCGTTTCAACAGTTACTGTTTCACAGTTTTAATAACTTGCCTTCAGCTTCAAATGAGGCATCTCTGCTTCTCTGTAAACGTGACACTGCCATTCTTTTAATCAAGCAGCAACACAAAAGCACAATGTGTGACACTCTGCGTTTATTCACTCAGTGTAACGCCGCCAATGTGTGAGAAACATAAAGGTCAATTTGGAGGCATTTATCTTGGAATGCCCTCATGTATGCTGGATGTATGTGCAGTTGAGGAACGCTAACACTAGTTATCTTAAGGAAGTGCTATACTGATAAGAAGAAGTACTTCATGATTGTTTTACAACAATAAATAAGCAGCTGAAAACAAAAGCAGATGTTAAATCTGACATGCTCTTTGTCAAGAGTTTAAAAATGTTTAAACACTTGTAAAACCTCATGCCTTAGTCACATGTACCCATGTGAGGGGTTGACCTGCACGGGTGCTGCAGGTTTTTCAGTTGTCTGGGCCTGTGGAGGGTTGTAGAGGGGAGCCGTTGCATCATAAGGGGAGCACAGGTGTGTCTTGCAGTTCCTTTGAGGCTCGTCTTTACAGGATGTCATAAAAATGCAACATGCCATTGCTGTGAATGTGAGAACTGCATCATGAAGTACTTGTGAGAATTATGGCACACATGGCATAAGGGTCCACACTAATGATGTAAACAGCATTGACAGGCTCCTTGCATAGTGAGCAGACTTTGGAGGGTTAAAAGAAGGAAAAATCTGTACAACGTGCCGGCGTTTCACCTGCTTCAACTCAACCTACCCCGGCACATCAAGTGTTCACTATAACCAGTTGCCTGCAGCACCCACATGAACAAGTTTGCTCTGCGGGATCACCGACTGGTCTTAAAAGGTTTGTGTGGGCCATCTAGATACCCCATACAGGTTTTTTCCAGTAGACAGTCTACATCCATCCAAAAGGGCAGTTGTGGCTAAGGCATAGGTCATGCACAGTTTGTTCTGGTGTTCTATATAAATGTATTTCATGCAACCTGCATTTTCCATGTTTAAAGCAAAGGAAAAGGCTATTTTATCATCGGACATGCTACAAAGAATGTCTTTACAGTATTCAGTCTATCATTTTACCCCATTTAGATGGTAACCATATCACCCTTGCGGCGGCCATTGTTGTTCCAATGTCCCATGATCAGGGGGAGAATTGACTGAATGCACCTGTTCATTTGTAGGTTTTGTTTTGTGGTGGTTTGTGTACATGGAGAGAGTGGACAGGTCCTGGTACTTTTTGTTGATCGCTTCATATTACCTGGAGTGAGTTTGGAAACCTTGAAAATGACCATTTGCTGCAACATATTTTTTATACTTAAGAGTAAACACAACATGTATTTTGTTTACTTTTGCACATAATAATTATATTATTTCTTATTTTTATAAATGATTATTTACTAATCATAAATAATGGACCTGCTGCAGCGTCACTGCTCAAGCCTTAAAGTCGCTACAACCCTTATGAGTGTAAAACTTGGCCTCGGGTGCATGCTGTTAGGACACCCCACCTTCCCACCTTTTACGACCTCTGACCTACCTCCAAAGATCCTGCTGAGTGGCTGGTGTTGGCATTGGTACTTCCCAGGTTGCGTGGCAGGGTCCTGGTTCTCTCTACTGTAGGCCCGCTTGTTAAAATCTGCCTCACTGATGGTCTCTGGCCTGCTTTCAGGTGGAGTGAATGCCCGTGGGAGTGCATGTGTCCTCCGTGGGAGTGCACAAGACCCCCCTGAGCCATCAAGTGGCCATGCCCATGGGGCATGGTCTTGATCGTCCCGTAGGAGCGATTGAGGTTCATGGTGATGTTCATGTCGCCCACGCTGGATGGCACAAAATCCGCTGGGTAGGCCTCACTCTCAGCTGGGTGAAGAGTCAGAGGGGAGGGAGGGGGAGGAAAGGGGGCGTCCTCCACTGCGATGTTGAGAGGCTGGTCCTCGCCCCCAAGTCCCAGGCCTCCCCCTTGAGATGAGGAAGCTGGGGGTTTTAGACTGACTGTCCTACGCGGTAAGACCATGTAGTCTCCCTCCCCTCCACCACTTCCTCCCCCGCTTCCTCCGCTTCCGGCACTTCCATCTTGGGAGTTGTTGGAAGAAGCAGGCGGTCGAGCCCAGCCCAGGCCACTCTCAGTGCACAAGTAAATTGGAGTAGTGTTGCGCTGCTGCCCCTGCTGCCTCTGCTGGTCCATGTTCAACTCTTTCTTCAGCGGCGATTCGCTGAGCTCATTGAGACCAAGGGTTGGAACCTTGAAAATCCAAATAATAATCATTCTTAAAAACAATTTCTAAGAAAAAAATTATTAGTTAAGTTTAAGAAAACTGAGTGTTTAGTTCTTGCAATAATCTTTTCTTTCTCTGTAGATAGCAAAAACAAACATTCCCTAACTTTGAGGTCTGCAACCTGAGACTCCAGAGCCACAGGTGGATCTTTTAATCTTCCGCTGTGGCTCTTTGTTTTGAAAAATAATGATAGTGTGTTTGTATTTTTGGATATTTCTTTTAATGCATTGAGTTGTCTCATTTATGTTTAGATGTAACATAATTGCACAAATTATTAGCAAAAGGTTTTGTTTACTGTCCATCAATCCAGAATAACAAAAAATGCCAAGATTGACCAGATTTTTTTAAAATGGATTTTTATTCAATTAAATCTGCTGCACAAGAGGACACAGGTGAGTCTTATTTTGAAAAACACTTGGATGTGCTGCTGTTATTACATGTTCTGTGCTACATGTTAAATAAAGTGTATTTTTTTAAACATGTAGGGGGACTTTGCAGCTTTCATTGGAGATTGTTTAGTTAGAATCTATGTCCAAATGGGTCCTAGAAACTAGGATCTTTTATTGTGAAAGATTGCATACCCCTGCCCTAATATAATGTCTAATGCCACCCGCGTACCTGTACGATGAGATTTGGTGGTGGAATATTTCCAGGAAGGGAACTGAAGTTGACCCCCACTCCCCCTTCCTGATGGGCTGCGAGTTTAGGATCATCTTCGTCATCCAAGGAGATTCGAGACAGGGTCCCAGTGATGGTAGCTGGGTTACACGTGTTAACATCTTTGAAAATGACTGAAGTGAAACAAAAGGAGGCAGAAATTTGCAGAGACAATATGTCAGTTGAAAAGTGTCGGTAAAAGTAAGAAGGAGGGGCGTTGAGGTAGTTTTCCAAAGTGGAAATTGGGAAATCGGGAGGTAAAAATTTGAACCGATACATTTATTAAAAAAATCATCCACAATAGGATGGCCTAAGTAAGTTACTAGATTACATTTGTTATTTACACCTTAGATTTTATCCTTCTACTGTATGACATTGTTTGAAACAGGTTGCAAGGCTTTAGTTACGTTGACTTTCATTTTTAAATTGCTCAAATTGAGTTTTTCCTTTCCAGACTTTGGAGAAACTTTAAAGATTGGTTTCCCAAAAAGCCACCCAAAAATGAACGATAGCTATCTTTCCACTGTAGGAACGTCTGGCAGACATGAGTTGAACACGAGCCCTTAAAAAGCTTACGACCAAGTGAGTTTTAACCCAGTGAAAGTAAGCTCAGTAAACAGAGATCTGAGATACTGTGATCCATAAAAGAGAAACCAGATCAGACAATATGTGAAGGCGGCAGATCATTTTCAGAGCTGCCTGCTTGTTCCAGCGGTGGAAAGCTACATCAATGTGCGTTCACTTTTGTCACAATGGCAACAGTCTATCACTGCAATCAAAGGAAAGTTAAAAGCATCTTTAAATTCATAAGTGATGTCATGCTCCAACTGTTACTCTATTAAAAATGTACATATTGCTCATAAAACGTGGTCCAAATATAGTCTACAAGTGAAACTACATGTTTGATCAAGAACTGCAGCCATTCTTGGTGTGAGCAGGCGGAGCAGTGAGGACACTGACTGAGAACAGAGCACGTCACATTCTCTGCTTCGCCATCTCATTGGTGCAAAGTGACCAGAAAGGATTAGTCTGAATTCACATAATCAGTCCAATCTCATTTCTGCATCCAAAATGTGCATCAAAGAAAAGAAGTCCTACATAAAAAAGAACCTATTGACAAATCCGGCGCTTATTTTTTGTGTGGCTACTAAAGTTGCCGTTTGGAAATTAGTTGTTTTTTTTTTTATTGACAGTTCACTTCAGTTCAATTTTCCAAAAACTACAAGACTGGACGGAGAAAAAAAGTATATCCAGGGCCTACAAATTTAATGGGATTGTACTAAAGTCCCCAAAAATTCTTTGTTGATTGGTACAGGCTTTCTTTAAAAAGATAAATGTTTGTTTACTTTTGAATTACCATGAATGTACTTGTCAAAGCGCTGTGCAGAAGAACACTGCTCTTACCAAAGAACAGTTTCTTGGCAACAAATGATTAAAGTCATCAACTTCCATCATTTCAGTAATGTCAATCAGCAAGACATTATTAAATAAAAGGCTGATGTACGGGATGCTCTAAAGGTGATAAATTAACTGAAGGGAAATTTATAGTGAGGACAGTAGTTTGAAAAAAAAGACATTTGACTCATTAAAGACCCACTCTGATGAAAAACACAGTTTTCTGTTTTGTTTTTTTTTTTTTTATTGTGACATTTTTCAGGACATGTATTAAGACGTATATAAGCTTAAAAGTTGCGTTTTTAAAAAATGTCTTTATTTAAATAGTTGTGAATCAGGAGCTAATTGAAAATGCCATTTAAAAAAGTTAGTATTTGCTATGTAAAAAATATGCCGTGGCCCTGCTCCGCTCCATTCTGATGCAGCCATTTAAATATATCCATGTTAGTTTTCTCCATCTGAGCTGGCACCTGGCTCAAAACTGTGCTGCTTTTTTGTGGCGCCGGTTATGTTAGGCTGGGGTTGTGAGGGGGTGTAAGCTTGCAGGAGAACATGTAAACTGATGGATGATGGGAAGGTGGCGGGCTTACGCCCTGCATATAACTCAGAGGCGAATGTCAAATTAACTTATGCCGCTCTGCAGAAACTATGTCCTAGAAAACGGCACAGGTTTTTAGGGTTTGGCTAAAAAACGACAATCAAAATCAAAATACCACTAGGAACGCTTTTATAAAGATCAAAAGATGATCGGAGTGGGACTTTAAACTTGAGCGAAATAACTTTTTTCATTCCTATTGTTTATTCAAATTGAGCTATTTTGTTTATTACTAGTATTTAGTGGTATAAACATGTTTAAAACCAGGATTTGTCTATAGGAACTACTAGAGTCTGGGATGGATCAGGCAGTGTTAAGTAGGAAAGTTGGGTGCAGAACTTACATGGGTGTCCTCTTTCTGCAAGGGTGGAGGAGGAAAGTAACTGAGTTAATAAATCAAAGCACAACACTCACTAGACAGTGGTACACTTATATCACAGCCAAACACCCACACAATTCCATTGTTGACTCGCGAGTGAAACAGGTTTGAACACATTGAGGACTGTTATTATCATGCACAATTAAACACAGTCTCATTCAAACATATGCTCACTGAGCAATTATTGGGTAGAACCACAGCGATTGATAAGATAAAGTAATTTAAGCACAACAATGCAGAGATGTAGAGCATCTAATCCTGTAATTCCATTAGCAAGCTATGAGTGTTGTTGTGTTGAATGGGTGGCGGGCCAATGGAAGTACAGGAAAATTGAGGCAACAAGGACAAAGGGGCTTAGAAATCCACAGGAAAGGCTCACCTGTTTGACAAGCCAGATCCACGTCCTTCTCAAAATCCGTCTGAGAGGAACGCAGAGTGAGAAAAGAGGAAACACAATGAGAAAGTGCATGCACGCCATTAGTAGACCAAAGGTAAAAAAAAAAAAAATAATCATAAGATGTGTCCAACAAATTCAATGTCGACTAGGAGCAATACCTAATCTTTTGAGTAAAATTGCTGTTATCCTTTTAAAGTTAAAAAAGGACAGAGCAGGGAAGCAAAGCAATTGTTGGGTCCTGCACTAATGCGAAGCTCTTGATTTGTATCAAAGACGCAGATCTAAGTACAGACTATAGATACGTGAAGGAAATGGAGTTTCTGGGAAATACATAATGCTACTGTATGCCTCATCAGTCACCCCACTATCATCTAAATACAGGCAGACGCAGACATTTGCACGGAAACACAACTATTATCTGCTGTGCTACCTGAAGCAAAACTTTGCTTCCCAGCTGGACTGGAAAAAAAACACTAGACAGAGAAAAAAGGCAAGTGCTTTCTTTATTTCATGCATACTAGCCACACAAACACGTTCTGAAAGGGTTTAAAGCGTGCCTAACATTTAGACTTCATACTAGTAAGGTTTGTCGGTGTGATCAATGCTGTAGTCACAACTGCCCTTACGGGGGGGATGCGGGCTGTCTAGTGGGAAAAAAAGGACAAATCTGTGCTGGTCACAAAGATAGGCCTGCAGGAAGTTTTAAGATTGTAGATCGCCTGTACCGTAAAAATGTTGGTGCACATTTTTTTTCTAAGGACGAAAGGTTGTAGCAAATACGTAATATGCACAGGTAAGTAAGGGTGAGGGAGTTGAGACTTGGGCGTGTTGCGCGAATTTCTCACTTTTTCGATCTCCCAAAGCCTGCTCACTGCACAAGGGGCCCTTCAGACAGAGTAGTTTGTGTGGGCATCCTACAGGTATTTGGATATGAGCTGCACACCCCATATGTGCGGTATTTGTGTGTGGCCAGTAAGGGACCACTACACACGCTACCAATAAAGTGTAGCATAAAGTATCACAGCATCACTTGTACATCACAAGTGCGCACTACTTACACCATTCTTACAAATACTTCATAATACCCTGAACACACGCACAACAATTGTATGTTCCATTGTCATGACACCCCTTAAGGTGACTATGCGAGCCATGAGGAAACTGGCCGCTCCTGTCTACCCCCCTACATGGGCCTGAACAACCCATAAACCTGCATTACCTGTACTGGTCAAACCCCCATACGTGTGACTAAGGCGTTACATAGCTTCTGTCTAAAAGCACAGAGTGGCACTGCTCCATCGAGGAAGTGCAACAGGAGGTTGATCTGAATGAAGAAATAACATTTTCAAAATAGCAACCACACTGATTTTTTTTTTTTAATAAACTTTTGAAGAAGTAAAACTCATTACTATGCAGCCGTGGTCCTCTCTACTCTCAACAAAGAGCCTCCCTCTGCCCTCTGCGGGATTCACTTACAAAAGCCTTTCTTTGGATAATAAACCTCAAATCCTAGACAGTTTGGGCACACCATATAGAAAAGCTAAAAAGGTGGAGATGAGAAATTAAAAAAAAAGGAAATGATAAAATAAGAGAAACAAAAGCCTTGCTGGAGAAGAAAAGCTCTTAGTAAACGAATTCCCTGCAGCAGGGTGATTCAAGCTTTGTCAAATGGGGCAATAATAATAGAAAACTAGATGCTCCTGCCATAAAACCGAGAAAAACACTGACCTTATCTCAATCATTACTCTTAACACATGCAAGCGGTTTAAGGTTAAGTACTGCATGCATTAAAATCACAAGTTTATTTTAAAATGCATCACAGCTATTTCTATTCACACATAAAAGGTGCAATATGTAATCAGTTCAAACTTAGATTAGTAGTCTGAAATTTTGAGCGATAGAGTTGGCTTCTCTACCAACGGTTATATTAAAAGTCCTCCTAGTGAAATAACATTCAATAACGGTACTCATCTGTAACACTGTACATCAACATTTTATAGTGACATTTCTCATCCAACCTGCAGAAATAACTGTTTTGGATGCCTGGCTTACAGAAAATGTAAGAGGAACTCCTGAAGAACATTTTTTAGGCAATTTCACACACACTCGGAAAAGATAGTGAAATATTTGTACTTTTTTGCAATTTTTTCTTAAAGTTAGAGGCTATGTCTGAATTCCCCCCCTACTCCCTAACTACCAAAAAAAACTACAGGCTGTAGTGCAGGACTATCTATTACCAGGGATTTTAAAAGTAACTCAGACACCATGCTCATTACTTTTGTTTTTGTTTTTTAACTGCATATATGACACCAATTTCACTAAGTAAAAACCTGACAAATATGAGCATTTTAAGAGGACTATTTATTAATTCACTGTGTTCTGATGATGAAAACATGGATGTTTATAAAAAATAAAATAAAAATACAATTTTCACAGAAATTGTTCAAACGTAATGCATTGTGGTCCATATTCATCAATCTAGTGAGCATTGATGTGCACTGATTTTTCATACAGACTTCTGGGAAATTTTTAGGGGCAGTACAAAATGGGGAATGCACAATATATAAAACACTACATAGTAAGTAGTGAAGGGGTTTGGACATAGCCAGAGTAATATTGCAGCTCTGAGAGATAAAAATCTTAACTCAAAGATAAAATATAAATTGTAGTTGTACAACAGGAATGTTCAAAGTTACAATAAGAATTGTTTTAGGATTCCGTTCACTCCTTTTTTTCCCTTTATGGCTGAATATCAATTTACAGATTGCACCTTTTCTATTGTCTAAACTATTTCTAACTATGAATCATTAGGCTTTTCTGCTGCCGACATACTGCTCGGTTGCTGATGTGATTATGGGCATGGTTGTGGGTATTGTTGAGTATTGGGATGTGCTCATGTGCGTGGTTGTGGTCTAGCCCGTAGTTGCAGTCGTTTCGGGGCAGACTGTGGTAACAGGCTTGTTGGCATGTCTGGTGGCACGTAGGTGGGAGTGGTTGTGGGTGACAACCCGACAGGCACAGGGGAGTGCTGTGACGAGAGCCATGCTGCTGTCCACAGACGCTTGCACCTGCACACTTCTGATAATGTAAAAACAGAATTAAAATGTCAGAGGAAATTATAGACTTTATATTAGATAACAACTGCAGCTAATTTAGTTTCTTCCTTGGGCTGACTTTTAATTAGATTAATAAAAATCAACTTTGTGTCTTTAAATGTCGAGAGTTTTACACTCTAATACCTTTTTTATATGGCAGGGGGCACAAAGAGAATCATTTCTACTTTAATTAGTAATGTTATTGTAAGTGGTGGCAAACCCACCAAATAATCTAAATAAATATTGTGAAGGTTTTTGGTTTTCACCATTTCCCGGGCTGAAAAACAATCTGAAAAGGCATCTTGATTATCACAGCCGCCTATTTGAACAGATACCAGCAATCCTCCTTAAATAAACATCACAAGCCCTGGATTTAATGATGGTATAATTAATAAAAGTTTAATTAGTGAAGCTGCACCTTAACTAAGCACAGAGAAAGTGTAGTGATGGCTCTAGTGAACTGAATGATGGCTCTCAAGCTTAATCTTTATCACCTTGTAGAAACATTCAGAAACCTATAACCACTACAAACAGATCTGGGGGAGGAATAAGGGGAACGACGGCAAGAGCTGTGCATGGTTGTGGTGTCTGCACTGACATTGGCAAGGCATTCAAAGTCTCTGTGATTTATAGCATTATTCAGCACATTTGGAACACAGACAATTTATGGAATATCTCTGCTCTTTAAATCAAGATGAAGAAATTACTGTATTTTCTGCACTATAAGACGCACTTAAAAGCCTAGATTTTTTTCTAAAAAATGACAGAGCGCCTTAAAATCCGGAGCGCTTTATATATGAATTCTTTTTCGTTGTGTTTAATAATGTTGAAGTGATTTTGAGAGCTACATGGCGCTCTGTCAAGGTTAGATGCTATTGTGAATACGCTGAAGCGGCTAGCATGTAGCGGTGTCAGACTGTCCATCCTAAAAAGATTGGGACAAGGTAGCAACAGTAACTTTTCCTTTTGCTGTATGTTATCAGTCTCTTTTTTACGTTTTGCAAACAAGGTTTAATGTTATTGTGAATATGCTAATGGGGCTAACGTGTAGGTGTCAGAATATGTTTTTTTAAACGATACTAACAAGGTTGGGTGTTAGCATAGTGACAGTAACGTTAGTTTTAGCTGTATCAGTCTGTTTTTTTAGGTGTAGCAAATACGGTTTGGTGTTATTTTGAATATGCTAACACGGCTAACATGTAGAGGTGTCAGAATGTGCTTTTTTACGTGATACTAACAAGGTTGGGAGTCACACTAAAGTTTGTTTTAGTGCTATCAGTCTGTACTTTTATTTGCAAAAAAGGTTGGAAGTTACGGGAATTGTTAATATGGTAATGTGGCTAACGCTTCAAACATGGCTAACATGTAGCGTGTTACAAACATTTTTTCTAGTAACTGTCAACACAGTAAAGTCTGACTGATTACTTATCTGACTCTTTTGTCTCATTTAATATGAGCCCAGGAGTGCTGTACGCCTGTTATTTGACAGAAGTTCAAAAACAATACCATTCATTGACAGTGTGAAATATAATCCAGTGTGCCTTATAGTGCGGAAAATTCAGTAGGTTAGGAATATGAGAAAACACGTCTGCTTTGAGAATACCTGATAAGTGTTTTGATTGGGAAGTAGTTTCGATTTCATCAAAATCCTAATTTAAGAGGAAACTCTTTTGACTTATTGCTGTAATAAAATTGTTTCAAGATTAATTTTCTCACATAGTTGGTTTAGGTATGACTTCAGGGTGAGAACATGGAAACTGAACATTTTTGGAAATGCAATGAAGATGCATAAAAAATTAAACTGCCAATAAGAAAAAACAAGAAGAAAAAAGGCTGGAGTGGGCTTGATCACTTCACCAACAGCAGCCTCGTTTCTATCTACTGAGGCTGAAGTCTGCAGGTCGCCCCTGTTGGTTACCATGATGCAAATGAACTGCAATGTGGGATGAAATGAAATGTTATTCACCATGATCTGCACCTGTCCATTCTTGCAGGAGTCTGGGGAGTTTTCGCTGTCATCCTTACATCCCCCCATCCGACATCGCACTGCATCCTGCACCTAGGCGGCGTTCAAGAAAGAGATGCCAGAGAGCAAGGGGTGAGGAAAGAATAATGAGGAAAAGGGAGACATGATACATAAAAAAAAAAAAAAGTTTGCAGAGGCACTTTTAGTCACACTTTAAAAAAAAAAAAAAGCTGGAGCCTGAGGTTCTTACTTAAAAGGTTCTGTACATCCTTTATTCTTTCATGTTGAACTGAATACAAAATTATGTGAAAAGGGCAGAGTTAAAGAAGGAGCCAAATCCTCTCCTAAGTAAGTCATCTTATAGATTATCGAATAGTGAGTGGAGTGCTGTAGAGAGCACAGAGCTGTACTTCAAAGTGGCCCATCTGAGTCTTGTGAGATCTTTGACTCTAATTAAAATCAACAAGGCAGTGTAAAGATGTTCCAACCCCTGAGCTTTCATGGTGTCAAATTGTTTTCTTTTATCTCTGCACTGCAGTAAACTCCCATCAGTCAAAACACAACTCAAATGTATCCCTGTTATCTTTAACAGAACCCCCCCATGATTCATTTCTTCCAGGAGACCCTACATTATACAGTAGGTGTCCCCATACTTGGAAAGATTATCCCCCAGTGTTGCTGTTGTCAAATATCAAGTCTTGAGGGTAAAAAACAAAGGGATTTTCTTTGCATGTGTATGCTGCTACAGTCAGTAGCATACCAGTCGGATTAATACTGCATAACCTTTTTGCTCCAATGTTTGTTTGATTTGTCTGCTCTGATGTCATCTGTGTAAATTCTCTGTGAAATATCTGTTAAAACGAAGTTTTACATCAAGAAAGCTTTTTAAAAATGACCTTTTGTCCTTGCCCCAATATGGAAGCACGGAATGAAGAGATTTTTTAGATTAAAAACCTGTATTTTAATTTCGTTTTTTCTGGTTGGACTCCTTAGCTATGAATAAAAAAGAAAAATATAATACATTTAAAAGAGGGCAAATCTATTACTCTAGAGAGTTCTAGGGTTTGAAAAAAAATTAAAAAAAGGTCCTACCAGAAGAGTCTTGGAGATGCACACTGAAAATGAGTTTCTACTGTTCTGCTTATAGTTTATGAGCCATAACTACACCAGCCAAAATACTGACAGAGCTAAGAAACATTTTAATTCAAAAATGGAATGACATTCAATGACACTGATTTTAAGATGAAAGCAAAAACAGTGTTCTACTCTAAACACCCGACTCCAAAGACAGTGGTTAAAGCCCATGGAAAACTGCTCAGAGGTCCTGAAATTAGGGAATATTTTTGTTTGAGGACAGATACAGTAAAGGGGTAAACGTATGTACTGTTCATTCTAAAACTTCTGGTAAAGCCTTTGCTGACCATCAAAGCCATACATTCAAAGAAACATTTTCAGTAGTGGTTTCTGAGTTGACATAATCCTAGCAAGGTTAACTCTTTACCATCCGAACTTTAGGTCAAGTGTTATCATTTTTGAATTACTGTAACTCTTCAAACGTTGACGCAACGTAATTTCAATGCATTCTGACGTTAAAAAGCAAGTTTTGTTCTGATAAGCAACACAAGCAGCAAAGGCTTTTTTTTCCCCATATGATGAAATTCCAACAAAATTTCGAGCTAAGCAGTGTTGCGATTTCATGCAATACTTTACAGTAGAGAATTGTTTACGCAATTAAAGGAATTTCAAAGAGTTTTGTAGTCAAGAAAATCAGTGTTATGCTGATATGAAACACTTCACAATATTCAAGGGTGTAAGTGATTCTGTCACAAACGTAAAGTGTTGCTAATATTGCTGATACTTCGTAGTGTTGAACATCAATTCAAAGCTGCTTTTCTCCGTGTCAGACTCCGTTAAATTACGCTAATTTCGTAAACAGTTGGAGAGTTATGGTTGTTCAAAGGGCATGAGCTCTGGTGTAAAAGGGTTAGACTGCAGTTGTATCATTTTTTTCTGGTTTTAAATGTGTGCTTTGACGTGGGCCTTATCATCTCTGTTTTCCTTCTACTACTATCTGGTCAACATTTTGGGCAGAAACTTGGAAAGCTTGGTTTGGTTTTTGATGCATTTTAAAAGTTTGTTTTTTGATTAATTTAAACGATATTTTTTTTTGTTCTGTGTGATGTCTCTCTCCATCTTTAAGAAGAAAGCCTTCTCCACACTCATTCTCGCTTGTCATTGTCCCCCTCCTGCTTCGATCATGATTTGCATTCTTCTCCACTGATCTCTGCATGCCTTTTTTCGTCCTTCATCATTTAATGAAACCAAGCAGCTCAGCATAACCTTCTGTTCCTCTTCTTCACATCTTGGTTTCTTCTCTGGCTGCCTCTTGGAGTTCTGAACTCGCTCCATGTCTCTCTTCTTCTCTGTAGATCGCAGCAGGTCGCACAAGCTTTCATGCCCCTCTCATTCTTCTCCAGCCCCTTACATGAGCAAGATGCTACTGTGGGGCTCTTCATGGAGCTGCTCTTAACAGCACGCATTTCTGGCTGCACAGTGTTTTACTTTATGTTCTTGTGCACTTCATAGAGTTTTCTCCTGTTCTCTTGGAGTCCCAACTCCCTGGCTCCATCACTCCTTCTTGTTCTGCAGCAGGAAGGATTTGCGCTTGGTATCTTACAGCGGATTTTCATACATTTAGAATAAATAATTCCTGGATTTAGTGTATCCTGATCCTGGCTTCTTTTGTAATATTGATTTAATGCTGCTAAGCATTTGGAGGCTTTTAAAATTTCACTTACACTGTGCAGAGCATTTAATATCCTAATGATATCTCGGAGCGAGGCAAACCTGCATGTGGTGTGTCAGCTACAAATGACACATTTACAGTCATGGAGAACTGATGGCATTGGAAATACATTAATTGTGGTGCAGGGAGCGTGCACATCGACACGTGTGTTAATGTGAGTCTCAAAGCTTTGACTACTTGCATCGGCACAATGAGCTACAAATGCAGAATTCTCAGGGGCAAAGCAAAGCCTGTTTCAAACAGACACCAGGGGCTATTAGTGAGACTTATCGTCTTATTCTGTACAGAATCTGAGTAAGCTCCTTAAACCAGCCTTAGATCTGTTGGACAATAGTGCACTATCATTCTGCATTATGAGGAAGAAGCACCACAATATAGTGCATAAATACCATGCTAATCTCTCCTGGGTCTGATTTGGCTCTGCCATGCTGTGGCCTGAGACTGACCTGGAAAATTAGGTGATTGAATGCTTCCTGATGAAAGGAGTCAGGAAAGCTGAGACAGTCATGTGGCGTAGAGTTAAAAATTAATTAAGAACGGCTTCAATTCACACATTGCTCGTTCAACAGGAAGTGGAAGCTGCACCAACCTCTCGTCGCATGGCGCAGTGGACTGTGATGATGACAAAACCTTGGACAGAGTCAAAGACAGCAAATAGGACCTGCAGGAGTGAAACAAAGAGTTTTGTAAATAAATGGGTTATTTTTTAAGCCGTTTATTTTGGTTTTCTTGAGGCACTGGTTTTTCTGGAAAATTCCCAGGGCACTGGATTTTCGAACTGTGAATCTGGACAGCAATATAGCAAACTATAGCAACACAATGCAGCACTGTGGCACTATATAGTATACTATGTAGAGAGCAGGGAAGGAAATTGAACACAACTTTAGTTTAAAAGCTGAACGCTTAATTATATAACTTGAATGACATCTAAAAAATGTGTTACACTTTACCTCGAATATTCACATCATGTGAAAGTTTACTATTTACTAGAATTAAATGTTAAAAACATCTCTAAAAAAGTGCATTTGTACGACACAACTAACCAGAGAAAAGTCACTTTTTGCTTAAATAATTATTTACATTTCCATTGTTTCTGTATTGTAAATAGAAACAAGAGAAAACCTTTTTTTTTTTTTGGATGACAGTCGTCGATCAGAAAAGTCAAATTAAAGTAAATTAGTTTTATATTTTAAGAATGTTGGTTCAGCTTAAATCTCAGTATTATAATATAATGAAAAATGTTATTTAATACTTTAATTGGAAGTTGTTTCTTGGTGAAAAAATTCTCAAACTGTTTGAATTACTTTTAGAATAATTTTAAACTTAGCAAATATATGCAATGTCTAATTTCTCACAGAAGAGAAATTTATTTTATTTTATTTTTTAAATATCATTTTACATTTAGAATTAAATGTGTGAGTAATTAACATACATGAATTAAGAATACCAAGTATAAATCAACCTCTATTACAATCTGTTCTTAGTTAAACTTTATTTTTAGAATTTTATCTTTTTAAGATGTAGAAAGTGGACACATGAACACAAGTTTTACTTTGCATTTTTTAAATCCCTTATTAACTTAATCTTGTGATCTGACGATGTTGATGTTGCAGTATTTTATTTATTTGTTTTTATTTAGTAGGTATTTTGTGGTAACAACATTTTTTGTAAGAGTTTAATAAAATGAATTCTACAGCCTGCTGTCCTGCTAATGGTTCGCAACTAAAAAAAGCTCTTTAAGTATTTTTTCTATTTCTTTGGTATTTTCAACTGTGATATGACTGTGGTGTCCTCAGCTATGGTTCCTGTTAATAAGCTCAGCATGTTAACTCGAAGCAAAACATTTATGGACAATCAATTGGTACTATACTTAGTGTTTTTGGTTATATTCTAATTTCTCTTTCTATAGAAACTTTTGCCTATGAAAACTTTTCATCAGTTTCCCCCCGTATGCTTTCTTTGAAGATGTCTTCTGCATATGTTTGTGGGCCGAGTATTACTTCCCACAAAAGTGACAAAGCGTAACTATGCCACGCTTTCCTCATCAGAATCAAAGTAAATACCCGTCTTGTTTGCTTGTCACATATTTATTTAGCTTCTCTGCTCCACATTTGCATATTTTAGGGGCTTTAGAGACATCACCTGGAAGAGTGTGGAGCGGCGGTCGGTTATGGCGAGCACCGCTGACATCCAGGTCAGTGCTAACAGAGGAAGAACCACACAGGAGCTCCACAGAGACGCCCTGTCAGAGAAGAAGAGGAAGCACACACCAGTTGAAGGGGTTGCAGAGGGAAAATGGGGAGGGAAGGTTTGGGCCACAAAAGCAGCCAGGGCAGCGCTGGAAAGTTGAGCAACTCCACAAACACACACGCAGACACCAATCATAACTACAGTGGCAATCGATTTGACGCAGATTCACACTGCAACTTGGATTAGACAGAACGTTTGGACTGATAAGTGGAAGATGACGTGTAATCATGTAGATAGTTTTGATTCTGACAATTGCTGACAATTACATGCTTGACGGACACTAAGTGCAGTGCTGGTGGACTGAAACAATAGGCAGAGGCTGGATAGAGATGGAGAAGACAGGCCACTGATGAGTGTGACACAAAGGCTTCTCAGGAGTAAAAAGAGTCGCACTCCAATTTCAAATGTTCATGCTGTGTGAGCACAAATTCAGAGTTTTATAGCTGTCAGGCACACAGCTTCATCGAAATCTGTCGAGGACCACGCGAGTCTCTCTTGAGGCCTGAGAGGAAAACATGAGTTCAAATGAAGGCTTTGAAACACAAATACTTAAAAAGCAAATCTCTCATTACTCCTAATTAGCAAGGGGAGTCCTTTTTAAATAAAAACATAAAGAAAACAAAACTATGAAGTTGAAATGTATTTTTTGTGATATGTCTTTAAGTCCCACTCCAATCATCTTTTGATTTAGTGTAAACGTGTTCCCAGTGGTCTTACGGTCTTACAACATGGCTAAAATGGCAACCCTGTCCCCCTCTTCTTTGCTGAGAGGTCGGAGCCGGGAGCTTTTGGCCCGCCCAGCATATTTTCTACATCTTTTTCAAACTGGATTTTTTCGTCTGCTCCTGATTCACCAAAATTTGAATAAAGGAAATTAAAAAATGCAACTTTGAGCGTAATTTTCGTTATATATTTCCGCTATCATCAGAAAAATGCCACAAAGACATGTTAAAAACACAAAAACCTTTTTTTTTTTATATGACGAGAATTAAATTAGCTAATTACGCTTAAAAAATGTAATACCTCAGCCTTCAAAAATAACTGTATTACGTTTTGTGACACTTTTGTAACAAATATTGATTCTGTTGAATTGAAAACAAGAAAAGCCTCTGACTCTTTTGATGTTAACAGGAGACATTTGAAAGTGGAAACAAAATGAATTTATACTAAGAGGAAAACTGGAAGAATTCTACTTAACCTGGCAGTTTTCATGAACTTTTTTGGTACAACAAAGACCAAGCTTTGTATGGAGTGTTAAGTTTAATGTCCTCTGTTCTGTGTTTGCGTTTTCAATAGGTTGTTAGAAATTAATTTAAAAAAAGATGCAAACAGCAAATGCTTTTTCACTTGGAGATGTCTCCAGGCAGCTGGTTGAGCATACGCTCAGCCAGCAGCATATTGAAAAAGGCTAGAGGGCAATAAATATGATCAGCAGCAGAGAATGACACTATTTGTCTTCAAATTTGTCAAGGAAGATGGAGAAAAAAAAGCTCAGAAGGCTCTATTGATGACGAAAACAAAAAACAAACAGAAAAAAAAAATCACATTTAAGTGTTTCTGAAAATGAGCAATCTCATTCTATTACCTTCTAATCAAAGCATCCAATCATGGAACAACATAAGAGTTGCTGCTTTGAATTTAGTACATTTTAAAAATGAATTGAAAGCTTTAATGAGAGATTTGTTCCAAGATGTGGCTTAACGATATGCACAAGAGAGTTGAAACTGCAAATAGAGATAGGCTTTTAACTCTGAGACGGCCAGTGTCGATCATGAAACCATGACAACCACACGTAGAGCAACAATGCAATAATAGTAGGAATCTTGACAGTGTGTTTTAGAATTGGGGTGAAACGCTTGGATGTCAAATAATGTCAAATTGTTACCATTGTCGTGGCATATTTTGCAAAAGGTACTTTTTAGTCAGGTTAGAGCAAGTCATCTTTTTCAAAAGCTCGCAATTCCAGAGTGACTTTCAACCTGAACCACTTTAGTGATTATTTCTGACCTTCAAGTATTGTGTCTAAACAGAGAACCACCAAAAAAGCCTAAAAAATATTCACATTTTTTTCAGTAAGGCTTAAGATATGACCTGTTTTGTATTCTAAAACTGATTAATTTGGCTAAACCGAACAGTTGTATTGATAGGAGCCTGCACTTGCTCACTTTTTTCTTCCAACCTGTGAGTTGTTTTTAAACTTTTTAAAGTAAAAACCCTTTGACTTTGAGTTTACCAAGTAACCTCTAGGTGACTTTTTACACTAGCAAATTAGTCAGCATTCACTTTAAATTTACAACAAAAACATTCAGTCTGGCATCTAGTTGCATTTAAAATGTGTCATGACAGGGCTATATAACTGTAGATCTTTCTCACAACATGCACAAAAATGGTACGTTCCATTTTCATGGCGACCCTTAAGGTGGCTTCACAAACCTCCAGGGAACTGCAGATCACACCTTGGCACCGGTGTTAGCAGCGAAGACTCACATCAATGTGTGAATGGGTGAAGGGACTGTTAAATTAAAGCACTGCTTCATAAGAAGCGCGAGACAGTTATACGCAATTTACCATTTAAAAAAAATCCTTTTCAAATGATCCAGATACAAAGACATGATGCAGCCACACAGATCCCTCATGTTTTAAACGGTCATTGTTTAGGGGCTAACCTAGCTGGCTAAGAAAAAGCTTTTAGTGGTTGAATCTAATTAAAACACCAGTTCAGTACATTCTCTAAATTATTATTTACAATCTGACAGCATCTCCTCTGAATTTAAAAAAAAAAAAAAAAAAAAAAGAGAACACAGGAGGCATGCGGCGGAGCACCAACCAGGATTTAAGTCTGGACATCTTCCCACATTTGTATCCAAGTTAGTTTTTTAGCCTTAAATATTATAATCACAGTTCAGACCCATCAAATACAATTCAACACAGCCACCATGGGAACATAAATCCTAACTTTGGTTGTTTAGCTAGATTTAGAGTTGGTGATTCTGTTTCCTTTCTTATAGCACTGTGTCCTCAGGCAATGTGTTAAGTCACATCTTGCTCTGTGAACGGGGCACGCAGTTAAGAGAGAGATTTTTTTATTTATATAGTGGAAGGCATTATTTAGACACTTTGTACTGCTGTCTGACTTTAAGTGTGAAACACAAAAACTTTTCACAGCCTGCTAAGTCCGTTTTTCTCCATCTGTTATCTAATCGTATTTGAAACATCATGTGTTAATGTGACCGCCTGCTTGAGGTGATTGGTACAATAGGAAAGGTCAAGTTGGAACAATTATAGTAATGTGCTTAACAGCAGGACGGCTTGTCTAATCGACAGCCTCTTTAAGACTGGGCTGTGCTGATGTGTTAAAACCTTTGCCATGTTGGCTGCAAAAAAGTGTAAAAACCTCTTGAATTGGTTTGCAAACACTGTCTGACACGGGTCACATTTGCTCAATGCACTTTTGGATCAAAACATGCTCTCATTAAGCACTTGCAGTGCAGGTGCATTCCTTTTCATTAGTCAGTTTTTGTTTTCCAGACGAGTCTGAAAGCTGCCCGCATCATTACCATCAGCCGGAGATTAAAAGGATGGAGGAGTGCGCAGTAGAAGGAAAGAGAATGACGGGAGGGAAAGGGACAGAGAAGAAAAGGGAGGAAGAGAAAGAAAAAAAGATTGATGAAGGTGAACTAACATGGCGCTGCTGGCAGTGGAGCTGGACATAGCGGTGCTCGAGATCACGCCACACTTGGAGCATTTCAGGAGCAGTCGGCTACGCGCTTCCGCCGGGACACTTTTGGACAGATTACACGCACAGACAAGACCAGATGAGGAAGAAAGTGAAAGGTGGGAAACAGAAGGAAACAGAACCAGTAATGGAAACAAGGTGAGGGTGGAACAGTTGCAACCAAAAGAAAAAAAGAAAAGGAAAATTCGAAATTGGAATAAAAAATAGAGAGAAGGGAGGGGTAAAAAGAAGAAAAAAAAGGGAGAGGGGAGGGAGAAAAAAAGAAAGGCAAATTAAAAACAGATCATAAAAAGTAGCTGCAATGAAGAAAAACAGTCAGAATACAGAGATCCATTCAAAGCAAGAGGATAGAACATGAGAGATGGACACTAAAGTCATAACGGTTGTGTTGATTAACAGATTAAAGAGACAGACAGGAAACGCACCGACTGTGTCATTGATATGCTAATACGTGCTACACGCTGAATCTATATGAAAAAGCAGGATGTATTGGTATTTTTCTTACGGCTCAGCAGTTTTCTTGTACGTGTTTGGGTTGTGTGCTTATATTTGAAACTAAACAAAACGGTGGAGGTTAACGCGAGCTATGCTACATTAGCTTCTATCACAGCTCATTGCCTTACTGCCAACCATATCCCCATAGATTCATAAAGAAATACATTATGCTAATGACCGGCTGTCCTGTTTGCAACACCAACGGCTACTGCAGTGGCATTGTGAGATCTAAGGTAGCAACACAAGTGTGATCTCCATGCACACACCCCAACGCTTAATGATCACATTTCCTCCTGCGTGTGTATGTTTGCACCCAAAGATAGTGTATTGTTCAGAGTATAAGTCACGTTTTTTTGCGTAGTTTGGTCGAGGTTGCCATTTGTTATTTTTTTTAAAATAAATACCAACAACCAGTAGAGGGCACTGTAGGTTTGTGCACCAGTATTTGCTACTGACAACAACGCAGAAGAAATAAAAGAAGTCTTATCCCGAGCTTCGTGGAATTATTCCAGACCGACACAGAAGATAAGGAATTCAACTTATTTAGTGACTTGAAGTGATATAAAAAAATGTATTTGACTTGAGAGCATGTTCCTTTTTTCTATGGTTATCTTAATAACCGTTTATAAGCTGCGCTAACATGCTAGGTTCCTCCAACCTTTCATAAAGCTAAATAAGCACCAACGTGTTATGGTGGGGAAGGGCATATATTTAGTCTATTATTTTCATCTATTTGGTTAATATTATGTTTTGTCTTTCAAGATGAAATGTCCATTTTTTGGTCCTATATTTTGTTACATTAATTTTTCTCAAAAAATACGATACATTTAACTTGGGTTTTTTGTCGGCTAACAAAAATCAACCTCAGACAGCGCAAACCCTATAACTACATCTAACCCACGTCCCCCAGAAACAATCAATCTGACTTTAAACAAACGATGCACACTGGTGGATGTGCAATGAGACAAACAAAAAAAAGAGAATGAGAAGTCGCCACAATCAACACGTATTAATATTAGGAGCCAAGAAGATCTCCACTGCTGGATGGATAAGATAACACACGCCTTCTAACAGCTTTAATGCATGTACCAGTGATAGATTTGCATGAATATTACATCTATAAATACATTTAGTGTCCATATGCCTCAAAACAGCATGAGGTCTAAAAAGGTATCCAGAAAGCTTTCTAGTTTCTGCTCATCTGTGAAGCCCAGTTTGGGAAATGAGATGTGTGCAGGTAATGCAGAAAGGCATCTCGAAGAGCAAAAGAACACGACAGATGTCTGCTCATTTTCTTAGCAGATTGGATCATACTTTTTGATTATTGTTAGTGGAAACAGGTGTACGAGTGTGTGTCTGCACAAACAACCATGACAGGAGTTTAGATTAGTTGCTACAAAATTATTCTCTGGTAAGTTTGGCAAGCAGCACGAGTTTCATTTTGTTTTTACATACAAAAAAATGAGTCGATGCGTTCACTTACCCCGCTCGCTGCTTTTTCGATTTGTCTGAAATGCCATCGCGAGACATAAGCTTGTTGAACACCACTATTCCAATGAGCATGTTCACCTGGAAAATACAAGATATTTCAGTTGTGTCGGAAGTAGCAATGAACAAGATCAATATTTACATTTACTCACTTTAAATGTTGTTGCCACAATTAGAAGTATGTTTTTTTGTATTTCAACTTTCAAGTGGACAAAAAGGAAGATGTGTTTGGAATGTTACACAAATCACATTTATTTTGCTTTGTGGAAAATAAATGAAACTTAAACACAAAATTGGGTTAAAAACACAAAGAATAACCATCAATAGCTTTAGCTTATGTTAAAAAACGCATTATTACAGTGGTCTGTCATTAGTCCTAGGACTTATGATTCAAAAATAACTTTCAATATGTAAAATCGACAAAGCAGTCATTCATTTTTTGGTTATTCTATGCAGTTATAGACGTTTAAAGGCCATGAAACTCCTCACTACAAACTTCAAACATTTTCTCCATCAGACATGAACATGTTCACGTTTCTCTCTTGTTTGAACTCTCAAAGTTAAAAGCATAGAAAAATAAATCCAGTCATATACAATGAAAAGAAAGATCATCTTTGCAAACTGAACTCATTTTGTACATGAAACACAGCATGGAAGATGAAAATGATCTAAAGCCAATCAAGATGCAGAACACAATACACTGAATAAAACATGAAAATGTGCAAAGCAAAAAATGTTTTGTTTAAAACAGTGACGCCATGAAAGGTGAACCACGATATGGTGAAGGACCACCGAATATTACACAATAAAACTCAGTTGGACTGTCATTTGATGTCCATAGTAGGACATCCTTATTTTTTCTTCCAACTTATTTATAAACTCTGAAATAAGACTGTAAGTAAAGTACCAAAGTAACCCGTTAAAGTCTTCCACAACCTGTAGCAAAGACTCCAAATGGGGTTAAGACCTGGATGAACAACCCATGTATGAAAAGCACACACCATTCTCACCAAGCCATCCAACTGAGCCATTTCAGTCCTGTCATTATCTTTTTCTTGCCATCATTTTCCACCAACAGGAATGTATTAGTGTGTTAAACTTGTAATTAAGAGTAATTTATTTAATAAAAAAACAAAATATTCATAATTTGAAGATGTTTTGATAGAAAATAATGAATTAAAAACAGGATGCTGATTGCTTTATATGAGTTTGTATTTAAGCTCTTCCAAACATCTGGCTATCTGGATTCTGTGATACAGATTCAATTAGGAACACAAACGCGCACATACAAACACATACCTAAACATAGCCTGGTAAATGTCCCCTCCTCTTAAATCTCGTCCATCTGGCAGGTTCTCTGTGCTGATGACATTTTCTTTATAATCCTGACTTATAAAATCCATCTGTATTCTCCTCCACCTGCTTTGAGTGTCTTTGTAGTGTGTGATCATTCAGCTTCATGTTTGAAATGTAAGCAGTGAAATGCAATGCATCAGAGACAACTGACATTGGAATGCTTGTCTATACCTACTTTTTTATTTTTTTTAAGTGATGCCATTATTACAAAGCTCCTAAAATGGATATGTGCATGAATTCTTTCCTTAAGCTGACAATAAAAGCAGCCCCAGCTGAGGAAAAAAGAAGTCATATATTCAATACATGGCTGTGAAAAATCTTCAGAGCTGGGAAGTTAAACTCTAGCTTTTCTGCCGTCAGTTAAATTTGTGTTTTCTGCAACTTTTGCAAGAGCCATATTTCTGCTTGAAGCCTATTTCTTTGCTACATCTGAATGGTGACTCATGCAGCTGCTCGCACAATTCTTGACAAACTCCGTCTCCCTCTGATCTCCTTGGCTCTCATGTGTGTGTCACTGCTGACAACTAACAACGATGCACCAGATTGTGAGAGGGCCATTGTGACGCCAGTCATGTCTGGTCCCTGAGCTGTGTGTCAGCATCATCCTGCTCTGCTATTTGCCCAAGGCCAGGTTCATTAATTAGAGAAGACTCCTGCGGGAAGGTCTGTGTTTCTATGCCCAGCGTCCCATTCTCATTACAGCTGTTTGTTAAAGTGGGGCCCTGGGAGTAACAGCAGGGTTGGGGTGTGAAGAGCAATTTGACATTGCAGAAATGAACCAAAGGTGGAAATAGGCAAAAATAATTAAGTAAATAACAAGAAAAACATATTCTAAGCCTATTGATGTAGGAGTTGAATAGATTTCTGAAAGAAATGTTTGATATAAATGTACCAATTGTTGGATAGTTGACCCTGAAAGCATTATTTCAGCCATTGACTGTAGAAGAGAACTGGACAGAGTGAGTGTGACATCATCCATAGACAAAGGCTTACTCCTGGCTCCAACCGAATAAAGTCAATTCAATTCCCATTTTTTTGCGATATGGACAGTGCCATGTTGGAGCCACACGCCGCCAGTGAGCAGTGATGACTCAACATTTCTATGGCAACCAATGTCACCAAAAAGGCCACACCCCTTCCACTTGAAGGCAGGCTCAAGAGAATCTGTCGATCAAATGTTTTGACAGTCACTGTGAGATCATATATTTATTGAGGCATCTGATTGGCTGGTTTATAACTTGGGTAACTTGCACTTGAATAACTTTGACCAATTAAGGGCTCGGACTTGGTAGTGTGGTACGAATGAAGTTTCCTTTAATTAAAAAAAGGTAGTGGCTATTCTGACAAAAAAAAAAACACCTGTTAATTAGTCATTCTAGTTCTAAATAAAAGTCTATGCGATTTTGGCTTCTTGCAGCCAGCAAACATTTCCCATTTGAGGGGAAAGGGGTCACTCAGTCCAGTTCTCATATACAGTCAATGACCCAAGCTATTAAATAAATAGCTCTAAAATTGGCCCCTTTTCCGTCCATGATACCATTGGTTTCAGGCATGAGGGATGCCAATTATAGGACAAAAGTTTTGAAGAAACTACCCAGGTTTACTCCGTTTTAGCTTTGGATGGATTGGTAGAGTTGAAACCATCCACCAAGGGATTCATTTAGCTCAAATGAGTTAATACAATCCAGCGGCACAAAAAACTGATGATTTAAAGACCAGTGAGTTGCAATCAATGCACCCAATTTGGTTGAACAGAACAATGGAGACAGCTATTTGGTTTTACATAAAAATGTCTACAGGAGCAATTAGTAAAAACAAAGTGCATATTGATGCTTTGGTGCCATGCTATTCATAGAATATTTATGCAAAGGGATGTTTCTACATTTGATGTGACTGAGTTGTATTTCGTCTCTTAAAAAGCTTTTTTTTTTACTTTACTTTTCTTCTGGGTGGATATTTTCAACTTGAACATCTTGGTGCTTGGTGTCAGTGCACTCGCTCCAGAGGTCTGAGCTCGGTATATAACTCAGAAAAAGTCAGAACTAGACAGCGTGACCTGTGAGAGTTGCGAGGCTGGTTGATCTGACAGCTAAGGGAATGTCTCCAAGACAAAGCACATTGGACAGACTCACCAAAACGATGACGGCAGCGGGACCCACGAAGGCATAAAGCAGACCGCCCTCCAAAGATAACCAGCAACTAGAAGAAAACCAGATCAGAAGCACAAAAGAAAAAAAAAACGATTTGTGTCTTTTTCTTGACTTGAACACTTAGTAACCACAGCATGTGCACTTTCAATCACCTCACTCCGGAGGTATTTCACCATCTGGGTTAGGGCTGCTTTTTCTACATAATGCCCTTTGGTACTCAACAGAACCAAGACCTAAAACATATCCTCAAATTGCACATTTAATTTGGTTTGAGAGCTATTGAGAGGTAATGAGTTTAAACGTGTCCTCCAGTGATGTCATTAGAGCTTGTTCTACTCTCACCGTCATCCTAACTGAAGCGGAAAGATGCAAAAGAAAATTAATAAATAAAAAGCAGGACCCAAAAGCTCCTTGTGAAGCTCCTTGTTACAAAGGAGCTTCACGAGATGCTGATGTAACAAAAGACTCACTTTTGATGAGCATTCTATTCTCTGATGAGCCAGTGGGTCACATTTGTCCTGATCTGATTCAGTGGAAATGTACCAAAAGATCAATTCACACGTTTTCACAGAAACAAAATGGTTTTGTGTACTTTGGCAAGATTTAAAATTCAATTCAAGATTCAAGACATTTGTTGTTATAAAATCTTTCTTTTTAAATATTTATTTTAGGACAATCATTGGTTTGAAAACATTTAAAATGATTACACAAACATAAATAATTAGGCTCATGGCCCTGTTTATTTATTTTAAATGTATTTAAATCTAATATATTCAGGGTAAAAAAGAAATGTTAAGTAAATAAATAGATAAAAAAATAAACAGGCTGAAAGGCCAGTTTAGTTATTTGTTTATTATAACTATTATTATTTTGTTTATTTAAACCAAAGATCTTCAGGAAAAAAATAGTCGGTTTGGATTAATAATAAAAAAAACTGAAAAAAAGAAATATGCTAGAGGATATTATTTACTTTTTTTCTTAGTACTGAAGATCTCTGAAAAAAAAAAAAAAACGTATCATTACTAAAACAAATTTTGTATTAAATATCTTTATCTGCATAATTTTCAGAATCTGATTCACTCAAACAAAATTTAAAGCTGCTTATATATATATAATTCTAAATGAAAATATAAGTCTAAATGAAAAGTTTGGTAGAGAGCAAGACAGAAAAAGGCTTTGTAAGTCTAATAAATGTACAAAACACCAAAAAAAAAAGCACCATATTTTGCCTTTCGGTTGAGACCGAGGTAGCAGATAATTGAGTATTTGCATAATCACAGATCAGAACATATTAAAAAAAATACATTTGCGTCTACTCTTTGCATCACTTTGAGAATAAATATTTTATTCATAAATAAATCAATCTAAATCCAATATATAAAGAAATATATTTATTCAATACAATTACATGGGCAGGTTTTCCAAAAGATTTACTACATTTTAGTTGGTTTAAGCTTTTGTGGCAAAAATTTACAAGAGGACCTGGTTTTAGACAACTAGATGGCGCGCACACATCATTAACTAGATGCCCGGAACAGAAAGTTCACGTTCCACCCCTCCCCTCCCCATTTCAATAGAAAAATGCTATGTTTTTAATAGAAAAAGACTAATTTAACAGTTAGGAGTTTTTCCGTTTTCAACTTTAAGTTTTTAACACCGTAGAGGACCCTGTTAAAACCTGTTATGTCCTTTGACATACCGTAACTCCTTATGCGATCAACGTGATTTGCTGAGAGGTGAGAGAAAGGGCTTTTTTCGCAGTAAGCAACACTTTAAAGAGACTTTTCACCGATATAAAACACGTAACTCATTTAAAGTTTTGCATACACATATGTGTTTACAGAATGAACTGATTCACTGCGTTAATGGTTTAAAAGTTATGTTGGTCGAAGGAATTCAATCACTGGAGCTAAGGCTGAACAGTTCTACAAATCAACGATAACCTTATTTGCACCATTTATGCCAATCATGCACACTAGATTCATTTTTACGTTTTAAGTTTTAATAAAAAGAGCCAAGATTCTGAAATCTTGTGGAATTTCCACTTCCGCTTAATCATGTGTGGGCGCCATCCTTTCTGCAACCAGGTCCCCCTAAAAAATTTTTGGGAAATATAAATTTGTGTGTTGAAAAGACTTTGGGAAGAAGAGAAATCCATTTTTTTTTCATCAGTTTGCAGTTAAATAGCTCTGCACTGAGCCTGTTTAGACCTGAACAAGAATAAGAATCTTCAGTTAAGCCTTGCTAATGAAAAGGTGTGGTGATTACAAGAAGAGACAAGGCAGGAGTTCTGGAAAGAACACTTACTAGCTCGCTGTTCCATAACCTCTTGCTCTGGTGAAACCTACAGACACTGCAACGACAAGAGCTGGAAGACCTGCAGACAAAACACAAAGAGACAAAATGAGAGGAGATCAAAAGGTCTGGGCGAAGGATAAAAGGGGCTTTAATAGGACAGACAGGCACACTGGTCAAATAAGCTTCCCCTGTGAAAAACTGCACCAGACTCCAGCAATTCAAATGCAAAGCAGACTTGCAACAGTGCGTAGCATGACCTTATATGACTGAAACGGTGTAGGTAAGGTTTAGAGCTATTCATGTTGTCTTTAAGTCTTCCTTTTTAAAGCCTTAGTCACATGCACTTGACCCATTTGGGTGTTGCAGGTTTTTGGGATGTCCGTGTTCATGGAGTGAGTAGAAAGGAGCGGCACATCTTAAGGTGAGCACAGGTGTGTCCTGGAGTTCTCTTGAGGGACATCTTGGAAAGGAACGAACAAATTGTTGTGCATGTGATAAGTGTATCCTGACATACTCATAGAGAAAATAGGCACCGCTTACCACAAGAACAGTTCTATTGGGTTCCTTGAGGAGACCTCAGGATTTGAGGGGGATAAAATAAATGAAAAAAGCTGCGTAACCTACCTCACTCTTCCAAACCTTTCCATGTTGTATAATGCTACATCACACCAACCTCTGCAATGCATGTTTAAGCAACCACTTCTGATGAAGTCTTTGTTAACGTGTGTAAATGAGCATTATGTGCTTCCACGTTCAAAACCCAAGTTATTACAGCTGTTTGCAAATTAAATGCTTGATGAAAGTAAAACCAGGCTGAACTTTGACCAATCAAAGACTCTGATTTGGTAGTGAGTCATGGATGAAGTCCCCTCTAATTCATGTAAGTGGCAACCATTTGATCATGTGGTTTGTACACTGCCAGGATTCTATGACGCCAAATCTTGCATAAATCGGAATAGAGGTTTAAAAGAAAGATGGAGCAAGATTCACATGATTTACACCACTTTGACATTTCACACTAAGCCTCTTCCAACTTCTGCTGGCAGACCAGAGTGAACACCATATCCCAGTCATGCTGGATGTAGCATCAGTGTTTACTATGACTTGTGATCGCAGTAGCACAGAGGAAAAAAAAATGTGCATGAACATTTTCGCTTTACAGGTTCACCGATTGACATCTGACCTTGCTACTGTGTGTGGGCCATCTGCATGCTGAGTACAGATTTGCCTAATATTCACCCGTTGACAGCCCAAATCAACCGGTGAGGGCAGTTATGACGCATGATTAAATGACAGCAGCACTGATGATACAATGATAGCTGATTGCTTCCTTTCCTCCATTCATTAGTCGACACAGAGAAGCCAGACTATCATGATCTACACGTTTAGGCATCACAGGTAACTTACAGATGTGCATGACATCACAATACCAATCAATAAGATAAGAGGTGTAGCTAAAAGCGGTCAAAAAGTCACATGTTAATTAGCTAAATCAAGCAGTTTGTGTTTGCCTGTTCACATATGTGTGTCTTAGTGGAAGATATACTTTGTGGTGTGGTGTGCCAAAAAAAAAAGGAAAAAAAGAAATATGCTGGGCTTATAATGAGTTTGGCTCTGAAATATTCATGTAATTAACAAAGCTGTGATTATGGCTGCAAATGAAAAGCAATTAGAAAAAGTCACATTAACATTAACAAATAAGATGGTTGAGAGCCAGCCCGGTCCACTAAGCGAGCACGCACAAAGTTTCAATTAGTCAACAACATCAATCCAAAATTTACATTTCTACAATATGCAGAACACACCAGCGTGTGAGGCTTGTACACCCCAACTTTGATCCAGTCATACTCTAAATCTCTCGTTTCCACAGCAACAGATTTTAATCTCATAATTCAGAGAGTGCTGCAAAACGGACGTGAGTAGGACATGAGGAGGACAAGACATTTCATCTGCTCTCGCCGTCCGTTTGACGCATCTGTTACAGTAAGTCCGGCGAACAGTTCTGCCGCAGCCACATAGCACCCGACACGCTCTGTCAATATCACCCCATCTGTGACGGTACAGCGGTCTATACATTCTCTGCCTCTATCAGGTAAGGGCATCAGTGACTTGGCAGATTAGACTGCTGGGATCAATATGGAGTTAAATGAGCAGATCATGTGTGTGTGTGGAGGCAGCGGCGGTGTTGCAAGATTGTAATTTTCACTGCTATCTCTCAGCATCTTGTGCGGGGTTGTGCAGATGTTATCATACGTTTTGATTATGTCCCTAACATCCCAGGTGCTTGTTGCACCAGCTTGTTGTACACTGAGGATGTGGAGCTGAATAGAGAACAGTAAAGTACAGCTGAAAGACGGAAAGGAGTGACATCCTGTGTACTATGCCTGTGCAGTGGGAATGAATGTCCACATAGCTGAATCACAATTTAGGGAAAAAAGAAAAAAAAAAACATTTAAAATTTATAAGAGCGGCTTTTGGGAAATCAAGCTGCAAGTAATAGTTTATGGAATAGATAAATGGGATATAATGAGCATGGTGGGACTTAAGCACAATAAGGTGCTCTATAAAAAAGCTATTATAAATTTAGCTTTTATGCAGCAACCACGCAGCAGTAATAATCCTGTTTAGCTGCTCCCAATAACCAGTCACACCGTCACACAACAACGGTTCAATCAGCAGCCAGTTCATGAAAATGCCAATTCATAAACCTCTGGCACACAGGAACAGGCTGGATTTTCATGTAATGACAAGGCAGAAGCTTTCGATCACCAGCTACAAGCGGTGAAAGCAAAAAGTGTTGAAAAAATAAAAGCCACAATAAAATACTTTGGATGTTTAACGAAGAGCAAATTCCAATACAAAAATGGTAAATTAGTGAATAGGTTAGCTTCATATATATCGCCGTGTTCAATGACGCTCGCTACAAACTGTCCGTGCAAAAAGAAAAAGCAAAATAGTTTAAAGCCCCACTGCAATTGTGGTTTTGTTGTTTTTAACATGTTTTTTTCCTGTGAAAAGTGCCACAAGAACTGTCTGTATATAAAATACGTGAAAACAAACAAACAAAAAAAAAAAAACAATTAAAACTATGTTTCTGAATATGTCTTTGATTAAATTGAGATAAATCAGAAGGAGATAAAAACTTGCCATTTAAAAAAGGCTCTCTTTTGTGACACAGCAAGTGAAACAGGCAGGCCAAAGTCTCCCTGCTCCGCTCCATCCTGATGCATCCGCTTACAGACAAATAGATTCATTATTGTCTTCCTTTTCCTCACCTATGCTGGCATCTGGTTCAAAACTGTACGACTGGATAGCTCTGACATTGCTCGTCATTTTTGCTGCATCGCTAATGTTAGCTTGGCGTTGGAAGGGGCTATAAGCTAGTGGAAGAGCATGTAAACAAAGGGATGCTGGGAAATTAGTCCCAACAACAGTATCACCTACAGCTCAGAGGCGAGTTTTTAATGAAACCCTGCTGTTTTGCAGAAAATGACACAAGTTTTTATTTTTTCTGGGACTAAAAACAGCAAAATAATCATCCAAATACCACTGGGAATGATTTTACAATAGAAAAACATAGAGTGGGACTTTAAATATTACCACTTTATCTGTTTCTACATGGCTAACTGCAAAGAGTGTAAACTAGTATTGCAGTAATTATTTAAAACGTAACATAACTCTGTGCTGGAAACTTAAGCCCAGCTGGTGTTTGTCATACTTCCATTATCAGTGCTTCATGCTAAAATTGTTCCATGAATGAGATGCTTTAGTAAAAGTAACTGTAGAACCAGTTGGTCATAAATACAGAGCTGTGCTTGTGTGACTGCTCACCCCAGCCGAGGCACAGGAATCGCTTGCGTATAATCCTTGACCTGGTCTTTCCAATCACTGCCAGGTAAGACTGCCATGCCTCAGTCAACACCCAACAGAAGGAGGCCAAGAAGAAGAAGTGCAAGAAGGCAGCGGTCACAGCACAGAGGCCCTGAAGTAGAAACACATTTGTTCACCAAAAAAGAAGCAGAGATTCATTTGAAAATACTTAACAGATGTAAAAAACAGATGTGAAAACAAATTGGCTTTTTTACCTTGCTGATTGTTTGCGATTGTCCAGCCAAAATCAATAAATTGGAGGCCAGGATGGAGAAACAAAAGTTCACCAGGATGATTGATCTCTCTGATCGGATATACCTGCAGAGCAACGGAGAAAACAAAAGAGTCACATCCGCTGCGGAAAGGGACGGACAAGTGAGATGAACAATATTGACAGACTGATGGCTTGAACAGACGTTTGGACAATAGTCATTAGCTTAATTTTGTCAACTCCATTGAGCTAATCGCCACCGATCTCTGCTGCAGCTAAATCATTTGTTCTACATTAAGACTCATTCTGCTTTGTCCACCACAGATGACACAAAAACGCCTTTCTTGTGTGTTTTTGCACTGATGAACGAGCTAGTCCTTCAAACATTTAACTGGTAGCACAGAGTAAAAACACTGATATGGTATTTGAAGATGTGGGAGTGTATATTTATGCGAGTGTGTGCAATGACCTCCAAAAGGCAGCATAGATGAGCAATAGGATGAGCAAAGCAGTGCAGGAGACTCCACACCCCACCATGAGTGGTACAGAGGGCATGCTGGTAGGACCCATATCCTGCAGAAAAACAAGAGTACAATTAACCAATTATTAAATAAAATAAAGAAAAGAAAAATCACCTGAAATATGAAGCTTCACACATTTTTAAATTGGAAACCAGTTTGCATACTACTTACTAGGGATGCCGTAATTCTCGGTTTAAAACCGTAGTACCGTAAATCACACCATTGATCGAAATGCGTGCAAAGACAGTCGTTGTACCGCTACATTTGAATAAGTCAAACGTGTGGTCTAAAGTTAATTCCATTACACCAGACATAGTATAAGCCAAATACGTGTTTTTTCCTTCATTGTTTCTAGCCTAATAACAAAAAAAAAAAAGATTCTTCTGAATTTTTACACAAATCATTAATCAAAACAAAACAAATCCATGCACAATTAATAAAGGTTTGAACTGAACCAATGCAAACGTGAATCATTTTACTCCTACTAGTAATCATTAAATCACTACAAGTCAATAAGGTGAATCTATTTGTGGAAAACATCCATTTGCTTGTTTCTTGAAACTGAAATATTTTGTCTGCAAACCTGTCTGAAGATCCACTACAAGCCAAAACTTAGTTGATTGATGATGTAGTTTTCTACACAACATAACAAGTTGGTCGTTTGTCTTACTTTAATTTGTTTTGGGATTGTTGTGGTCATTCTAGGAATACCAGTTCCTGATGTTCAAACTTTCTAAACGTTTCTAGGTTTAGAATAAATATCCTTGCCGTCCTCTGCTCCGAGCATACAAAGCACTTACATCACATTTCCTGTGAGGCACTTTCCGCTCATTTGTAAAAGTCTGTTGAAGCTGATTTGGAATTTCTGCTTTTTCCTTTGATTATATGCAATTACCTTCAAAGTGAATGTCGGAAATGCATTCTGCTGGACGAGGTGATTTATGACAAATACTCAATTTTCCCAGAAATGTGTGTATTTTTTCTTTAAAAACAGAACAATTCCCCCTGCTGTATTAGCCTACTTTTTTTTCTTTCTGCTTTAGATGACACACAGCACTTAAAAAAACATGTACAGGTTTAAGTACTTAGTAATTGTGGGTAAGATATATCATTGAACGCTTTGAGTTGAGTAGACGAACAAAGAAGCGAAAATGATTAAAAGTGTCACACAAAAAAAGAAGAAGAAACATCTGGAGAGAAATAGAAGAGGTAGAGTTATGGGCAAGCGCATGAAAAGTGGGAGTGCACGGGAAGACAGCATGAGACAGTCAAAGCTTCCCTTCCAGTGGTTTTCCTGGCCCATCAAAGGAAGTCAATTTCTCAGGGGAGAGAGCGAAACCGGCTGGAATACCAAATACAGTGCACACACAAACCCACACGCAGGAGAAAATAGTGGAAAGAAAATCAAACCCATCCTTTACAAAAGAAGCAGCATAAAAAAATAACCTAGAGAGGGCATAAGACAAGCATCTGCTTCTAGAAAGAGCCGCACAAGGAAAAGGGGAGTGAAAAACAACAGAGGTTGATTGTGTTTGATTGTTTTTGGAGAGGAAGGTCAAAGGATACACTTGCATTTGTGATTTCTGAAGTTTGACAGATCAGACTTAGGAGGGTGGGTGGAGTGGCCAATGACAAGCATACACACCCACCCAAACTTACAAAATAAATGTTCTCCTTCCCTGTACTATAATGGCCTCTAGTGGAAATGCAATAGAACCCAACTGGAATAAAAACCCACTAATATTTTTTAAGTCTACTTCCAAAAGCGAAATTCATAAGAAAATTGAGATTTTCGTACTGGATTTTACGCACTACAAGGCACAATTAAAAGCTTCTTTTCTTTCTCTCTAAACACCACAGAGTTCTTCATAATCTGTAAAACCTTACATATGGAATCATTCTGGTTGTGTTCACTAATGTCGAAGCGATTTTGAGAGGTACTCTTTCAAAATATCTGTCTATTTTTACGGATTTCAAACAAGGTTGATTGTTTTTGTGAAAACAATAATGCATCAATCCTGCAGCGATGTTGGTCTGTGTTCTTTTTTTTTTTAAGTATTACTAGCTGGTTGGGAGTTAGAATGGTCATTGCAACATTTGTTTTAGCGATTTCAGTCAGTTTTTTTACGTGCAGCAAACAAGGTTGGGTGAATTCGCTAAGGCTACTAACATATTGGTGTCAGACAATGTTTTTTTGTGTTGTTTGTTTGTTTTTTCATTACGTGTTACCAACAAGGTTGGGAGTTACAGATATTGTGAATACACTAAGGTTGGGAGTTAGCATAATCACAGTTACATTTGTTTTGTCTTTTATGCGTTACTAACCCGGTTGGGAGTTACAGATACCGTGAACACACTAATGTGACTAACGTTTCTAATGTGGCTAATGTGTAGCATGTTACCACAAATTCTAGACTTACTGTAATCACAGTTAATAAAGTCTGACCGAAGGATTTAAGGGCTTCTCAATTACTTTTTTGTTTTGCCTTATGCAACCTATAGTTTGGTGCGTTTTATATACATACATTTAAATATAGACCATTTATTGACGGTGCGCCTTGCAGTCTTGAGTGCTTGTTGTTGGTAAAATACGGTAGGTTTTCTTTTCTTTTTTTGGTGTGATTAATGTACGTGTATGAAGAGCTAACAGGGACAGAAACAAGAAAAACACTGGACGTGACCATCCAAACAGACACACAAATGGACCATGACAGGCCAGAGGTGTTGTGTCATGGAAAGTGCCCTGTCCTCAGACTAGGGACTCTGTTAGACGCAGCGCATGGTTCTGTTTTGGGAGCATTTGCATTAAGCACAGACAGTTTAAAATAAGTGGGCTGAGGCTCTACTGCATGAAGCCAGGCTCCCTTGTGCAGCTTGGCCACCATGTGATGGAGAAGATAGCTATTTTCAGCACAGGAAGCTTAACCTACTTATGTCCACTTACTGACACTTCCTTTCCCTCCACTACAACCTACCCCCACCACCACCCCTTTATTCTTCCTGGCAGTGGGCCCCATTCTTTCCCAAGTTCTTTTTCCTCTTCTCACTCTTCAATCTCACTGTTCTTTCTCTTTTGTAAACGAGCCAAATGAAAGTGCTAAAATGGCACATTAGAGTATCTGTTAAACATCCTTCACAGTCCGCTATTAGCAAACTTGCGCTAAGTGCACATTTAGGTAATTAGCAACACTTTGCACATTTAGTGTGATATGTTTATGAAGGGCTTTCTGGTCCAAGGAACTACAAGTGGTCAAAAATAATGGGTCTCTCTGTGGAATTTATAAATAGTTTTGTTTGTGTTCTTTTTTTCTGTCACAGAAAATATGATGTTTTTTGGGTTTTCTTTATAAAATATATGAAGGAAAAAATCACATATGCATATAAAGAGACACATTAACATCAGTAACTATTCATTCTGAGGGGTTCAATAAACATATTCATCTTAATTCTTTACATTTCTGGTATGAGTTTCACCAATCAGCATCAGGCAATATAAAAATCTCCTTTGTTTCATTGTATCAAGACTGACATCTTCGAAGTTGATGTGCAGCCAAAATTGTGAATTTAAGGAATGTGGAAGGTCAATTATGGTAGGCCATCAAGGTTTTTCCTTTCTACTAAAACAATAAGAGAAAATAATCTAAAAATCTAAATAGAACAGACTACAACAATCTAATTAGCTATAAAACAGAACAATGAGCCGAAGCAGTTTTTTAGTCTTAAAGTGA